>JAFEMH010002554.1:0-331798 GCA_022495995.1 Adenophora triphylla var. japonica | reverse complement strand
AACTCTGTTTGTCTCCCACATTCCAAATTTCTGGCTTTATACTTATCTCGTGAAAGTACCGGTAATCTGCTCCTAAGTAGCCCTAGCTTCAGCCGCAATCGGAAAACCATTTCAAAGCCCCCGACTTCAAAGAGAGACTAAAGTAATCGGCCAACCGCCGGTTTGTGCATCCCTTAGCCTTCATTGCCAAAGTATAGGTGTCGAAGTGAGTTTTAGGGCATGCACTCCCGTCAAACAATTCTAGAGTGGGCATCACAAACTTGTGAGGCAGGGGGACAATCGAGTCGGATCTCGTAGGCCAAAGAGCGTTGTTCTTTTTGGCGGTCAATTCAGCACCGTGCTTTCATTTCCTTGTGTTGCTCCATAAACCATGCCAATTGGGGATTCAAAGGTGGAGCGGGAATTCTCGAGCCGATATTCGAGCTAGGAAGAGGACTAGCCTGCTGCGGTACATATGGTGGAAGGAATACCATATCCCTGAGCATAGGTGAAAACCCGTCCTTGGCCCAAATTACCCCGGGGAGTGTAGGTAGGAGTCGGGGCAAAAGGATAGAACCCAGCTGACTTGTCGTTGGCTTCCAATCGGCAGAGAAGATGGAGGCAGATTCGAGGTAGCCGATGGCTTGAATTTTCTGGAGCGAGGCCCATAAGTAGGCTTAAGTGCGGGCCGTCCCCGGTTGTTGAATTGCAATGGCCGGTTGTGGCGAGGATGCATAACCGAGAGGATACCGTGGGTCCCGGTGATTCTCGATGAAACCGGGATGGAGGTTTGGTAACCCATCGAACCCCGAGTGATAAATGGATTTGTGAAAGCCGTGTGAGGAGCAACCGAACCAAGACTCATTCCGAGGAGGGGCTCCTGACCGCGGCCCGTAACTGCACCGCGGCGGCATTCCAAACTGTGGTTGTGAAGGTCCGGATTGATCGGTTCCGAACTGCGGTGGGATTCCAATCTGCTGTGGCATTCCGAGGTATCCCCAACCGTGAGAGGACATTCCGTACTGACTTTGCCCCCACTGAGGAGCTGTGAACTGATTCGTCCCATCAGGCTGCATGGATCCAAAGGGTCTCACCCAGAGATCGAGGAGCATGGGTTCCGGGTAGCACCGAAGGAGGTTGGTAGTGGCATGCCGGGAGCAAGCCGGGCGACGAAGATTAGGATTGGAGTCTTCCTCTTCTTTCACGGTGAAGGTGCCATCGGGTTAAGGCTAGCGGCCAGACCATGGCTCTTAATAGCCTCCATAAGGCTATTCACCCGTGCTTCCCGTCGCACTCTCATCCGTTTCGCTAACCGATTCCACCGCGGTTCCGTCCGAGGAGTCCCGGGAGGCGGAGCGACGTTGTCCCCTCGTTACTAGCCGATGCACATTCCAAACCCTGAGTTGAAACAAACCAAGTGAAGCCGACGATGCGTTTGACTCTTCCCAACCGATCAAACTAAGTGACCCTGCCCGAAACCAAGCCAGGCGGAGCCGCGGGGAAAGACACGAGGGTTCGAATGGTGGGATTTGAAGGAAGGTAGGTGTTCGGGCTTAAGGCTCACGCAACATGCGCTTATTTGTTCATGTTTACTTAAAACACGCTTATTAACCTAATCGGTTGGAAAAGATTGCTCTTCTTTTTCGCAAACTACTCGAGCCTCGGATCGTGGGCCCCGTCACTACGTCTTCATAAGCCCCTCGTATTCCACCTGTATTTCGACCTCCCAGGTGGACACCCTGGCGAGGGTCCTATAGGGCAAGCGGATCCCACCGACCGAAAGAAAACGATCCTAGAAGTCCGGCGGGTAATCGAGTCTTAACGAGCATTCGATGTAAATTACTGACAAAGCCGACGTCAAAGTCAAGATCACGTCCGAGGACTCGACAAAAAGCTCGGCATGATTTGGATCGGTAAATGTCCACACTGACTTTGACTTGTCGTCGCTAGGCCGTAATTAGGCATGGAATAACCGTTAATCCTTGATGACTCAAAGGTCATGCCGGGAGTCGTGTATAATTTGTGCGCCGTAGCCAAAGTCAAGGCGCCGGCCAATATCTTGGTCAAAGTCCGCGGCGGAAAACCGGCATGACTTCAACCGATTAGGGTCCCCGAAAGATATCGAGTCGGTATGCCGACAAAGGCTTGAAAGGAAAGGTCTATACACGTACATGTGGCATGACACGTGCACCGACTAAAAACCAACCGGGTCTCTGACAAAGTGTGTCACGGACAAGTGCATGGTCGACACGAGGCTCCATGGATGTTTGGGTAGTCCCCGTGCTCGTCCGAGAGGCGTAATAAGACCAAACGGACCGCGACAAGGATTTCCCGGGTTAGGGACGTAGCGCAGTGTGAGCCGTACGGTCACGTGCGCGTAGTGTGCAAGCGCCTATATTCTTTTTCGGAGTAAAATAGAGATTTTTATGTGTCTTAAAAAGCATAATGCATGTTTTTTTTTTTGAAAATTTTCTTTTGAAAAACCTTTTTTTTTGAATTTTTTTTTTTGAAATTTTTTTTTTGAAAATCAATGAACACATAAGCACATAATCACAAAAATTCCGAACGCTAGGGACATTATTCCGACAAATCAAAATTTTGACTCCTTTTTCGAGGCGGCCAAAACAAACACGAAAATGTGTGCAAAAATCAACACACACAAACAAAGGACTTCAAATGTTCCGAGACGGAAGCTTGACCCTCAAAAGTTTTTCTCTCTTTTTTTTTTTTGAAAAGATAAAACTTGTTAAGTCCCCAGCGGAGTCGCCACTGTGATGTACCCGATTTTTTTTTGAAATCAAACGGAGTCGCCACGCCATTTTTATTTTAAGGGCCAAAACTTTGAAAAATGCCCGGAATCAAGAGATTCGAGTTCGGAGGGTCACGTTACGCGCCGGGAAGGACGTTAGTGTGCACCCGGAACGCCTCGTAAACGAGTCTTCCAAACATTCAAAATCATTTGTTTGTGTGTGTGTGTGTGTGTGTGTGTGTTACTTTGGCCAAAACAAGTTGAAACTGAAGAAAAGTAAAAAATTGAGAATTCTTTATTAGACTTAGGACAGATCCCATGATTTTTGGTGTGATTTTTGGGTTGAGTTTTGGTACTCAAAAGATTTTTGGAAGTTGAAAACCATTTCTGCCAGAATGAAAAAGGCAGTGGACACTTGATTTTGAAATGGACTTTAGGGCTTGAAAACTCCAGAATCTGGGAAAAGTCCGAGAATGAAAAATTGTTCAAAACACCTTAAATAAGTTTTCTATAAAAGAATTTTCCATTTTGGAGATGATTTGAGGGACCAAAACCTTCTGGAAATCTCAGATGTGAAATCTGGATTTCCAGAAACTGATGAACTGACCTTTAAAAGATAATTTTAAAAAAAGGAGTTTTACTCACGAAAAAAATAAAGTAAAAATATTTCTGGAAAGCTCTGGATGTTGGCTACAAAAAGTATTTTGTAGTAAACACCCAATTCCAAGTTTTACTGGGTCCAAAAAATAGGAAAATGGACTGAGGTCTCAGAACAATGCTACTGGACAGCAAGATGTTCTTGAGGGAAAATGTGATTTTTGGGGGACTTGCATCTATGTTCACCCCATTTTCATCCCTAGACTTGATTCCAATACTTTGTGTTAAGTTTTTATCATATTCAAGTCATCCTTGGGGAATTTTATGGGGTTTAAACATGTCCTTTGCAAAGGGAAAGGGGATATTTTGTAGAGACGAAATTAAAGTGACAAATCAACTAGAGATTTAAAATGTGGACCATTTGAGATGGTCATTCATGAAGATGAACTTCAAGATGACCATCTTGGGTCAAAACTTAAGTTAAACTAGACATAAAGCAAATCAAAATAAGAAGAACAAGATGAACAAGAGGTTAAAAGGGAATTTTAGGGTTTAGAGAAGGAGGGCTTTACCAATGGTGACACCCTATCTTCCTAGGCTTGGAATTTGACTTGAGGAGTATCAAGATTTGGTGTTTGACTTGAGGAGTATCAAGATTTGGTGTTTTGGAGTTGTGTTTGGGTGGATGCAAGGCTTGAATGTGTTTAGGGTTTGATGATAGAGTTGATCAAAGAGAAAACAAGTAGATAACACTTAAGTCCTCTATGTTTTCTCCCTAATATTCCTCTTGAGTAGTGTTTTAAGCTTGAGCTTGGTGTGTTTAAGAGTGATATGAGAATGGTTGAAGTGAAATTGGGAAAGGTTCAAGAGAAAATGGTGGCAATCTAAGGATTCCCACTGTTTTCTCTCTATTTTTCGCCAAAATGCAGCTTATGTGTGTAAAATGTGTTGTGTAGACTGAGAGAGGAGGGTTCAATTTATAGTCCCCTGTGAGAGGCAATCCTATCCGCGCGGAGGGTATCGTCAGCGTGCACTGTTCATCTGCTGCAGTGCTGGCTTTGGACAGAGGAATATTATTCAAAAAAATTACAAAGCAGTTTTTGTTTTTCAACTTGCCTAATTCGGATTTTTCCAATTTCTTTTGCTTTTTGAGATTCTTTTCTTGGTTTAACTTTAAATGGCAATGCCCACTTTACCCTTACTTTGTTAGAAAGGTTAGGGTTTGTTAGAAATGTTGGAAATGTTAAAACTTTCGTTAATTTTCTAACGAAAATACTAACGGCTCAAATTGGAGCACTTACACCTATGTAGAAGCAGTGAAAGTGATCAAGCCACCATAGATATGTGGCTCTGACACCATATTAGACCAAGAATAATAGAAGACATGAAGAATCCCAAAGTAGAAGAAAAGACAAAGAGCAAATGAGAAATATTGACGTAGAAAGAAGAACATAATTTGTGATAATTCCTATGACTCTTAAACGTGAGTCTTTAATTGTGTATTGCATTGCCTTTATATATAACTTAACTAAATTAAAGAGTCCTATTTCAATGTCTTTAAATAAGGATATAGATCTCAATAAATATTAACCTATCATATTCTAACTATACAATTCCTTGACCAGTACATGAATTGAATATGTATCGGTCTTATAGTTTACACTCCCGCCAAGCCAATCGTAGGTACGAAGATGCAGCTTGAACTTAAATAGCGTCCCCATATTTGTCATGACAAGGACGAGACAAAAATCATGCAGAAAAGAAATACTGAAAATAACTCATTTATGTAGAATAGTAGCCTAAGGTAGACTTGATATATTAAGCACAGGACTTGTCTATTCCTGATGTGTGACACGTGCTTCAACACGCCCCTCACGCGTAGCCAATCTTTGTATTTACATGGTCTCTTTAGTCTTGGGGTGAAGTGGAGCTAGAACATCGTGGGCTGTTGGGAACGCACGTGTATAGAGTCTGCTATGATACCATCTTAGAATTAGAGATGGGTCATAAGAAGTAGAGAGATTTTCTCAAGTGTGAGTATGGGCTGAACTGTACCGGTAGTAGACTATATCGGATGTTACAGTTTATAATTAATTGATGATAAGGGGAGTAGCTCCCCAAGTCTATATCGATCCATGTTTCTATTTTTAATAGATGTGGGATAATTGTCTAACAAATGTTTGGAGACATGAGCAAAACGAAATCATTTGCTTTTCCTATTGCCCACCACAGAAATATACTGCATTTGCAAAAGAGGTAATGTTAACGCCAAGTGTTTGGATTTAGGATTAATTCCCAAAAGTTTCCTCGATTTGAACGTAATTTTTAAAGAGGAAACTACTTTCATTTATTTCCTTCAGGTCCAGTGGTCCACTAAAAATGTTTATTCCCCTAAGAGCCCATGTAGACTACCTTGGAATTGGGTTTTTGGTATGGTTTGGTTTAGTTTTGGTTTTAGGATTGTTTAGAACTTTATTTAATTAGCGTTTAGGATTTCATTTTTATTTTAGGGTTTTATGTTTTTCTTAGAGTTTTTAAGTTTTTTTCTTAAGGTTTAGGTTTTTTAGGGTTTAAGGAAGCATCTGCGGATATTTTTGTCTCTGTTGTTTAGAGGAATTAAAAAAAATTTATTTCTTCTTTAATAATGAATGTTTGGCCGATGGACTTTTGAGGAAAAAACTCTTGAAACTAAGGCTCCATTTGTTTCGACGTAAAACATTTTTCGGAAAAAGTTTTCCGAAAAATGTTTTCCTGTAAAATGTTTTCCTGTAAAAGAAGATGTTTTCCGAAAAATGTTTGCTTATATCTTTGCGTTTTACGATGAAAATTATATCGTAACATAAATTAAATATTATGATAACATGATATATCGTTCCAAAATATTTTTTTTACTTTTTTATTTATACTATGAAGGTAATTTAAGCAATAATTTTAGGTTAGTTTGATTATTCTAATGAAAAATTAAAACTTGTTATTTATACACCATTTTTATATTATCAATAATAATATTCAGATATTCATAAGAATAATTAAATTAATCTAAAATTATTGCTTAAACTACCTTCGTATCAACAAAAAAAAAAGTGGAAAATCATTTTGGGGAGGTATATATTTGGGGATTTTGAGTTACGTCCCCGACGTGTATTAACATGAAAAAAATACTTATGTACACATGCCCCAAATCCACTTGAATGTTGCTTAAAAAGAAAAAGAAAAAAAAAGAACAAGAAATAAGCTATGAAATCTGAGGTCAAGTAATCAAACAATTAGAAGCAACATTGCCAATACAACAAAATTGTTCAAATTCCCTATTCATTCTCAAAAATTCGAAAACACCCTTAAAAGTTTTATCCGAATAAACACTCTCGCATGCATCACCCTGATTCATGGCATCAGTCAATTTACGACCCACACTTACGTACTCACCACAACTTAAGTGCTTCTTAGCACGTTTAAGATCAATGTTTGCATCAACAAAATTCTTGAAACAAGAAAAATATCTCTCCCTCATGTAACTAGGAGTGCTAATATTGCTTTCGTAAATCGAAAATAAAAAATTGTGAACGTTTTCAACCTTTTTAATGGCTAATTTAATTGAGATTCGGACAATATCATATAAATGGGGAGTGTGTGTAGAAATAATTGTTTTGCAATGTGTTTCAATGGCTTCTTTTGTACATTGTGGCTTAGAACCGCGTTTCCAATCTGCACATCCCTTGGTGGTGATGGTTTGAAAGGTAAAGAGAATTAGTAGACAAATGGCGGAGAAGATAGACAAAGAATTGTTCTCCATGGGTTTTTTTTTTGGTAAATTTTTCCTTGAGCTCAATTTTGGAAAGGGGGAAATGCGTTACAATGAGGTATTAGTACTCTTTTGTGATTTAATTCCTATGAACTAAATGATGCAGTTACAATTGTTCTTCAAAAAGGATGAATAATGAAAACTATACCATTTTTATACTCTCTGTCCCTAAATAATGAGGCTTTTGACCAAATAAGTTATTTAGTCAAATGAATACTACATTTAAATCTTTTACGACATTTTTAAATCTTACCAATAAGTCCCTGTATCATTTTGCCATTTTCACTTTATTTTTCATGATTGTGTGATTTAACAATTGTTTGATTTCACATTGTGTGATGTAACATTCCTTTTAAATAATTGAAAACCCAATGCACTTTAAAACAATCAATTTTAAAACTGATAAATTCATGTGTTGCTCAAAATTTGATTATTAGGGTTAATGCATAGCCCACCTAGTTAAGGGCTTTAAATCTAGGGATGGCCATTTACGGTTCCGGTTCGAAACTGCTGGTTCCGATTCCGAAAAAGGTGAAATCGAAATCGAACCGTCGGTTCACGGTTCCGGTTCGGAACCGGCGGTTCACCCTTTTTTTTTTAATAGAAAAAACCTGTTTTATAATTATTTTTTTATTACTGAAATTTTTTGCAAAAGGTTATATAAAAAAAGATAGAAAAAAACTAAACAAAAGAAAGTATATAAAAAAAATAGGGAATGACACAGACTACCCTTTATTTTTTTTCATTTTTTTATCAATTAGGAAATAATATTTTAGACTTTTTTTATTAGTGATTTTTTTTTAGAAAAAGTTATATAAAAAAAAGATAGAAAAAAAACTAAACAAATGAAAGTATATAGAAGAAAAGAGAGACGGACAAACCTATATTTATTTTTTATTTTCTTTTAATTTTTTATTTACTAAATAATATTTTAGACTTTTTTTAATAGTGATTTTTTTTACAAAAATGTATAAAAAAAAAGATAGAAAAAAACTAAACAAATGAAAGTATATAGAAGAAAAGAGGTACGGACTACCATCTATTTATTTTTTATTTTCTTTTAATTTTTTATTGACTAGGAAATAATATTTTAGACTTTTTTTATTAGTGATTTTTTTTTACAAAAATGTATATAAAAAAAAAGATAGAAAAAAAAACTAAACAAATGAAAGTATATAGAAGAAAATAGGGACGGACTACTCTATATTTATTTTTTATTTTCTTTTAATTTTTTATTGACTAGGAAATAATATTTTAGATTTTTTTTATTAGTGATTTTTTTTTACAAAAATGTATATAAAAAAAGATAGAAAAAACTAAAAGGATATATTTTGACGAATCTGACAATTTCTAACGGTTTTTGACGGTTTGATTAACGGTTTCTAATGGTTACGGTTACGATTTCTGACGGTTTCGGTTCGGGCAGTTCGAAACCATCGGTTCACGTTTTTTAAAAAATGAAAATCGGAACCGGACCGCCAAACCGCCGGTTACGGTTCCGACCGGTTCCGGTTCGAGGCGGTTCCGATTCCGGCCGATTCCGGTTCGTGACGGTTCCACGGTTTCGAGCCGATTCCGATTCCGATTCCGATTTGGACATTCCTATTTAAATCATTGAAAATTTCAGGTCAACCCTATTCAATTAGGCTCAATTTTCTATTTCCGCCAATCTCGTAATCCACATCTATATCAAGTTTGCATCTGTAAAATGCAATTGCAATTTGCACAATTGTTCGAAATGTACTATCTCATTGTAACAACAAATCATTAATCTCAAAAGGCCAAAATAACTATATATCAATTTCCAATGTCCCCACTATTTTTTTTATTTTTTTGAATGTCACCACTGAACTCTTTCACATTTTTCAATGTCACCACTCTGTCATTAAATTGTCAAAACTTAACGAAAGTTAAGTCACGTGACCTCACATGACTGTCTTTCGTTAAGTTCATAACAACTTTGTTAATTTGTGCAAAATAAAATACATGGGGTTTCTTATAGTCGAAATCAAAATAATAAAGTATGTAATTCAATATATTTCTTTGATTTTGTAAACTTATTTATGTGTCTCACTAACTGATAGATATTGTCAAGAAGTCAAAATCAAAAGAAAATACTCAAAATCAAAATAAAATACACGTAGGGTTTCCATACGATAAAAGCAACAATACTTTTATACTTTTCCATCCAAAATAAATGTCGCCAGTTTTGTTTTTATTTCGTCTCAAACTAAATGTTGCATTTTCAAAAAAGGATCAAAAAGTATCTTATAGTACATTTTAAAGCAATGTACAAACAATTAAAATACGTTTATTAAAAACGTTAAACAAGTAAAATGTCATTTATTATGGAATGGATGAGCACTAAACAGAGAAAAATAAAGGCACATTCTTTCCTGACAAACTGTACAAACTTTGATATCAAAATTTTGACTTGAAACTATTGAACGTGAAATGTACAAACTAGCTTTGTACCAAACAAACAAAATAGCTTTATACCAACAAAACCATAAATCCATAAAGTAATCAATTTCATAAGGCCAATAACAAAAAGACATAAACACCAGTAATCAGTTTCAAAGGCGAACAAGAAAAAGCCATAAAACACTAAACCAACTCCCAAACCAAAAGGCCAACATGGTTATTAACAAGTTTTCACGGCCATGGCAGCCACATAATTGCATAAAATATATATGTCCATAAGAACAAGGAGATTCAGATGTATTTATGTATGCATGTACATGATTGAATGCTAGATAGGTCTATACTTTCTTTCCACCCTTCTATTTTGTTGAAACGTACGAATGCAAAATGCAAGTGGTGTGAGCCATTTTCAATAAAATATTTTTCTAAACAGGTTTGTCTCATTATCACTTCTAATTTTCTTGATACGTTTATTAAATTGCCTTTCTATCATGACAAGAATTTTTTTCAAAATTGAGAGATCACTTTTAAAATTAACCAAGTAAACTCAAACGACACGAGAACAATCGTATACAATGGTCAAAAAATAAACGGCTCCATACATTCCAGGCTTTCGATAATCACCCCAAATATCACAATGTATCAAATCAAAATTTTTAATAGAGTTACTGTCAATAAGCAAAAACTTGTCTTTACTTTGTTTAGCTTGACAGCAAATTTCACATACGTCTTTATTAATACTATTATGACTAATAAAAGGCAATAAATCAACCACTTTACTTGATGGATGTCCAAGTCGCTGATGCTAGAACTGATAGCTCCCAGATTTTCTAATATATTAAACATATGTCCCTGTTGGTCCCCTCAAGTAGTACAACCCCCCGTTTGTTCACCCGTTTCAATCAAAATCATCGTGGATCGGTCCTGTACAACACACAATTTATTAGAAAAATGCACTATATGATTGGAATCATTAAGTAATTGGCGACAGATAACAGATTGCAGTTGAACATGGGAGCATATAAAATATTTCTCAGAAATAGATGAGATCCGATGGCAACATTGCTTTATTCATGGCGATCATATATCTTCCATTGGGCAAACTTATGTGGTTAGCCTCAATCTGACGTACATTTTTCAATAAAGAAATATTGTATGTTATATGTCGATTAGCTTCACTATCGATAAGCCAAGACTCATTATTAGCCTTACCATTCATTCGACCAGTTGTGCGACCAGTTGCCTGCACATACTCCTTGAAGTGGCTCCATTGTTCAGGCGTGAAACCTAGCAAGCCAGCCCTATCATCATCCGTCATTCCAGCAGTTCCCTCTCCACCGGTATGCACCGTGTTAACTCGTGGGTTGTATGTGCTTGAGAGTTTTCCCGTAGGCGAAGTGATTTGGCCTCCGCCTCTTCCCTCCGTGTTCCTCAATCGTTATTCTCCCCACCATTCTGGATACCTCACCAGTCTGTAGCACGTATCTGCATCATGTCCCTTCTTCTTGAAGTGAGACCAAATAACACAGCTGTAAGTGCTCAAATTTGAGCTTGTTAGTATTTTCGTTAGAAAATTAACGGAAGTTTTAACATTCCTAACATTTCTAACATTTCTAACCAACCAAGGGTAGATTAGGGTTTGCCATTTAAAGATAAACCAAGGAAAGAATCTCAAAAAGTAAAAGAAATTGGAAAAATCCGAATTGGGCAAGTTGAAAAACATAAACTGCTGAAATTTTTGAATTTTATTCTTCCTGTCCAAAGCCTGGAGCTGCATTTAATGAACAGTGCACGTTTACAATCCAATTCGCGCGGACATGTTTGTCAATTTCAGAGGGCTATAAATTGAACCCTCCTCTCTTAGTTTACACAACACAATTAGCTCATAGAAGCTGTATTCTGGCGAAAAATAGGGAGAAAACAGTGGGAATTCACTAGAATTGCCACCATTTTCTCTTCAATCTTTCCCAAACCCCACTCACTCAAAATACTTTCAAAACACTCTCATACATACTCTCATACATACACCAATCCAAGCTCAAATCACCCCTTAGGAGGAGGATTAGAGAGAAAACATAGAGGACTTAAGTGTTATCTACTTGTTTTCTCTTTGACCAACTCTATCATCAAACCCTAAACACATTCAAGCCTTGAATCCACCCAAATACAAATCCAAACACCAAATCTTGATACTCCTCAAGTCAAACACCAAATCTTGATACTCCTCAAGTCAAATTCCAAGCCTAGGAAGATAGGGTGTCACCATTGGTAAAGCCCTCCTTCTCTAAACCCTAAAACTCCCTTTTAACTTCTTGTTCATCTTGTTCTCCTTACTTTGATTTACTTTATGTCTAGTTTAACTTAAATCTTGACCTAAGATGGTCATCTTGAAGTTCATCTTCATGAATGACCATCTCAAATGGTCCACATTTTAAATCTCTAGTTGATTTTTCTCTTTAATTTCATCTCTACAAAATTCCCCTTCTCAAGCAAATGAAATGCTTAAGTCCTAATGTACCCCAAGGATGGTTTGATATAGTAGATCACCACTAAAATGTCTAGTGACTACTAATCAAAACCTAGGGAAATGGGGACAAGCATGGATGCAAACACCCCCTTTAAAATCACATTTTTCTTCTTGAGAAGTTGCTGTCCAGTAGCAATTTTCTAAGACCTCAGTCCATTGTCTAAATTTTTGGACACAGATAAACTTGGAATTTGGTGTTGACTACAAAATAAGTTTTGTAGCCAACATCCAGATATTTCCAGACATATTTTTATTTTATTTTTTGCGTGAGTAAAACTCCATTTTTCAAATTTTCCTTTAAAGGTCAGTTCATCAGTCTCTGGAAATCCAGATCTCACATCTGAGATTTCCAGAAGGTTTTGGTCCCTCAAATCATCTCCAAAATGGGAAGTTCTTTTACAGAAACCTTATTTAAGGTGTTTTGAACATTTTTCATTCTCGGACTTTTCCCAGATTCTGGAGTTTTCAAGCCCTAAAGTCCATTTCAAAATCAAGTGTCCACTGCCTTTTTCATTCTGGCAGAAATGGTTTTCAACTTCCAAAAATCTTTTGAGTGTAAAATCTCAACCCAAAAATCACACCAAAAATCATGGGATCTGTCCAAAGTCTAATAAAGAATTCCCAATTTTTACTTTCCTCAGTTTCAACTTATTTTGGCCAAAGTAACACACACACACACAAATGGTTTTTAAGCTTGGAAGACTCGTTTCACGAGGCATTCCGGGTGCACACTAACGTCCTTCCCGGCGTGTAACGTGACCTCCGAACCCAAATCTCTGATCTCGGGCATTTTTCAAAGTTTTGGCCCTTAAAATAAAAATGGCGTGGCGACTCCGTTTGATTTCAAAAAATCGGGTACATCACAGTGGCGACTCCGCTGGGGACTAAATAAGCTTTTTCTAAAAAAAAAAAAAGATATTTGGTATATTGGTGGAAACCATTAAACTTCTCGTTATCGCCTCCTAACACGAGTCGTGGATAAATTGTAGTTTAACAATCCCACGTACCGGTATCATTGTTTTCAAAAAAAAAAAAAGAGGAAAAGCTTTTGAGGGTCAAGCTTCCGTCCCGGCATTAAAAATCATTTATTGTGTGTGTGTATCGGGTTTGCACATTTTCGTGTTGTTTTGGCCGCCTCGGAAAAAGTCCAAATTTTTGACTGTCGGAACCATGTCCCTAACTGTTGGAATTTTTGTGCTTATGTGCTTATGTGCTCATTTCAAAAAAAAAAAAAGGATTTTCAAAAAAAAAAAAGAAAATTTTCAAAAAAAAAAATCATGCATCATTCTTTTTAAGACACATGAAAAAAAAATTTATATTTTACTCAGAAAAAGAAGATAGACTGCTTGCACACTACGCGCACGTGATCGTACACTGCACACTACGTCCCTAACCCGGGAAAATCCTTGTCGCGGCCCGTTTGGTCTTATTACGCCTCTCGGTGCAAGCACAGGACTACCCAAACATCCCATGGAGCCTCGTGTCGACCATGCACTTGTCCGTGACACTTTGTCCGAGACCCGGTTGGTTTTTAGACTGGTCTGTGTCATGCCCTGTCTGTGTATAGACCTTTCCTTTCAAGCCTTTGTCGGCACACCGACTCAATATCTTTCGGGGACCCTAATCAGTCGAAGTTCTGCCGGTTTTCCGCCGCAGACTTTGACCAAGATATTGACCGGCGCCTTGACTTCGACTGATCGGCACAAATTATACACCGACTCCCAAAGATGACACCGAGTCATCAAGGATTACTGATTATTCCATGCCTAATTACGGCTAACCGACGACAAGTCAAGATCAATCGTGAACATTTATCACTCCAAATCATGCCGACTTTTTGTCGAGCTCCTGACATGATCTTGACTTTGACGTCGCCTTTGTCCGTAATTTACATCGAATGCTCGTTAAGACTCGATTACCCGCCGACTTTTAGGATCGTTTTTCTTTTCGGTCGGTGGGACCCGCTTGCCCTATAGGACCCTCGCCCGGGCCGTCCACCCCGGAAGGTCGAAATACGGTGTGGAATACGAGGGGCTTATAGACGTAGTGACGGGGCCCACCGATCCAGATCCAGAGTAGTTTGCGAAAAGAAGAGCAATCTTTTCCAACCGATTAGGTTAATAAAACATGTTTTAAGTAAACAAGAACAAATAACTGCATGTCGCATGAGCCCAAAGCCCAAACACTTACCCTCCTTCATTCCCAAACATCTGAACCCTCGTGTCTTTCCCCTGCAGCCTCCGCACAAAGCTTGGTTTCGGCACCGGGTCACCGTTTGATCGCTGGGAAGAGTCAAGCGCATCGTCGCCTTCACCGCTTTGTTCCGACTCCGGTTTCGTAATGTTCCGCATCGCCCGGTAACGATGGGGACAACGTCACTCCGCCTCCCGGGACTCCTCAAACGTAACCGCAATGGAATCGCTTAGCCGAACGTATGAGAGTGCGACAGAAGCACACCAACAGCCTTATGGAGGCTATCAAAAGCCATGGATTGGCCGCGCCTCAACCCAGGATGGCACCTTTCACTGTGGAAGAAGAGGAAGACCTCAATCCCGCTCTTGGTCAACCCGACTACTCCAGGATGCCACCACCGGCCTCCCACGGTACTACCACCGTGAGCCCATGCTCCTCGATCTCCGGGTCGCCCGGCTCCCCTAACCGCAAACCACCGGATCCACGCAGCCTCGACGGATTTAGCCAGTTCGCAATGCCTCAGGCTGGGACAAAGTCACACGAAATGCCTTCCCATGGTTGGGGATACCCCTAATGCCACATCAAATTGGGATCCCGCCGCCTTGGGGACCAATCAATCCGGACTTTCGCAGCAACGGTTTGGAATGCCACCACAGCTTTGGTTCGGGGCAACAAGCCGTGAGCCCTCCTCGTAATGATGCTAGCTCACCGCTTCCTCACACAGCCTTCCGCAAACCCATTTCTCACTCAGTGGTTCAATGGGTTACCAAGCCCCCATCCCAGTTTCATCAGAATCACCAGGACCACAAGTATCCTCTCTAAGTGATGCATCCTCGCCACAACCAGCCATGCAATTCAACAACCAGGGACAGCAGCTCGCACTTAAGCCTACTTATGGGCCTCACTCCGGAAATCCAAGCCATCCGGCTACCTCAGACCGCCTCCATCTTCTCTCGCGATTGGAAGCCAACAACAAGTCGCCGGGTTCTATCCCTTTGCCCAAGCTCCACCTACACTCCCTGTGGTAATTTGGGCCAAGGATGTTTTCACCTATGCTCCGGATATGGTATTCCTTCCACCAATGCACCACCAACAGCCTAGTCCTCTTCCCCGGCTCAAATATCGGCTCAGCATTCCCGCTCCACCTTTGGATCCCCAATTGGCTTGGTTTATGGAGCAACACAAGGAAATGAAAGCGCAGATCGCCGAATTGACCGTCAAAAGGAACACCGCTCTTCGGCCTACGTATCCCGACTAATTGTACCCTCGCTCACAAGTTCGTGATGCCCAATCTCGAATCGTTTGATGGAAGTGCGTGCCCTAAAACTCACTTGGACACCTACACTTTGGCAATGAAAGCTAAGGGATGCACAAACCAAAGATTGGGCCGACTACTTCAGCCTTCTTTGAAGTCGTGGGCTTTGAAATGGTTTTTCCGATTGCACTCAAGCTAGGGCTACTTGGGAACAGACACAAGATTTCACGTATAATTATAAAGCCAACTTGGAATGGGAAACAAACAGAGTTGACCTCGCAGACAACGGTGCAGCACGATGAGAATATTGGGGATTTCTATAAAAGGTGGAACCTGAAGCTTAGTGAAATGGCCATTCCTCCCTCTCGACGAAGAGCAGCTTAGACATCTTTCGCTCATGCTTGAAGCCGCATTTTAGAGCTTCCTCGCCACTTCCCTACGCCGACTTGCGTGCAATGGTTAATTCCGGCTAAGTTCGAAAAGGCTTACAATCGCCAGCTCGACCGTCGCACTCGCTTACATATACCGGGTTTCTTCCACCTCCAACACAGCCTCCCGCCCAACCAAAAGGTAAAGAAGTGATTAGCTATGCGGGACAGATCAGAATAATGCCACTTCCTTTGTTCCCAAGAAACCCGATGCATCCGCATCCCGGCTCCAAGACTTGAGAAACTTTGGGATGCCTTTGAGTGATATCTTCAGAGGTTTGGTGAGAGAAGGTTTGCTCCGGCCTTTGGAAAATTATCGCCCTAGAAACCCCAATGCTCCTTTGGATACCTCCAAGCATTGTGCCTTTCATCGCACTACGGGCACCCGATGTATGATTGCGTCCCCGAAAAGGCAATCCAAAGTTTGATTGAACAAGGGAGGTTAGAGGTGCCTCGAAGGGCCCAATACTATCAAGCAACCCATTCCCTAGAAACAACAACCCAAATGTCAACATGGTCGAGTTTGGTGATTCAAGACTTGTGGGCATAATGGAATTTGACTCACCCCTTTGTAAGGTCGGTGGACCGACCATCGCAGATGATGAAAATGGTTGGATTAAGCAAGAGATTGCCAAAGAAATCCTGATGGAAAGATCTGCAATAGCCCCCATCTCCAGGCCGAAGAGTAGATGCATGGTCCAACAACAAAGAGCGGCTAGACTAGGGGCTACTTATCTTTAAAATAGTCTTTTAAGTCAACCTTCGTAGGTTCTAGTACTTTTCTTTCACCTAAGTCCTTCCTGGACATTTGTCGTTATAGTCCATTTTGGACATAGTAGTTAAATGTCTAACTTTTAATATAAGTCTTTTTTCTTTTCTTGCTAGACTCGAGACATCACTTGCACACCCACGTTACACTTAATTGAAATGGTTTTATCCTAGATGATCACTTGTGCTGCTCAACCACTAATTCTTTGAAATGATTAATATTTAAACTAATCGGAGTGAGAAAATCAATTGATATCCCTCTCAAATTGGGGCTTACCAACTCCCCATCTTGCATCTCATATGCTCACATCCCTTTCATCAGCCTCATCCTCTCGTTGTTCGATGAATTTGCATGGATCTTTTCTCATTTAAAGCTTAAGCAAGCAATGAAGACTTAATCTCAGGTCATCCGATAGGGATTGCGGTTGAAGCCTTTCACCCATAGGAAAGCCATTACCTCACCCTCACTAAACACTACCCTTTCATTTCAAGATCGGCATGTTTTGAAACCCTGTTTAGCCATCACCTTTGCTCCTTATTGAGAGAAGTCCAAGCAACGCCAAAGAAGTTAGCGTCGAGAGTCGGCGATGCATAAAATGTTCAAGTTGGGAAGGAAGGAAAGATAATTCTCAACTCCTCAAAGAGGCCTTCTGAATTCTCAAAAGAATGATTTTAAAATCCTCACAATCTCGGATATAATTCCAAGCTCATCAGGAAGCCTTCCAAAAAAAAAAAAAGAGGCTCTCCAATGATCAAAAAGGAGCCCGAATTCTCGCAAGTTCACAAAAGTTCTCGATAGCTTGGACTTCCTCTTATCAATACCTTAAACCAATCCCAAGCCATCCTCTTAATTTTAGAGGATACTCCCATCACCATTACCCTCGCCTTTGGCCAAGGTCAAGGTCAAAATTTGACCTCTCATCCTTAGGGGCAATCAATCTTCCCTGCCATAGATTTTCCAAACGCATCCCTACAAGCCAACCTCTCATTCTTAGAGGTTCAGTCAGCAAAAGGCCCAGCCGACCTCTCACTTTAAGAGGTCATAACTTCCAAAATTACCCGATGACCGATCGAAGCCCGGAAACCCAACTGCAATTCCTATCGGATAGCAATTTCATCATAATATCTTTAAGATCTAAATCAAATTAATGCTTCATTGCTTGCTTAAATTGGAATCTAATACATCTTGGTTCAAAATCATTAATCAAGGATTGTGCAAATTCAAATCTGATTCATTCGATATTTCATGTGAGCATAATTCATTTCTATTCCACAAACACTTGCCGTGGACGTCCCACTGGGCCTTCGCATCCGTGTCTTTCATAGACACTCTAAGGGGATATGTTATTCGAATCTCCAATTCTCAAAATCCTCAAAGGACCTCAAAATCTCGAACTTTCACATTCATTCTCTCTTCAATCGGGCTAAGCCCGAACTACGGCGACCTGAGCTCTTCATAATGGAGGGAACGTAGGCAACCAGAAATGGTCCGGTCGAAATCACAAACAAATTTCAAACAAAATCCGTTCTCATCAAGGATTGTCCCTATACACTTTCCGCCCTTCCGAGCTTGATTCTCGATATCAGTTGGTTTTCTCCCTGTGATTAATCAAAATATTTGTTCATATCAAATTTAGTGTTTGAATAACCCGAACATTAACAAAGGGTTTTAAGCAGCTTTGTGATCATCACGAATAAGACAAGTTTTCAAGTGTCTCGACAAGTCTTCTCTTTCTACATTATAGGAAGGTAGAGCCAAACACTGTTTTTCTGTCAGCAGGGGCTTCCATACACGTTTCCACACCTTGTTATGTTTATACTCTCTCAAAAGAGTCAAACCAAAAAGCGAGAGATTCATACACAAATTCGGGAGAAATTCCCACCTTTCAAAAGATATGCCCCTGCACGTAAACATTTCTGAGTCTTGTCCAGTAACTGGTTGACTAAGGTCTGAAAAGATGGGTGCCTCCTCTGTTAGACTACTCTGAATTTCTTCACACTGGGGCTTCGCTAAGCGGTTCTCCCGGGTTCTCCTGTATCAGCTCTTCAAGCTGGGGCTTATATAGTCATCTTTGGGTCCACATTGGGTTCTTCACTACAAGATAGATTCGATCTTCATCAGATTATTCTCAGGATCGCTTTGCATTACCAACCAGATTGGGACTCTGCTAATTATGTCAGAATCACAACGAGGTTATAAGATTAGGGCCTCGCCAAGTCACTGCTTCGAAATCTGGACTTTGCCAAGCTGGTCCTCTGGACCTGAATTTTATCAAGTCACAAGAAAGGTCTAGTCACATCAACAGCTAGATTTTCAGCTTCAGAACTTGGTACATAGCAGCTTCCCGTAGCGTCGGAATCTAAGATCTGGGTTTCACCCGGCATTAGCAATTTCATCAAATCATTCTCCAAACAAGGTTTCGGCCAAGTCACGGCTCACCCAAATGAAAGAAGTTTCACTCATATCAACGCGCCCTAGAGCCTGTCAGCATCAGCTTCAAATGACCAAAATTGAGAGGGAAAATTCCAAACAAGACCCGGGATCCGAATCCAATCTCATCAAGATTGAGGTCCATGTGATACTGTTAACAAAACCTCATCAACAACCACTGTTTAAATCGTAATCGAGGGCTCTCACCTCCCCCACTTGCTCAAAATCTGTTCCAAACAGTCTCCAGACACATACATCCCAATGCATCCCCTCTCATCACCATGCATCCCCACAAAAATATCCCAAGGGCTCATGTAGCATGCACAAAACTTGAATCAATAGGAAAAATCCTAAGTGATTGAAGATCATAAATCATAATTTCCCTGCCAAAAGCTTAGGCTAAGTGCATCTTCGAAAGCAAGTAAATGCATCATCTCGCGAACATATGCAGTGATACTGTCATAATCATTCTGATTCTATGCATGCATCTGTCATCATGAATGTCATATATACATCTTCCTCTCTACTAACCAATGCAGGGATTCGAACGTGAAAGACCATTTCCTTCGCTATTGAGACTTACCCTCAACAAAGAAGATATTTACCAAAGTCCAAAATCAATGGTTTCAACAAAATCGCAAGAAATCAAATGCCCCTTTTCGGCAAGAGATGATTCCGGGCAAAACGTGTGCAGATCACCTCCATTGTCTACAAATCGGTCAGAGACGCCAAGTTCTCAAATACAGTACGGTCAGAGACGCCGATTTCTCAAATACAGTTCGGTCAGAGTACGGTCAGAGACGCTAAGTTCTCAAATACAGTTCGGTCAGAGACGCCAAGTTCTCAAATACAGTACGGACAGAGACGCCAAGTTCTCAAATACAAATCGGTCAGAGACGCTAAGTTCTCAAATACAAATCGGTCAGAGACGCCAAGTTCTCAAATGAAAATCGGTCAGAGATGCCAAGTTCTCAAAATGCAAATCGGTTAGGGACGCCAAGTTCCCAAATATAATACGATCAGAGATGCGAAGTTCTCAAATACAATTCGGTCAGGGATGCCAATTTCTCAAATACAATTCGGTCAGGGACGCCAAGTTCTCAAAATGCAAATCGGTCAGGGACGCCAAGTTCTCAAATGAAAATCGGTCAGAGACACCAAGTTCTCAAAAGCAAGAAGTCCCAATGTGAAGACAAGCTCAACAACTTCTACAAGGTTGACGATCACCAGCAAGATGCAGACTCAACCAAACTCCCCCTTCAGGTCAAAATGCCTCCAAAGACAACAAATCGTCAGCAGAAACCGCAACCCAACAACTCTTCATCAACATCACCAGTAGAAGCCTCGGTCCCTTCCTATAGCCTACAGTAAGCACAGCACGGTATGAAAGCATATCTTAGTCAACTACTTTTCTAAAAGAACATTATCATCAAATCTTAGGGTGACTTCCCAAAAATAGTCAAGTCTTAGGGCGACTTCCCAAAAATAGTCAAATCTTAGGGCGACTTCCCAAAAACAGTCAAACCTCGGGTGACTCCCAAATACCGTCAAACCATCAAAGACCATCCCCAGCAGTTTTCGAACTACGTCCAGTCTTGATTCCCACTCGGGATACGTAGGTAGCCTACCTTAGGTCCAGCCACTTGACCAACACGGTCACCCTTTTCCCCGATGATCATCGTAAGCTCTAATCTTCCCCTGCAAGAACGCCCTCAAACAGTCTCCCTCAGGTACAAAACCTCGACTTAGGATCATACTCCTGAACTGAGTCCCCATTTAGGTTCATGCTCCTGAACTGAAACCCCGACTTAGGATCATACTCCTGA
Source organism: Adenophora triphylla var. japonica (assembly GCA_022495995.1). Taxonomy (NCBI): domain Eukaryota; kingdom Viridiplantae; phylum Streptophyta; class Magnoliopsida; order Asterales; family Campanulaceae; genus Adenophora; species Adenophora triphylla. The sequence continues at coordinate 310,819 of JAFEMH010002554.1, read as the reverse complement.
ACTAGGTCCCTATTTAGGTTCATACTCCTGAACTAAAACCTCGACTTAGGATCATACTCCTGAACTGAGTCCCCATTTAGGTTCATACTCCTGAACTGAAACCCCGACTTAGGATCATACTCCTGAACTAGGTCCCCATTTAGGTTCATACTCCTGAACTGAAACCTCGACTTAGGATCATACTCCTGAACTAGGTCCCCATTTAGGTTCATACTCCTGGACTGAAACCTCGACTTAGGATCATACTCCCGAACTAGGTCCCCATTTAGGTTCATACTCCTGAACTGAAACCTCGACTTAGAATCATACTCCTGAACTAAGTCCCTATTTAGGTTCATACCCCTGAACTAAACCTCGACTTAGAATCATACTCTGAACTAAGTCCCCATTTAGGTTCATACTCCTGAACTAAACCTCGACTTAGAATCATACCCCTGAACTAAGTCCCCATTTAGGTTCATACTCCTGAACTAAACTCCAACAAAGGCTAACAAAGTCCCCAGCGAAGTTAACGGAATCCCGTTTCTTTTCCCATTATCATCCATTTCCTCGGCAGCAAACATAAGACCGATCCCTTCAAATGAAGTCCACCAATAGACCTTCTATCCCAAACCATCAAAGGGAAATCATTTTAAATCAAGGTTCGAGGCACCTAAGACGCCATCTCCAAGGTTCGAGGCACCTAAGACGCCATCATGAAGGTTTGAGGCACCCAAGACGCCATCATTAAGGTTTGAGGCACCTAAAACGCTATCACACACAACACGAGGAAAGCGATAAATCGCAATCATCCCCTAATTCGACTTCCCAAAAAATAGTCAAATCATAGGGCGACTTCCCCAAAACAGTCAAACCATAGGGCGACTTCCCCAAAATAGTCAAACCATAGGGCAACTTCCCCAAAATAGTCAAATCATAGGGCGACTTCCCCAAAAATAGTCAAACCATAGGGCGACTTCCCCAAAATAGTCAAACCATAGGGCGACTTCCCCAAAATAGTCAAACCATAGGGCGACTTCCCCAAAATAGTCAAACCATAGGGCAACTTCCCTAAAATAGTCAAATCATAGGTTGACATCCTAAAACAGTCACTCTAGGGACGACGACTGAAGATAGTCGAAAAACCCGAACTACGACTGGCTTGATTCCTCTTAGGGATACGTAGGTAGCCTATTAAATAGGTTCAGCCACTCGATCACCTGATCATCCTGCCAAATATGGAGCCTTACTCTTATCGACGACCCCGCTTCCTTCGAAAGCGCCGTCGCCGAGGGGCTACTGTAAGTGCTCCAATTTGAGCTTGTTAGTATTTTCGTTAGAAAATTAACGGAAGTTTTAACATTCCTAACATTTCTAACATTTCTAACATTTCTAACCAACCAAGGGTAGATTAGGGTTTGCCATTTAAAGATAAACCAAGGAAAGAATCTCAAAAAGCAAAAGAAATTGGAAAAATCCGAATTGGGCAAGTTGAAAAACATAAACTGCTGGAATTTTTGAATTTTATTCTTCCTGTCCAAAGCCTGGAGCTGCATTTAATGAACAGTGCACGTTTACAATCCAATCCGCGCGGACATGTTTGTCAATTTCAGAGGGCTATAAATTGAACCCTCCTCTCTCAGTTTACACAACACAATTGGCTCATAGAAGCTGTATTCTGGCGAAAAATAGGGAGAAAACAGTGGGAATTCACTAGAATTGCCACCATTTTCTCTTCAATCTTTCCCAAACCCCACTCACTCAAAATACTTTCAAAACACTCTCATACATACTCTCATACATACACCAATCCAAGCTCAAATCACCCCTTAGGAGGAGGATTAGAGAGAAAACATAGAGGACTTAAGTGTTATCTACTTGTTTTCTCTTTGACCAACTCTATCATCAAACCCTAAACACATTCAAGCCTTGAATCCACCCAAATACAAATCCAAACACCAAATCTTGATACTCCTCAAGTCAAACACCAAATCTTGATACTCCTCAAGTCAAATTCCAAGCCTAGGAAGATAGGGTGTCACCATTGGTAAAGCCCTCCTTCTCTAAACCCTAAAACTCCCTTTTAACTTCTTGTTCATCTTGTTCTCCTTACTTTGATTTACTTTATGTCTAGTTTAACTTAAATCTTGACCTAAGATGGTCATCTTGAAGTTCATCTTCATGAATGACCATCTCAAATGGTCCACATTTTAAATCTCTAGTTGATTTTTCTCTTTAATTTCATCTCTACAAAATTCCCCTTCCCAAGCAAATGAAATGCTTAAGTCCTAATGTACCCCAAGGATGGTTTGATATAGTAGATCACCACTAAAATGTCTAGTGACTACTAATCAAAACCTAGGGAAATGGGGACAAGCATGGATGCAAAACCCCCTTTAAAATCACATTTTCCTTCTTGAGAAGTTGCTGTCCAGTAGCAATTTTCTAAGACCTCAGTCCATTGTCTAAATTTTTGGACACGGATAAACTTGGAATTTGGTGTTGACTACAAAATAAGTTTTGTATCCAACATCCAGATATTTGCAGACATATTTTTATTTTATTTTTTGCGTGAGTAAAACTCCATTTTTCAAATTTTCCTTTAAAGGTCAGTTCATCAGTCTCTGGAAATCCAGATCTCACATCTGAGATTTCCAGAAGGTTTTGGTCCCTCAAATCATATCCAAAATGGGAAGTTCTTTTACAGAAACCTTATTTAAGGTGTTTTGAACATTTTTCATTCTCGGACTTTTCCCAGATTATGGAGTTTTCAAGCCCTAAAGTCCATTTCAAAATCAAGTGTCCACTGCCTTTTTCATTCTGGCAGAAATGGTTTTCAACTTCCAAAAATCTTTTGAGTGTCAAATCTCAACCCAAAAATCACACCAAAAATCATGGGATCTGTCCAAAGTCTAATAAAGAATTCCCAATTTTTACTTTCCTCAGTTTCAACTTATTTTGGCCAAAGTAACACACACACACACACAAATAGTTTTTAAGCTTGGAAGACTCGTTTCACGAGGCATTTCGGGTGCACACTAACGTCCTTCATGGCGTGTAACGTGACCTCCGAACCCAAATCTCTGATATCGGGCATTTTTCAAAGTTTTGGCCCTTAAAATAAAAATGGCGTGGCGACTCCGTTTGATTTCAAAAAATCGGGTACATCACAACAGCTCATATCCTTTCTTTCCCCCTTTGAGCTAGTTGTGCGCACACCTGTTCCCACAACTGTCTGAACAATAAAGTTGGCAGGTGCAGGATAATTATCATGCATGTTGGCCCATACTTTTTCATCCCGTGCAACCATAGAGTATGCCTTATTAATATTAGGCAAGAGTTCTGTGTTCACTATGGGGGACTTCACGTTCTCAAACTTCGGTGTTTCAAGGCCCATAACGAATTGATGAACCCTCTCTTCTTCACGTCGTTGAACCAACTTCGTGCTAATATTGTACATGCACCCCGCACATGAGCAGGTCAAGAGTGCGTCAAAATCATTCAGATCGTCTCACAGTTTCTTCACGTGACCAAGATAGGCTGCCACGCTTTCACTTTTCTGTTGTTCGCAGTTTGCTAGATCCGCCTTCAGTTGTTGAATCCTTGGTCCGTTTCCAACTGAAAACCTTTCCCGCAAATTGTCCCACAACGTTTTTGCATCATCCACATAGCTTACCGTGGAACGAAGGCTTGACTCAATGGTGTTAAAGATCCATGAAACCACCATCGAGTTCACAGTTTGCCAAAGTTTTGGTTCGTCTCCTATGGTGGGTTTTTCAATCGTTCCATCAATGAAGGCAGTCTTCGTCTTGGCCCTCAATGATCCCTTGAAAACCCTAGCCCATTCTTCATAATTCTCCCTCTTCAATTAGACATGGGTGAGAATCATTCCTGGATTGTCACTTGACGAAAGAAAGTATGGAGAGCGCCTCTCATCCATGACTTTCTTCTCGCCACTAGCTTCGGTGGTCATGGTGGCCGGACCTTGGAAGTTCTGATACCAAGTTAAGAATTGATTTGTGTGAAGGAGAAAATATTATTTACTTCCTTGCTTGATTCAATTGATTACAACTCTATATATACATATACATGAGTTTCCTACTTGGAGAAGGATTATATCAATAACATAACTAATGCATAGAATTAAGCTAATCATATATCATACCTAATTTACATATATCAAATAAGGAAACGATAATCATGTACAAAAGAAAAAGATATTGACAATATCTTTGTCAATATCTCAACACTAAACGTGAATACAATAAGCAATTAAGTCACGCCATTACATGAGAATCGATCTTACGTAACTGATCATATGCTTCAATGCTTAAGGTATTTATCCCTTCCATTGCAATGTTGAAACCCTCTTTTGTTGTTACTTTTGCAGTCTTCGAAAAGAAATTCCTGTGTGCTATCCCTGTAATTTTTTTTTCTAAAATTAGCATATATGTGCCTAGCTCAATGTATATGCTCTGCATGTGGTTGTAACTCATGCACTGCAATCACAAAACCCTTCCGTTGGTCACTAATTATTGTCCAACCTTGCCCATCAGTCAGTCCAATGTCCCTCAATAACAAAGTCAAAAATTAACCTTTAAACTCCTTGAAAACCTATGCTTGCTCTGATAAGATTTAACTTTGAATGATTTACATCCTGTGACATAACTGGCCCATAACCATGAACAATTCTCTCCACACTTTGCTCCCACCCTATGCCTTTCATTTGTCGGATATCAAACCTGAGTGCCATGATATGCAGCATATCTTATAATAGCTTTCTTCAACTCATCAGGTCCTGCGAATTCCATACCAACACTGAAATCAAAGGTCTCGATTGGTATGTTAGGATTGTACGGAGTTGACATCGCTTTTTTCTTCCTAGCTCATTTAAACCATTTATCTTCATAACTACTAATTGGGCATAAAGAACCATCTAATTCCCCATACTCACTATCCCATTCCTTAAATGTTTCAGTTTCTGAAGTTTATTCAACACTTACTCCATCTATTCTATTGTCACTAACCCTTTCAGTCTCATTCTCAACATCCATTTCATGTTCACCTTGTCTATTAGGTCTACCTTCTGTAACATGTTCACCCTCCTTCACTTTTTCCTTTCCTTTCACCTTGCACCTTCTTTTTTCCTTCCTAATTAGGTGTGCCTTGTTATGGATATCATGAGCCTAATCATCATCGGTGGCAGGATCTAGTGAGACTAAACTGTCAGCCTCACTCTCATATTAAGGACCTCCATCTACATCATTTTCATTTCCCACATCAATATCATGCAACTGCACTTCTAAATCCCTCATCCAGGTTAATAGGGCTATATTGATCACCCAAATTCACATCCTCTAGGTTAACAGTCATGTGGTCATCATTTTGTAAGACAATTTCAGTTATGGGGTGACAATTTCATACTCCTCAATCACATGCTCAATATATAGATCCATCTTTTTTGTTTTAGCAACATACTTCAAAGCATCTCTCACACTTTCATTCCCTCCATATAATTCTATGGCCTTTTTCGAAACTTTTACAAGTAGTTAGTAGGGTCCAAGAAATATATTGCTTCAATATCTGGAAAACCCAAAGACTTCACACCAATGATCTATTATTACAATTGACTCCAAGGGATCTGACCCCCTTCAATTTTGGAATGTGTCAATTTTGCACTATCAATTTTTTAGAAAATGACTTTTTATTACTAAAAATGATGAATTTATACATTTTGACCCCCTTAATTTTGAGAAAAAAAAATTTACATCCTAAATTTGTATACATCAATTTTATTTTATCCCAATAGCATCTCGACCTTCTTTACAAAAATTTCTGACTTTGCCACTACCATACCCAACATAGTCTGGATCACAATTGTCACAAACAAACACTTCCCTTCCAATAAATGCAAACACTGGCTTGTCAACAAAATTACCACCATGATGTATATCAATTTCAAAATAACTGAAAAAAGAAAGATAACATAAGATATTAAAAGAAGTTAAGAACATTGTATGTGAAGGAGAGAAAATGTATTTACTTCCCTTGATCTTTTACAAAGCGTCAATCCCTAATTATATACAAGCTAGAGTATTACTTGGAGAAGGAGTCAATCCTTCCATACTTATCTCCTATAATCATGCTACAAAATCAATCTTCCTAACTTAAAGTGAGTGAAATAAAGAAATGATACAATTACATCCTAACTACAGGCTAAGGAGATATTGACGATATCTCGTCAAATCTCAACACCCCCCCCCTCAAGTTGGAGAGTGTAGATCACACACACCCAACTTGCCAAGTAAAATGAGAAATTGACGGCTCCCCAAAGCTTTAGTGAGTACATCCGCCAATTGTGCCGAAGTATGAACCTTCCTTGTTGTGATGACACCTGTTTGAACAGCATCGCGCACAAGATGGAAGTCAACTTCAATATGCTTCGTGCGTTCGTGATGAACAGGATTTTGAGCCATATGCAAGGCTGCTTGACTGTCACATAATATGGTCATAGGAGCTATGTGAGAAATGTCGAAGGATCCAAGCAAGCTGTGAAGCCATTTGAGCTCACATGTGGCAGTGGCCATAGAACGATATTCGGCCTCAGCCGATGAACGGGATATGGTGGTTTGCTTCTTAGTCTTCCAAGATATCAGAGACCCACCCAGGAAATCAATATAGGCAGTAAGGGAACGACAAGTAATCGGACAACTAGCCCAATCCGAGTCACAATAAGCCCGTAGCCGAAGATCAGAATCAGCTCGAAGGAGAATACCTTATCCAGGATGTCCTTTAAGATAGCGCACAATACGCAGAGCACCATCCAATGAGCCATCTTGGGGCTGGTCATGAATTATGCAAGAGTATGCACATTATAGGAAAGTTCCGGCCGTGTGATAGTGAGATAAATGAGGCGACCTATGAGACGCCTATAAGGTTCAGGATCATGCAATTCCTTATCTTCAGTCAAAGCTAGTTGATGATTTTGCTCAATGGGAGTAAGAGCTAGACGAGCCCCACGAAGCCCTATTTCAGAAAGTATATCAAGTGTATACTTACGCTGAGAAAGAAAAATACCCTTTGGATGCCGTGACACCTCAAGACCCAAAAAACATTTGAGTCGGCCAAGGTCCTTCATGTGAAAACACTTACTAAGATAGGCCTTGAAGCAAGAAATAGCATTAGGGTCATTGCCACCAATAACCAAATCGTCAATATATACCAGCACATGTATTTCAACAGCGAAAGCCTTGTAGGAGAATAAAGATTAATCCGAACATGACTGGAGAAAACCGTACTTTTTCAAGGACATAGAAAGTTTTGCAAACCAACATCGAGGTGCCTGACGGAGACCGTATAGAGACTTATTGAGTTTGCAAACTTTACCAGAGGAAGATGCAGGATGTCCCAAAGGAACTTTCATATATACATCTTCACTTAGATCACCATGAAGGAACGCATTGTGTACGTCCATTTGATGTAGTTCCCAGCCGCGAATGGAAGCAACGGAAAGAAATACTCTCACGGTAACCATTTTGATTGTTGGGGCAAAGGTCTTTTCCTCAAACCTGACGGTTCCCCAAGATCACCAAACGGGCTTTGTATCTTTCAACGGATCCGTCTGCATTATATTTTATTTTATACACCCATTTGTTGCCGATGACTTTCTTGTTAATGGGAGCTTCCACAAGATCCCACGTGCCATTCTGATCAAGGGCTGCAAGCTCTTTGTTCATGGACTCACACCATTGAGGAGATTGGACAGCCTCTCCATAGTGCTTAGGCTCAACACCCGAATCAATAGCTGCCAAAAAACAACGATGTGCTACAGAGAATTTAGTGCAATTGACAAAGTGTGCTAAAGGATACCGAGTACCTGAAGAGTTGTGTTGGGAGGATGAAGGTGATGGGGGGATGACTTGAGCAGTTAGCACATAATCTGTTGATGGATATCTCGTTGAGGAAACCTTAGCACGCTGTTCTTGACCCAAAGTTTCAACAGTTTCAGGCGGAACATCATCTACAATAACCTGAGCAGCTGGTTGTTCAGTTTCTTGTGCAGCTAGTTGTCTCGACATCTCGTCCGTCTCAACACTGTCTGCCACTTGATCAGTCGGTTGTTCAACCACTTGTGCAGACAACTGGGCTGTCAACTGGTCTGTCAACTGTGCAGGTACATGAGTACCTATACTAATATCAATTTCATCCCCAATATCCATATCAGCCGTAGGACAAAGAAACATATCTGAGTCTGTATAAACCGGATTTGTACTAGTCCTCATATTGGCAAAAGGAAACTCCTTTTCAACAAAAACAACATCCCTTGACACAAGCATCTTGTTCTCATCAAGGTCATAGACCAACCATCCTTTCCTTCCATACGGATACCCCAAGAAAACACATCTCCTGCTGCGACTAGCAAACTTATCATTGTCTTTTCTGGAATAATGCACATAACATAAAGACCCAAAAACCTTAATGTTTTCATAAGGAGGTGGTTTTCCAAAGATAATTTCATAAGGAGTTTTCCCATGTAACAATTTAGAGGGTATACGATTTATTAAGTAACCGGCAGCTAACACACACTCCCCCCAAAACTTTATGGGTAACTTGGCTTGAAACATCAAGGCATGTGACACATTCAAGAGATGACGGTGTTTACGCTCAACCCTCCCATTTTGTTGTGACGTTCGAACACAAGTAGTGTGATGTTCAATACCAAGTTCAAAAAAATATTTTGTCAAACACATAAACTCCTGGCCATTATCACTCCTAATCTTCTTAACTTGCTTATTGAACTGTCGTTCAATCATTGCAAAGAAAATTTTCAAAATCCGAGAAACATCACTTTTGTGGTGAAGTAGATAGACCCAAATGGCCCTAGAGCAGTCATCTACAATGGTCAAAAAGTATGTGGCACCACACATAGCAGGCTTTCGATAATCACCCCAAATATCGCAATGAATTAAATCAAAAATCTCAACAAAGTTATTATCACTAGACAGAAACTTATCTCTACTCTGTGTTGCTTGACAGCAAATTCCACACACATCTTTATTGATACTATGACGACTAATAAAAGGTAATAAACTGACGACTTTACTTGAGGGATGTCCAAGCCTTTGATGCCAAAGATGATAATTCCCAGAATCCTTGATGTTGCAAACCCGTGTTCCTGTTGTTCTTCTCAGATAGTACAGCCCCTCATCTTGTTCACCCGAACCAATCAACATCTTCGATGCTCGGTCCTGTATTACACAAAGTTTGTCAGAAAATTGCACTAGAGTATTTGAATCACTAAGCAGCTGAGAAACAGATAATAAATTGCAATTAAAAGACGGAGCATATAACACATTTTTTAAAACCAATTCTCTCCCAATCTCAGCATCCCCTTCTTTCGTGGCCACAATGTATTTTTCGTTAGGTAAACCTATACGGTTTGCCACAATATTCTGAGTACGCTTGAGCAGAGAAATATCCCCTGTTATGTGTCGATTAGCTCTACTATCAACAAGCCAAGGTGCATTATTTATCTTACCACTCATATGGTCAGTTGTGCAGCCAGTTATGCTGCCAATTGTGCGGTCAGATGGCTGCACATGTGTCTGAATGAGATTTTTGAAGTGACTCCATTGTTCCGTTGTAAGGCCCATCATATGAGCCCGATCTGCGTCTGTCATTCCATCATCAGACTGCACGGTGTTAGCCTTCGCAGCAAACTTTCTTTGTTCCGTGGACGATTGTCCTCCACTCTTTCCTTTCATGTTCTTCGGAGACTGCTCGCCCCACCATTCTGGATAACCCACCAGCCTGTAACATGTCTCCACTCTGTGACCCTTCTTCTTACAATGAGAGCAAACAGAATTGTTCGCTTCTGTCTTTTTCCCCTTTGAACCATATGTGCCCATAGTTGTCTGACCAGTTGTGCCAACAACTGTCTGAGCAACAAAACTAACAGGTGCAAGGTATTCATCACGCACAGTACCCCGTACCCTTTCTTCTCATACAATCATAGAGTGTGCCTTATTAACATTTGGCAGTGGTTCGGTGTTCCAAATGGAAGATTTCACGTTCTCAAACTTCGGTGTTTCAAGGCCCATAACAAACTGATGAACCCTTTCTTCTTCACGCCTTTGAACTAGTTTTGTGTTAACATGACATTTGCAGCCTGCACATGAGTAGGTTGGGAGTGCATCAAAATCGTTCAGATCATCCCACAACCTCTTCACACGCCCATAATTGGCTGCCACACTTTCACCCTTTTGCTGCTTGCAATTCGCCAAATCTGATTTCAATTGTTAAACCCTCGGTCCATTCCCAACTGAAAATCTTTCCTTCAGATCGTCCCAAAGCATCTTTGCTTCATCCGTATACGTCACCGTAGATCGTAAAGCGGGCTCAATATTGTTGAAAATCCATGAGACTACCATGGAGTTCACAGTCCTCCATTGATCCATCTCCTCGTCCTCCTCGGGTTGTTTAATGGTTCCATCAACGAAACCAAGCTTTGATTTGGCTCGAAGAGAACCTTTGAACACTCGTGCCCATTTCTCATAATTCTCCCCCTTCAATTGAACATGGGTGAGAATCATTCCTGGGCTATCACTTGTCGACAGAAAGTATGGTGAACGCCTCTCATCCACCGCTTTCTTCTTCTCGTCACTAACAGCACCCGTAAACATGGTGCTTCAATCCAGATCTTGGTAGCTCTGATACCAAGTTAAGAACCGTGTATGTGAAGGAGAGAAAATGTATTTACTTCCCTTGATCTTTTACAAAGCGTCAATCCCTAATTATATACAAGCTAGAGTATTACTTGGAGAAGGAGTCAATCCTTCCATACTTATCTCCTATAATCATGCTACAAAATCAATCTTCTTAACTTACAATGAGTGAAATAAGGAAATGATACAATTACATCCTAACTACAGGCTCAGGAGATATTGACGATATCTCGTCAAATCTCAACAAAAGACATATGATCCGTTATAGTATTATATGGTTCAATAATCTATTAAACAAAAGAAATAAAGATTTTGGATTACATACCTATAATCTCCACCTTGGCTGGATATATCAATATTACGCTTCAGTTCAATTCTTTTATTTTTTCCAATTTCTTTGACTGTATGAAAATATATAACTCATTTAGTGAAAATCATTGATACACATAAATAAGTTATCAAAATCAAAGAAAGATTATGAATTGCATACCTATTATTTTGATTTTTACATAAGAAGCCCTAGGTATTTTTTTTTCGATTTTTGTTAGCAGACACACACAAAAATTAACAAATTCGTAAAAAACTTAATGAAGGTTAGTCATGTAACCTCATGTGACTAACTTTCGTTAGGGTTTTGACAATTTAATGGATAGAGTCATGACATTGAAAATGTAAAAGAGTACAGTGGTGACATTCAAAAAATAAAAAGAATAATGGGGACATTGGAAATTGATCAATAGTACAATGGCCAAAATATTAGTTTGGTCATCTCAAAATGATTCGAACTCCTCGAAACATTTGGAGTCGGCTACTGAATCGGCAGCGTATGCGTATGTATGAAGTTGTCAATGAAGAACAATTTCAACATTTCAATTCATATTATATCACTAGAATAAGCCCGTGTCCGAGGACACGTTTTTTTTTTAATTTAAAAAAAAAAAAAAACCACCAGACCAACACCCATCTGAATTTTCCCAACTGAACTCAAATTTATATACGAAATGCACTTCATAATCGAAATTATAGTAAAGCAGGCTAGTCTACTTATCATTACCGAAACATTATTGCACTATACAAAATTCTCAAAGCACAAAGTTTCTTACATATAATAGTGTGTGTGAGTGCGTGTGAGATAGACGGAGAGAGAGAAAGAGAGAGAGAGAGAACGCTTACCCGACATCATCGCGGTAGAGACGATTGATGAGGACATCTCCCCGGAGATTTAAGAAGTAAATAGCGGAAGCAGCCACCGGCATGGTTCCGATCCAGTGGAGATCCCAAATTTCAAATTAGACAATCCCTCAATCGATAGATTAATTATCTTCAATGAACAATTGCTATGGAGCTGGCAAGAGCAGATCAGATCTAGGGTTTTGATAAATTGGGGATTCGTTTGAAGAAAAAGCTGATGGTTATTTTTTTTATTTTTTTTAAGGGCAAAATGGGAAAGGAACAAAATAGTGAGGGTAAAATGGGAAAATTGCAACTTGGAACTGTTCATGCTACAGTGGAAACACTGGTTCCATTTATAATATAGAGTAGTACATATGCCCGTGTCCGAGGACACGGGTCTTTTTTTTTTTAATTAACATAAACATTATAGTTACAAATTATAGTGATGTATGAACATAAACATTATGCCCTTATTTACAAAAATATAAGACATAAATTAACATCTAATTAACATATAGATTTTTGCCATAGTCTAGAATAAGCCCGTGTCCGAGGACACGTTAATTTTATTATTATTATTATTATTATTTTTTAATTAAGCCCGTGTCCGAGGACACGGTTTTTTTTTTTTTTTACTTAAGCCCGTGTTCAGACTATGACAAAATGGGTATCAAATCTCAGATTAAAAGAATAATTCAATTGGATTATAAAAAAAAAAAAAAAGACAATTACCAAACTGTTTCAGTAGATAGATAGAAGGTAGGAGACTTAACTTGCTTGCGTTTGAGGTGTTGATGCAGCGGAAGACTTGGATAGATGATTGATTACGGGTAAAAATTAATCAATACGCGAATCAATCCTTCAATCGCAGTCGAACTTGATAGATATCAATTCTAGTAGAATTTAATCAATACTAGTAATTGATCTTCAACACTCGTAGAATTTAATCGATACGGAGAGTCGGCATCCAAAAGGAATTGAATCACTTTTAGGAAATAAAGAGTAAACACTCAAAATTCAATATCATTCAACTAAAATTCGGAATTACACATAAACCTAATTTTATAGGACTCCTACGACTTGAAAAACAAGTCAAATACTTCTAAATTTAACCCTAATCTATATAGTAACCAAATAAACCTCTAAAACATTAAAACATTGACTAAATCTAATTCTAAACATGATATTATCACCTAATTAAATAAAATTTCGAAAATTACATTAAACTAAACTAATTCGTATCTTGATCTTCATCATTCTCCTCGGCTTCGAAAAAATCGTCCTCGAATTTGGATGTACTCGTCCTCGAATTTGTAGCAGTGCATAAAGAACATGTAACACCATCTTCCTTTCAATCGGATTTGATATCAGAATATGACAAATCTCAAATCTTTGGCGAACCTTGAATTTGTTTACTTGGGTGATAACATCCATCCAATCAGCCCAAAACAATCGAATGAATTCATGGAGTAGCAAATTTTTTATATAGCTAGAAAAAAATGTCTTCGATTGAGGAATATCAAATGGATCATTAAATTGATGGGTACCAATTTTTTCATCATAGATCGGCCAAAAGAAATAAAATAGAGGTTGTGTAGTGGCTGTATTGGCTAAAGGCAAAACATTGACAGATTGACAGATTTCGCAAGAACACTTATCATAAATTGGAGGTTTCGACCAATCGATGAGAAGATCAATAGTCGTAGATTCAATGAAAGGCCACGAAATATCAAACTTTTTTTTTTTTTGAGAATATAAGGAGAACAAAAATTGATAAACGGATACCTCAACCGAAACGAGAATCCCTGGTTTTGGCTCTGATACCAAATGATGCAGCGGAAGACTTGGATAGATGATTGATTACGGGTAGAAATTAATCAATACGCGAATCAATCCTTCAATCGCAGTCGAACTTGATAGATATCAATTCTAGTAGAATTTAATCAATACTAGTAATTGATCTTCAACACTCAATCGATACGGAGAGTCGGCATCCAAAAGGAATTTAATCACTTTTAGGAAATAAAGAGTAAACACTCAAAATTCAATATCATTCAACTGAAATTCAGAATTACACATAAACCTAATTTTATAGGACTCCTACGACTTGAAAAACAAGTCAAATACTTCTAAATTTAACCCTAATCTATATAGTAACCAAATAAACCTCTAAAACATTAAAACATTGACTAAATCTAATTCTAAACATGATATTATCACCTAATTAAATAAAATTCCGAAAATTACATTAAACTAAACTAATTCGTATCTTGATCTTCATCAGGTGTCGATCAAAAATTTGGACTTTGCCGGAAGGAAGGCAATCGACGTTGCTGTCCGTAGCGAAAGATCTTCTCCAATGTCGCCCCAATTTCCTCCATTGACGTAAAATTCCATATCCCCCTTTCATTTCTTCCACCTTTCTTCTCCGGCGGCGGCGATGAGAGAGGGCTCCGAACTACGAAATTGGGGAAAAAGCTAGGGTTAGGGTTTCGAACGAAGGTTTATGAATTTATACTTACCCATGATTGCTTGTGCGGCGGTGCTCATTCGAAGTTCTTTCTTCTCCGGCATCGCAGTCGCGGTCACCATTTCGATTCTTCAATGTCGTCGTCGTCGTCAAAGTCTTCTTCCTCCATTTTGAAATTCAAACTAAATGAAGAGAGAGAGAGAGAGAGAGAGAGAGAGAGAAAGCGTGGGTATGTGTGTGTTTTAAAAAAAAAAAAAATTAAAGGGAGGGCAAAATGGGAAAGTGACAAAATAGTGGGGGCAAAATGGTCAAATACCCCCTTGCTACTGTTCATTGAACAGTGGAGACTGCTTCCATTTATACTATAGATTGTGACAATTATACGCTCGTTGTCATATATTTACGGCAACCCTCTTTTTTATTTTATGACTTGAGACATAAATGAATAGTACCTTGACCAAGTTTAAAATATACAACCCATTGTTCAAAAAAAAAATTGAGAAAATTTGTGCATCCATGGTATTATACATAGACTAGATTGACTCTCGTGCGATGCACGGGGCATTACTATATATTCAAAAGAAAAAAAAATTGAACTAAAATAAATCAAGAACTCAATTCGTTTATACATTATGGAATACTTTCTTAAAGACTCCATTATCAGTACATAAAAATTAGAAAACAATAAAATAGAAATAAAACAAAAAATTATAAGGAATATGCATTTTTCTATATACAATTCTGTAGTATTTTGTCATTTAAAAAAATTAAATAAAACACACGAACATGTTTATGAAATACGAAATAAGTTATTCAAATCAGTTAAAAAAAAAGGTGAAGATTGGAAATCTAGTTAAAAGAAAGGTGATATTTTATTTCTTTTTGATAAAGAGAATTTTTTAAATAAAAACAAAAGCTTTGGTCATACCAAAAGAATAGTACATTTATCTAATAAAAATTAATATCATTCTTTTTCAAATGGAAACTTTCAATTAACTCATGCTCGTACATCAAAAAAATCATGTCATAATTATTTACATTAACTCATTATGAACATAATTATGATATTTATTTTCAATTTAACTTATTTAATTTTTAGAAGAAAAATAAAAATACTAACAATTTCGTTAAATGAAAAAAAAATCCCCAAACCCCCCACTTCCTCATCAAACTCAACCCACTTCTTCATCTCACTCTTTTAAAATACCAATTTATACTATCTTTATTTCTTATAATATTTACATACTGCTCAATCAAAATTTTAAAAATGATGGTCATTTTTACTGATATTCGTCTTTATAAATAAACAATATTTTGAGACGAATAGAAAAATCGACAAATTTATTAATACTTTATTTACTATGCTTCAAATATTATTTTTTTTAAATTAAATAAATTGTTTGATATATCGAACTAAAATAAACACAATAATCATATTACCCCATCTCACTTATTAAATATATCAAAATCCACATTCATCACAATTAGGGGCGTAACCAAATCGAATATCATCATATTCGATTAGTATTCAATTTGTATTCGAATATAAAATTTGATTTGTATTCCTATTCGATTCGTAACCGAATCGAAATCATCATATTCGATTAGTATTCGATTTGTTTTCGAATATAAAATTTGATTTGTATTCGTATTTGATTCGTAGTCGAATATAGAAATTGATTCGTATACGATTCGAAATTGATATTCTAATAATTCAATTCGAGTATTCGATTTGACCTATTTTTTGAGAAAATAAAAAAGTCAGAGCCAAGGCCAAGCCGACCATTGGTAATGCCACGAACGAATCATGCATGCTTGGCTAAGCTTCATCCTCATTATATAACCAAGGCAACTCATCTTACTTTGTTTTTTTTTCATGTGGGATAAAGGCCAAGGCCAAGGCCGGCCAAGGGAAGGCCAAGGGCCGAGCCAAGGCAAGGCCAAGGCCGGCCGAGCCGAGGCAAGGCCAAGGCAGATTTCCCACATCGAAAGAAAATGAATCAAAAATGGCCTTGGCCTTGGAATATAATGAGTCTTCAAGTTCAAGGTAGATGTAATTATATTTATATACATATATAATTATTAATATTAAATATACATATATA
Source organism: Adenophora triphylla var. japonica (assembly GCA_022495995.1). Taxonomy (NCBI): domain Eukaryota; kingdom Viridiplantae; phylum Streptophyta; class Magnoliopsida; order Asterales; family Campanulaceae; genus Adenophora; species Adenophora triphylla. The sequence goes on along the minus strand of JAFEMH010002554.1, from coordinate 294,368 downwards.
ATTTTAAATATAAAATATATATTCAACACCATTCCAACTCATCATCCTATACCCCACCACTTTTATTTTATTTGATATTCTTTATTTTTATGATTAGTAAAAATATTATTATTATTATTATTATTTATAATTAAAAATAAATACTTCACACTTATTTAGTTTTTTACTAAAAAGACCATGAAAAATAAAAAACTAAAATTAACAAAAAAAAAAAACTAATGCATTCACGCGCCTCTTTTAGGCCCGTGTAATTTACGGCTCTCATAATTTTAACCAATAAAAAATTAAGAAACAAAGTGAATCATTTACTATCCACTTTAATTGGGTAATTGTTAATAAAAGTAATTTATTTTATTTCATAAAAAATGAGATTATAACTCATTTAGTTACTTGATATTTTGTTCTAATGTATTTTAGTGTGTGTGCACATGTGTATGTTTAACATGATGTACAACGCTTCTTAAATAAGCTACTCATTTTTCGTAATCTTTTTGCCCTTCATAGATTTTCAACCCTAACCAAGTAACTACAAATGTCCCCTAATCTTCACATAAACACAAATGTAAGATCAATCATAACAATATTATGGAAATCAACTATTACAAAAAAAAAATGAAAATAACACAGGGTAGCTTACATATTTGGCCCATCTTTTCCTCATATTATTACCCTAATCACATAAAAGAAGTTTCTATTTAAAGAGAAAAAAATTATGTATTTTGGTGTAAAAAAAAATTTTAAATAATAAATTAAAAATATATATATATTTTTTATTATCATTTATAAATAAAAAATTAAAAAAATTACTTCACACTTAATTATTTTTCACTAAAAAAAAATTGAAAAATTAGTAAAGGATAATTAACAAACTTATATTTAAAAAAGAGGATTTTTTTTCTTTGTCGAAATCAAATGAAATAAGTCTCTATTTAAAGAGTAAAAAAAATTATGAATTTTGGTGTAATAAAAAAAACAAAATTAATTTATATTAAATTAATTTTTTTTATCTTGACACATGGCAACACCCGGCAGGCCAAGGCCAAGCCAACCATTGATAATGCCACGAACGAATCATGCATGCTAGGCTTAGCTTCATCATAATTATATAACCAAGGCAACTCATCTTACTTTGGTTTTTTTTTCCATGTGGGATAAAGACCAAGGCGAAGGCCGGTCAAGGCAAGGCCAAGGGCCGAGCCGAGGCAAGGCCAAGGCAGATTTCCCACATCGAAAGAAAACGAATCAAAAATGGCCTTGGTCTTGGTATATAATGAGGGTTCAAGTTCAAGGTAGGTGTAATTATATTTATATACATATATAATTATTAATATTAAATATACATATATAATTTTAAATATTAAATATATATTCAACACCATTCCAACTCAACATCCTATACCCCACCACTTTTATTTTATTTGATATTCTTTATTTTTATGATTAGTAAAATTATTATTATTATTATTATCAATTATAATTAAAAATAAATACTTCACACTTATTTAATTTTTTTACTAAAAAGACCATTAAAAATAAAAAACTAAAATTAACAAAAAAAAAACTAATGCATTCACGCGCCTCTTTAGGCCCATGTAATTTACGGCTCTCATAATTTTAACCAATAAAAAAAAAGAAACAAAATAAATCATTTACTATCCACTTTATTTGGGTAATTTTTAATAAAAGTAATTTATTTTATTTCACAAAAAATGAGATTATAACTCATTTAGTTACTTGATATTTCTAAAAATATATTATATTCCCTTCTAATATGAGTTTTAAATTAATGAAAAAAATTAAACCAAGAAACTAATCTAATTTTGGACTAAAATTTTATTATACTAATTTTCTCATTTCTCAAATAAATGTCCAAAAAATAATTCAACAAATACCTACTTTCCAAACGAAATAATATTAAATATACCAAAATTGTTTATACCTATATCATTATTATTATTATTATTATTATTATTATCATTTATAATTAAAAATAAATACTTCACACTTATTTAATTTTTTTTACTAAAAAGACCATTAAAAATAAAAAACTAAATTAACAAAAAAAAAAACTAATGCATTCACGCGCCTCTTTAGGCCCGTGTAATTTACGGCTCTCATAATTTTAACCAATAAAAAAAAGAAACAAAATAAATCATTTACTATCCACTTTATTTGGGTAATTTTTAATAAAAGTAATTTATTTTATTTCATAAAAAATGAGATTATAACTCATTTAGTTACTTGATATTTCTAAAAATATATTATATTCCCTTCTAATATGAGTTTTAAATTAATGAAAAAAATTAAACCAAGAAACTAATCTAATTTTGGACTAAAATTTTATTATACTAATTTTCTCATTTCTCAAATAAGTTTCAAAAAATAATTCAACAAATACCTACTTTCCAAACGAAATAATATTAAATATACCCAAATTGTTTATACCTATATCAATGTATGGTTCAAACGAAAGTAAAAAACGATGTTCATTTTTTTTCATTAATCATCTTTACATAAACAAAAATGTAAGATCAATCATAAAAATATTATGGAAATCAACTATTACAAAAAAAAAAAAAATTAAAATAACACAGGGTATCTTACATATTCGGCCCATCTTTCCCTCATATTATTACCCTACTCACATAAAAAAAAGTCTTTATTTAAAGAGAAAAAAAATTATGACTTTTGTTGTAAAAAAAATTTAAAATATTAAATTAAAAAAGAGAAATTTTTTTATTATCATTTATAATTAAAAAATTAAAAAAATTGCTTTACACTTAATTAATTTTCAGTCAAGAGAAATTGAAAAATTAGTAAAAGATAATTAACAAATTTATATTTAAAAAAGAGAATTTTTTTTCTTTGTTGAAATCAAATGAAATAAGTCTCTATTTAAAGAGAAAAAAAATAATGAATTTTGGTGTAATAAAAAAAACAAAATTAATTTATATTAATTTATATTAAATTAATTTTTTTTATCTTGTCACATGGCAACACACGGCTGGCCAAGGCAAAGCCGACCATTGATTATGCCACAGATGAATCATGCATGCTTGGCTTAGCTTCATCCTAATTATATAACCAATGCAACTCATCTTACTTTGATTTTTTTTCCATGTGGGATAAAGGCCAAGGCCAAGGCCGGCCAAGGACCGAGCCAAGGCAAGGCCAAGGCCGGCCAAGGCGAAGGCAGATTTCCCACATCGAAAGAAAACGAATAAAAAATGGCCTTGGCCTTGGTATATAATGAGGCTTCAAGTTCAAGGTATGTGTAATCATATTTATATACATACTATATAGTTACTAATATTAAATATACATATATAATGTTAAATATAAAATATACATATATAATTATTAATATTAAATATATATTCAACACCATTCCAACTCATTATTCTATACCCCACCACTTTTATTTTATTTTATATTCTTTATTTTTATGATTAGTAAAATTATTATTATTATTATTATTATTATTATTATTATTATTATTATTATTATTATTATTATTATTATTATTATCATTTATAATTAAAAATAAATACTTCACACTTAATATAAATAAATATATATTTAAAAAAGTGGAATTTTTTTCTATGTCCAAATCAAATGAAAGAAGTCTCTATTTAAAGAGAATTTTTTTTTATGACTTTTGGTGTAAAAAAAAATTAAAAAAATTAATTTAATATACTCCCTCCGTCCCACCAATTGCTTCACCATTTTCCTCCGGCACGGGAATTATGGTAATGGGAGGGAAAAAAAATGTTGTGAGTGTAATTTGAAAATAGGAGAGAGAATTAGTGGAGGGAATATTGAATTTGAAAAGTGTTGTGAGTGTAATAGTGTTTTAGGAGAGAGAATGAGTGGAGAGAATAGTGAAGATTTTTTGCCAAAAAAGGAAAGGTGAAGCTTCTAACGAGACGCCCTTTTGGGTAATTAGTGAAGCTTTTATTGGGACGGAGGGAGTATAATAATTGAGGTTAAAGAAAGAGGATTAATTATTTTTTTTGAAAATCAGCTACCCAATCGTCTTTCGCCACGTGTCAAGAAAAAAAAAAGGAAAATGTTGGAATAACGCGGCTTTGTCGGCGCGTGCGACACACGCGCCTTCGAAATGACGTAACTACCCTTTCTTAAACGTCCAACACGTGTCCAATTTGGTTTAAAAAAAAATAAAATTAACATTTTGGGCTAATAACAGACATCCACGTGTATTTTTAGGCTTCATTTTTGCATTTTTGCCACCAAGCGAAATGTCCAAAATACCCCTCGAAGGCAAAAAATTTACCACAACCTTGTTATTATATATAGATAGATATGCTTCAATGATGTTTGTCGTTATTACCGGCGGAGTCACCTTTGTGTAGTGTAGTGGCAAGGTCAGATTTTTGTTAAACAAAATATGATCGCGATTGCTATTTTTTTATTTATTGAAAATGAACGAAATTACTTAAGGAAAAAAATTGTACTTACCATATAGAATTTGGTAGGAAGGGGTCAAAATAATATAATAATGCAAATTTTATCAGATGCAAAATGGTTCAAAATAGACAAAATAAAAATAAAAAATAGTATTATCTATAATACAATACAGGGAGGTTTTAACCGCCTCTTAGCCCCCCTATAAGTGGTGGTCAGGATTGATTCTTGGAATGTTGATCCAAGGGCTGACAATCCTCCTCCCCTTCAACCGTTTTATAACTTCCCCACCTTCTCCCCAAGCGGTTGCTACTCCCAATTACACCTGAAACACTACCCATTGATGCTGAACATTTTTTGGCTTTGGTGCATAGGAGTATATTTCTGTATGAGGCTTCCTCAATTCAGTGTCACCATCCAACACATCTTTGGATTCAGAAGTGGAAGAGCCAAAGGAGCTTCCCTGCAGATTACATAGTATTTCACCTGTCGTGTATACATCATGGCCTGCTTGACAATAAGCAGAGGCTATATCCTATAGAGAAACTACAGAGCCAAATGCATGTAGCAACTGCTCCAAGTTTTTAGTGTCATCATCAGAATATAACATGTTTGAAGAAGGTGATTCCATTTTCATCCTGTAATGCACAGAAAAATATATAGTTCTTGTAATGGTAGGGGATTATTCATTTTTTCAGATAACCAATCAGCGGCAATGGTTTACTGAATGGACTCAAATCCCAAAGGTTAACGAATACTGATTTGTTTAAAGGTGGAAGCAACTTTGTGACACCAGTTGCCATTGACACCAGGCAAGAATATGCAAACAAAGGTGAATAAGTCCATGTTAGGCATCACTAATGCACAAAATTATCATCCTTCAACTGAACTTGCATAGCACAATGCCCGATTTAGAGTGCCATTTTACACAGGAGTCACTCAATTCACGATTCAAAGGACTGGAGTAAGTAACTTATCACCAATAAGCCTCATCATAGAGTAGGGAATTTGCATTATGAAGAATATTTAATCAAAAACCAGTTAACATCTAGATTTCTGACTAAACACCCAAACTTAACCAAAAAATCACCCATGAACTAGGGGAAATGGACAAGCCCTAGATTCTTGGGGTGTTAGTAACTTTGAGATTTTGCGTGGAAATGAAAAATATATATCCAATATGTTTACATATACATCAGCTTGACCATTACTCTATTTAAAAAGGTTGTTTTCTCAGTTAAAGTAAAATGTTCAAGATTTTGCTGCAGATATTGTTGATGGCATCTTGAGCAGAGGATATATAAGAGAATCAATAACTGTAATATGCAAATCACAATCAAATCGCACATATTGCTAGCACTTGATCCGGATAAATATGTGACTAAAACGCATGAAGGTGAGGACAGCAGTAAATACTCAAATATATTAGCCACCTGGGTTTTGATGGAATTGAATTGAAGTTCAAGGACAAGAAATACGGATTTCATTTGCGGAAAATTCCAGATATTCAGTGCGGATCCTAGGCGGATTGGCCTAACCCTTTTTGGTACTGTTTGACTCTTCTAAACATGCATTTGACATAAATTTTAACTGTATTAAGTAACTCGAGATTTTGCTGTTAAAAAAAATCAAAAAATCAAGTTTTTAGTGAAAAGAGAAGAGACTAAACCATTTTAAGGATTGGACAGTGTTAGTATTACATTGTAGAATATAATGAGCGAGCTAATTGAATGAAATACATCAAACTCATGCCTAATTGACTTCTTGATCATTTTTTAGGGTAATTATTTTTGTTTATCAAAAGTGGCCCCAATTTTTTTTTAACCATTCATCTGTAAAGTTAGAAAGATAAGTTTTAATTAGTTTCCTTGATGTTGCACCTGTACATGCTTAAGACATTGGCATATATCTCTTCCTTTCTTCAATTTCTATGTTCACAGTCCGTAGAGAAAATAGGTGTTACAGAGGATTTAAAAATCTTTGCATCTCCATTATATTATGGATATGATTCTTAGCAATAATATACGATTAAGGGATTTAAATTTTATTCCTCTGTATACCATCTTGATAAAGAGCGGCTGAGATTAAAAGTTGGAGAGTTGATCGGACGGCTGTAAACAATCCAATCTCCAACAATTTCCCACCTTCTCCCACGATCTCTCCCACTCTGCCTGGCTGTTGCAAAACTTACGATTAAACCAATCAGTAAAATTTAAAGGTTCCGGCCTCTCTTAATTTTTCTCCCCTATTATTTTTCTCATTTTCACAATTTTACATCTACGCCAGTTTTCCCCGTTTTGACTGTGACGCTGAAGATTTTAAAGTTTTGCCTCCGGCACCCATTCTCTCTCTCTCTTAGACTGTAAGTTAGCTTTACTTCTCTGTTTAATTTCTCTATTTAATGTTTCCTTCCCACCCCTCTTAATCAAATATCTGTAAAAATGAATGTAAATTAAGTACCTGAGTGATCCTGAGAGCCTTCAACAGCTTCTTCCTTGACAACAATCAAGGAAGAATCTTTGGAATTCAAACCCATGAAATGTCTCTCCATCATCAATTCTTAACAAAGCCTACCAAGAATTTTTAGAACTAAGGTCTAGAGAGAGCGAGAGAGAGAAAGATAGAGAGGAAAGCACAACAACTCAAAATGCTATCAACCTCGCCTAACCTCCGGCCAACCCCCTCCCTAACCTCAACATAACCAACCACCTCAAAACCATCGTCTTCACCGGGGCACCATTGGCAGCCAGGCGGTTTGCGGGCAGATTGGACGAATTGTGGACGGATTGAGGACGAATTGCGGGCGAATTGAGGACGAATTGCAGACGGATTGGATTAGCGTGACTCAAGGCTTCCTTTCCCAAAATTCCAAAGTGATGCTCCGGTGGGAATTTTCGATGAATGGTTGCCTTCCTTCGTTGATCGTCACTGATGAAACCCAATAACCCTCTTAATTAATCTCTCGGTGGGAGCCGATTGGACGGAGAAGATGGTCGGACGTAGTAACGCCGATCGAATGGGGAGGGGAGGGGAGAGAAGGGAAGGGGAGGAGGTGGCCTGAGTGTGGGAGGGGTGGGGTAGCCGGAGAAGCTGGAAGGGCTGCGTCAATTGGGGAGGATAGAGAAAGAAAAGGGCTTTCTCAGAAATTTGTTTTTCTGTGTTTTTATGTGTGAGAGAGAGAGATAGAGAGAGAGAGAGAGATATAGTATTTAGGATTAATGCATGAACAACACAAAAAAAAAATAGAAGCATTTTAAAATATTATTATGTGTACAGCAATTTTTTTGAATTATGGTTATTATATAATTAGTACCTACGTATTTTTTTTATCGATAAAATAATTTAAATATAGAAATAATATCTTATAATTTTAAAATATTATTAACATTTTATCAATATGTTCAATTTAAAATTTAATTTATATTAAATCTATAACACAATAGAGGACAATATTAATCGCTTCTTAGCTTCACATAATCCATGGACATTATATTCTTGAATTATCAGAGTTATTAGAATTGTTCAATAAATAAATGTAATTCAAATTACTCTCGACGTACCCAGATGTTCAGATGAAGAACCATAAGAAGGTTATTTTTTATTTGAATGTTGATTTAGATAGTGTTTTACACTATAGATTTACAAGTTGTGTTTATTTTTATAGGTTTGAAAAAAATGAACACTCAAGGAACATTGAATATTTATGGATATGGTGATTCGGCTCTAAGTGAAACAGTAATTTAATATTTTACTATTACTATTTTATTGTAAATATTTGTTTTTATCATATGTGATATGTGATATGTGATTATGATAATAATGTGATTTTTAGATTGACATTTTGCGAAGAAACAATGTCTCGATTGTCATGCGAGAACCTTTTGAACACGATGAAATGATAAGGGTAAACATTTGATGTTAAATTAAGTTTTTTTTATTTATTTATTTACATTAATTAACGAATATATATAGATTTTTTGACTAATATTTAGAATTCATTATTAGGATCAAAATCGACTAACCAACCTACCGACAGTTGCATTGCCCCCACTGGTATTTAATTCATTTCAGTTTAAATATTTAGTATTGTTTATTTATAATTTCAGTTTAAATATTTATTATTGTTTATTTATATTTATAATTTGATATGGATGCATGTAATTTAATTTAATTTATTATAATTCTATCAAATTATGTCAAGTTACTTACCACTTCAATAATTATTTTATCATCATTCTCAAATATTTCAATCATATATTTGTAGTCATGGGATGAGTGCGTGAAAGAATATAGACGCTTGCACAAACCTCCGACAATGACTTGGAATGGGCATAATAAGGTATTATTATTATTTCTTTAATTATTATATTGTTAATTTAATAAAAATATATTGATTTCATTTTTTATTTATTTCAGGTGCTTTTACGTAAACGTACCTGGCCAATGTCTGTTTCGATTGAGACAACATCTTTACTTCAACTGGTTAAAAATCTATATGTTAATTAGATGTTAATTTATGTGTTATCTTCTTGTAAACAACTTTTATTGTGTATTATAAACAGTTTAAAATTACATTTAAAACATCATATAGTTAGCATGCGATTTCAGTTTTCCCACGTCTTTCTCTTTTCATACTGTCTTCCTTTCCGTACTGACCCGTGCCAATGGCACGGGCTTTTGTGTACTAGTTAGTGTACATTTTAAAAATTTATAGCTATCAAAATGACATTTCTAAAAATTAAGGGGCCAAATGTCTCCATACCGTTAGGTTGGCTTTGCTACTGTCCTTGTATGGGGGCAACTCCCCCACTTAATTTAGAAAAGATAAAAAAAATAGTGTATTTTTAGTCAAAATGCCTAATTTTTGGGATCTTAATGCAAATTTTATCAGATGCAAAATGGTTCAAAATAGACAAAATAAAAATAAAAAATAGTATTATTAGTGTATTTTTAGTCAGATGCAAATTTGGTGTTATTTTATTTTCCTTGATTAATATATTAAATATATTTATATAATTAAATAAATATTTATTCAAAAATCATTTAAATTAGTAATTTAAAAAATATTAAACATAATTAAAAATATGTGTATTTAGAATTATTAATGGATTATTTTTAAAATATACCACCACCATCATCAATCCCCCACCACTCTCCCCACCACTCCCCCACCACCATAATTATCAAATCAACATATAAATTGGGATTTTCATTTCTTCCAAATTTGAATCTACAAAATTTCAAATAACATTTCTATTCAAAATAGCAACAAAAAATCAAAACAAACAAATCAAATTCAAAAACAAAACAAACAAATATGCCATTTCTTTCTTTCTTCTTCTCACCGTTTCTTTCTTTCTTTCTTCTTCTCGTCGTTTCTTTCTTTCTTCTCGCCGGAATTAATGAAGGTCTTCTTCTCGTCGAAATTCTGGTCTGTCGCTTGGGATGTATCGGGTGTGATATTGGGATGAGGGAAGAGGGCGTGGGGCAGCCTTGAGAATAGAGAGATGATATATATATATATATATATATATATATATATATATATATATATATATATATATATATATATATATATATATATATATATGAGAGAGAGAGAGAGAGAGAGAGAGAGAGAAAGGAGGGTGGCTGTAGGCACCGACCGAACCTGGTAGGAGTGGCCGGTCGGATAGTAGAGAGAGAAAGAGAGTGTGTGTGAGAGAGAGAGTGTATGTGTGTTTGTTGTGAGGAGAAAGAGAGTGTGTGAGAGGATCGGATAAAGAAAAAAAATTGAAATGTTTTGTTTTGATAAATTTGGACCATTGGATGTTTATGATTAATGGTCCAGATTGATTACATCATCAATCCATGTGAACATTTGTAAGCCAATTAAATGAAAGGGTGTCATTATTTTGTTAAATGAATTTGGACCATTGGATTATATTGCTTGTAATGTATTTAATAGCTAAGATCTTGTTTGTGATGTATTTAATGGCAAAAATCTCTTAATGACCATAATAATTAGTAATATCAAAAATAATTTAAAATATAAAATAATATTATATAATAATAATAATTAAATATTAAATATTTATCCAAAAAAAATTTAAAAATAAAAAAGTAAATCCTATTATCCGTCTCTCTTTTTTTCTATTATATACTTTCATTTCTTAAAAAAATCTTAATTTTTTTATATAACATTTTGTAAAAAAATTCACTACTAACTAACATCTCAAATAGTTTTACTTATCCAAAAAAAAATTAAAGAAAATTTAAAAAGTAAATGCTATTGTCCGTCCCTCTTTTTTCTATTATATACTTTCATTTCCTCAAAAATTCTTAACTTTTTTTATATAACTTTTTGTAAAAAAAATCACTACTAAATAACATCTCAAATAGTTTTATTTATCAAAAAAAATTAAAAAAATAAATGCTATTGTCCGTCCCTCTTTTTTCTATTATATACTTTCATTTCTTTAAAAAAACATTAACTCTTTTTATATAACTTTTTTAAAAAAAAATCACTACTAACTAACATCTCAAATAGTTTTATTTATCCAAAAAAAAATTAAAAAAATTAAAAAAGTAAATGCTATTATCCGTCCCTATTTTTTCTATTATATACTTTCATTTCATTAAAAATTATTAATTTTTTTATATAATTTTTTGTAAAAAAATTCACTACTAACTAGCATCTCAAATAGTTTATATGTCCAAAAAAAATTAAAAAAGTAAATGCTATTGTCCGTTCCTCTTTTTCTATTATATACTTTCATTTCTTTAAAAATTATTAACTTTTTTTATATAACTTTTTGTAAAAAAATTCACTACTAACTAACATCTCAAATAGTTTTACTTATTAAAAAAAAAAAGTTTAAATAAAATCATATACCTAATCCCTAAACCCTAAACCCTAAATCATACTCCATACCCCATACCCTAAACCATAAATCCTATGCCTAAACACCTTATAACTCATACACATAAAAATTAAATAAAATAATATTTAATATACCAAATTCCTTAAACATATACTATCATATATCCATACACCGGATACTCATACCATATACTCTAAACCATAACTCATGTCATATACCCAGTGGCGTATCTAGAATTTAGAGTGAGGGTGTGAAAAAAAAAGGTTGCAAACTTTTTATAAGTATAATTAAAAAAAACATAAGAACAAAATGATAAAACTAACAATATTACTAAAATATTTATAAGTATAATAGCTTGTTGTAATATTTTCTAATAATGGGCCTTTAGTATTTTTTTCTTAAATCCATTACTTCTCTTGGGCCTTTTACTTGTTTCATTTTTATGTGAAAGTCTCTCATGAAATTTTTGGAGGCAAATGAAATCTTATTTTTCCCACCATCTCTAAATTCAAATATTTTTAGCGTTTCCCACATAGATGCATCCTACCTTTTTCTAATATTTCTTCTACTATAAATAGATGATTCATCTTCATTGTTTTTCAAGTTCCTTTGGAACCCCTCTTAGTGAGAAGACCTTTAAGGGGACTTCCTCTTTCTAATTTAGTATTTTTTATATATATATATATATATATATATATATATATTTCTTTAAAAAAATTTAACTTTTTTTATATATCTTTTTGTAAAAAAAAAATCACTACTAACTAACATCTCAAATAGTTTTATTTATCCAAAAAAAAAAATCATATACATAATCCCTAAACCCTAAATCATACCCCATAAAAATCATATGCCTAAACACCTTATAACTCATACACATAAAAATTAAATAAAATAATTTTTAATATACCAAATTCCTTAAACATATGAGTCGGTCTGGGGAGAAACGCGTTTCTCCGTCGCGTCTGGAGAAACGGGGCTAAGTATGTCGCGCGACATACTTAGCCAGTTTCTGGATATCCTTTCCAAAGCTTCTTGATATCCAGAAGCTTGAATATGGATATCCAGAAGCTTTGAAAAGGATATCCAGAAATCAAATATTTTTTCTGGATATCCTTTCCAAAGCTTCTGGATATCCAGAAGCTTGAATATGGATATCCAGAAGCTTTGGAAAGGATAGCCAGAAAAAATATTTGGTTTCTGGATATCCTTTTCAAAGCTTCTGGATATCCATATTCAAGCTTCTGGATATCCATATTCAAGCTTCTGGATATCCAGAAGCTTTGGAAAGGTTATCCAGTTGTTGTGGCTAAGTATGTCGCGCGACATACTTAGCCCCGTTTCTCCAACAGCGACGGAGAAACGCGTTTCTCCCCAGATTTTGTGTAAACATATATCATATATTCATACACCGGACACCCATTTCCTATACCCTAAACCATAACTCATATCATAGACCAAATATCCCATACACCAGACACCCATACTTTATACCCTAAATCATATACTCTGTATCATATACACATATCATATACTCTAAATCATAGCCCATATACATATACCCTAAACCATAGCATATATCCTAAAATATAACATATACCCTATTGTCCTCTATTTTCTATTATATACTTTCATTTCTTTAAAAATTCTTAAATTTTTTTATATAACTTTTTGTAAAAATTTCACTACTAACTAACATCTCAAATAGTTTTATATATCCAAAAAAAATTAAAAAGTAAATGCTATTGTCCGTTTCTCTTTTTTCTATTATATACTTTCATTTCTTTAAAAATTCTTAGCTTTTTTATATAACTTTTTGTAAAAAAAATCACTACTAAATAACATCTCAAATAGTTTTATTTATCCAAAAAAAATTAAAAAAATTAAAAAAGTAAATGCTATTGTCCGTCCTTCTCTTATTCTATTATATACTTTAATTTCTTTAAAAATTCTTAACTATTTTTATATAACTTTTTGTAAAAAAATTCACAATAACTAACATCTCAAATAGTTTTATCTATCCAAAAAAAATAAAAAAAAATTAAAAAAGTAAATGCTATTGTCCGTCCCTCTTTTTTCTATTATATACTTTCATTTTTTTTAAAATTCTTAACTTTTTTTATATAACTTATTGTAAAAAAATTCACTACTAATTAACATCTCAAATATTTTTATTTATCCAAAAAAAAATTAAAAAAGTAAATGCTATTGTCCGTCCCTCTTTTTTCTATTATATACTTTCATTTCTTTAAAAATTCTTAACTTTTTTTATATAACTTTTTGTAAAAAAATTCACTACAAACTAAAATCTCAAATAGTTTTATAAATCAAAAAAAAATAATAAAAAAAAAGTAAATGCTATTATCCGTCCCTCTTTTTTTTCTATTATATACTTTCATTTCTTTAAATTTTTTTAACTTTTTTATATAATTTTTTGTAAAAAAAATCACTACTAACTAACATCTCAAATAGTTTTATTTATCCAAAAAAAAATTAAAAAAATCAATTGTCTATTGAGAAACAATTATAATATATTATGTGTGTGTAAATATAAGGAATTATTTTTTTGACATCTATTATTTTGAAATTTACCAAGAATTTCACCAAGGAAATATTTCCTTGGTATTTATTCCTTTGTAATTCCCTTGGTAATTATGGCGAAAATCTTCCCACCAAAGTTTTAAAATATTTTGAGTGATTGCCTAGGAATATATTACTTGATAATTTTGGAGGGAAGTTTAGCACCAAATTGGAATTTTGGGTGATACTTCCCAAGAAATTTAAAAAGGAAATTTTCCTAGGAAATATATTCCTTGGAATTCACCATGGAAAAAGTATTCCTTGGTATTTTCATCAAAAATTACAATGGAAAATGTTTTCTTGGTAAATTCCTTTCAAATTTCCCTAGAGAAATTTCTCCTTCCTAAATTCCTCAAAATTCACCATAGAAAAAAAAATTCCTTGATATTTTCCTCATTATTTGCAGGAAATAAAATTCCTAGGTAAATTTCTTGGGAATTACCATGGAAAAAAGTTTCCTCAGTAAACTATCGTCACTAATCCACAGTTTTTTCGTAGTGACTAGACATGGAGGCAACAGAACAATATTTATTAATGTTTGGTCTTAAAGCTGATTTTTCGCTAGGTCACGTGGACTCAAAGCATATTCTGATACGATTGATGCATGAAGTTGACTTCAACCGTCTTTGGGCTAAGGAACAATGGCAACTTGGAAGATACCCTATGCGTGTATTCAGATGGACACCTTCATGGCACCCGGAGAAGAACTCCTCACTTTATCCCGCATGGATTGGTCTCCCAGGCCTCCCTATTTATATATCAACAAGGTATGCCTTTTTTCGATTGCTCGAATCTTTGGAGAGCCATTGGCAATTGATCAACCTATACGACAAATCTCTCTCGGCCTAGTGTGGCCAAGGTTTTGGTCCAAGTTGATTTATTAAAAAGATTGCCATCTAGGGTTTTTATCGACTGTTGACATGATTTTTCTAGTTTCTACCAAGTCCTTGACTTTAATCTTCCTAGTTATTGTAAACATTGTTTCAAGTTGGGTCATGATATGTCTACTTGTTACAATTTTCATCCTAAGGCTAAGACAAGGACTGAGGCAATGGAACTACTCAAGGCAGTTTGACAGACCTTTTATTTAATTTTCTTTCATTGCCCTTTATAATTTTTATTTCATCTTAATAAAATTCTAGGGGGCATTGCCCATTTCGTTAAAAAAAAAAGGACTGATGGTGTTAAACTGAATCCAATTAATTCCAAGGTAAATCTTATTAATTCTCAAGCTGGAAAAGTGGTGTCCACATATGTTGAAAAGCAGAACAAGAATGGTTTAAAGCAACCTTCATTAAACAAGGATATGGTTGACAGCTGTGGTGTTGAGAAGGGTAATGATGCTAATGATGTGGAGATATAAATCTCCAATGATGATTCAGAGAAAATCATGGCCACACATCCATCTTCGGATCCTAGTTCACATGATGATATGGAATATGAAGGATTACGCAGGATTTGAAGCCTACTTTTGAGACACACGATTTGAAGACACTTAAAGGAAATGAGGTGTCCTCAGCTTCGTTTAGGGGTTTGGATCCTAATGGCCCGGTGATTATTCAGCTAGATGCGTCTGCAGTCAGGATCTCGACTACAAATGCTACTATTGAGGAGGAAATTATCGACCTTGGTGTAGCTCCAGGTGAGAAAAATAATCCTAAGGACTTAGATACTACTACTCATAAGATGGTAGTTGACTCTATAGCCGAAAATCATGATGCTATGGATCATGAAAATGTTTTGGAGGTTGAAACTCCTTCGAATGTTGGTGCTTTAGCTATTATTCCCTTTATGAAAATTATAGATACCCTTAGTCCTACAATCGAAAGTACAACCTTTAGCCAGACGGAAGAGGCTGTTGTTTCTGGTGAAGGGGCTTTACTGGACTCGTCTGCAAAATAGCTGGAGATATTGACCATGATGGTATTTAGATGACGAAAAAGTTTTTCGTAGAGTTGCGGCTTCAAAGTTAAACCCTAATCCGTCTAATTCTCCCCCTACTACTGTTGTTACTACATGTCTTTTGGCTTTAAGGCTATTACCTAGTGGTCTTCATTTACGCCCTCTTGAAGCCCGTAAGCTTAATCACAACAATTTCAACTCCGAGTTCTCAAACACCAGTGGTAGTACTAAGGCTCCGTTTGTTTAGCATAAAACATTTTCCGGAAAATGTTTTCCGGCAAAATATTTTCCGGAAAATGAAAATGTATTTCGGAAAATAAGATAAAAATGAAGTTTACCCCATTTTCTGGTGCGAAACAAACACCGAAAAATGAGGAAAATATTTTCCGGAAAACATTTTCCCCCAAACAAACGGAGCCTAAGCCTTCTTCATCGACTCACGAAACGAAAAAATGTGGATCAGAGACTGATGCTTTACGTCTCCCTGATGAGTCAAAATCATTTTGTGATACTTTTAGGGACCTTGTGGGTGGGGTAACAGCTCCTCCTCGTGCTTCTCGAGTTAATGGAAAGAGGGAATGGAAACCAAGAAAAAATAATTATTATATACTTGAAGATGATTATTACCTTGAAGAAAATTATTATGACCTTTAAGATATATACACCTTTGTTAATCGAAAGGATAAGCCTTTCAAATTAGGATTCAAGAAGAATGGGGTAAATGGGGATAATCTCGTTGCCTGCCTTTTTTTCTTTTGTTTTTTTATCCTTTCGTTTTTCCTTTCGTTATTATTTGAGGTAATACTTTATATTCCCCTCCTTATATTTTTTATTTATTTTTCTATTCATAAAAATTAGGGGGCGCTGCCCTTTTCGTTTTTTTTTTAAAAAGCACTCGAGTGTAGTGACAATTTCATAAATAAATTATGATGCACATATTTTTTTTAATGGAGTGCAAGTTATTGTTATTAAGGATATTAAGGAATCTCCTCCTAAAGTTTTCTAAAGTTATTTGTTTGACTTTCTCTATATTATTTCTTGTCAATATCCTCATGTATTTAGATTAGGCAACTAAATATTTGAATTGTGATTAGAATAAGGAAACTCCTTCTCCTTATTAGGATATGATGATTAGAATAAGGAAACTCCTTCTCCTTATTAGAATAGGATGATTAGAATAAGGAAACTCCTTCTCCTTATTAGAATAGGACTCTCTCTTGTATACTCCCTCCGTCCCGCTAATATTAGCACAAACACTGTTTGCGCGGGAATTAAGGAATATGATATTTTAATAAAATGTTGTGAGTGTAAAAGAATGAGTGGAGAGAGAATGAGTGGAGGGTGTAATAAATTATAATGGTGTTGTGAGTATTAAAATAATGTAGGAGAGAGAATGAGTGGGGTTGGGTGAATATTTTATTAATATAAAGTTTCCTTTTTGGGAGTGTGCGGATATTAGCGGGACGCCCAAAAAGGAAAGTGTGCTAATATTAGCGGGACGGAGGGAGTATATATTAAGAGTTTGTGAATAAACAACCTAAGGATTTTCTAATTCTCACATGGTATCAGAGCTTCAAAGATCCATAGTCTAAACCCCTTCAAAAATTCTGCAGCCCCTCTCCTCTATCCCTATAGCCGGCTCTCCCTCCTCCACCAATACCCTCCCCACCACCGCCTTCATCGCCCAAGTCCGTCCATCACCCACCCATAACGCCTACCATACCTCCAATCCTTCTCCTTCCTCCCATAGACCCTTACCCTTCCCCTACAAGGGCAAGTGCCAATATTGTAGTACCATTGGTCATATCCTCTCCCAATGTCGTCAATTCAAACGTGACCACCCCCAACGTAAATTGCTCCTCTCCACCTCGCCAATACCGAAACCCAAACCCCAACCACCAAAAACCCCAAGCCCACTCAGCCGCCCACCATACTCCCTCTCCCCCTCCCTCATGGCTTATTGATAGCGGTGCCACCAACCACATCACTAATGACCTCTCCAATCTAGCCTTACACACACCCTACAATGGCAGTGACGACGTCATTATCGGAGATGGTTCCTCTCTTCCTATCTCTAACATAGGTTCATTCTCTCTCTCCACATCCTCTCCCCCTCTCCTTTTCAATCATGTCTTACCTGTTCCTCTTATCACTCGTAACATTCTCTCCGTATCTTAATTTTGTTGTGACAATAATGCCATTATTGAATTCTCACACTCGTCTTTTCTCATTAAAGACAAAGCTACGAGCCAAACCCTTATCCACGGAGACCTTGAGGATGGCGTCTATATTTGGCACCCTCCGCCCATTCAAGCTCATTCAAGCGTCATCTCTTCACAATTGTGGCATCATAGATTAGGCCATCCCGCTCCCCCTACTCTTAGTCTACTACGTAGCAAATTCCATTTATCTATTTCCTCTAGTTTATCTCCGTGTAATTCTTGTTTCATTAACAAAAGCCACAAACTACCATTTGCATCCTCTTCTCTAATTTCACATGCTCCTCTAGATCTTATATTTTCTGATGCATAGACTTCTCCAGTTTATTCCCTTGACAAATTTAAATACTATGTCATCTTTGTCGACCACTTCACCAAATACATTTGGTTCTACCCCCTAAAACACAAATCTGACACCTACAACATATTCCTTCGTTTCAAAACACTAGCCGAAAAATACTTCCAACGTCCTATCATCCAAGTCTACTCCGATAATGGGGGTGAATACCTCAAACTCACACCCACTCTGGCTCAAAATGGTATCACTCATCTCACCACTCCACCTCACACTCCTGAACATAATGGGTATGTCGAACGTCGTCATCGTCACATTGTTGAAACGGGTCTCACCCTTCTCTACCATGCCAACCTACCTCTCACCTTTTGGCCTTATGATCTCACCACTGCCACCTATCTCACAAACAGAATGCCTACTCCCACCCTCAACAATGATTCCCCTACCTTCGCCTATTCCATTCCCCTCCAAACTACACCAAATTACGAAGCTTTGGTTGTCTCTGTTATCCTTGGCTTCGTCCTTATACCCCCCACAAGCTAGCCCCTAAATCCATTTCATGTATCTTTGTTGGTTACTCACCCACGCAAAGTGCGTATTAATGCCTTGACCCCACCTCCCATCGAGTCTACACCTCCCGCCATGTTCGTTTTGTTGAAAACACATTTTCCTACACCTCCCTCACCTCCATTCCCCCCATTGCTTCCGCTCCCCCTCCCTCCGATTGGCACACTCTATTTCTCCCTGTCCTAAACACTACACCCTCCATTCAACCACCACCCAATCTCCCCACCCCTCCTCATACCCACCCCCTCTCAAACCCTTCCTGCCCTAACCATCCATCACCCTCCAGCCAGCCCGAAACAACCCACGCCAAACCAGAAAACCCGCGCGATTGCCCCCAGATTCGTGCGATCGCCCCTCCCTTCCAGAAACTTCGCGCGATCGCCCCCCTTCCCCGCGCGATCGCCCCCCATACCCAGCAGCTCTGTCCCCCTTCCTACCCGCACCATCACCACCCCGCTGTCCCATGGTATCACCAAACTCAACCCCAAATATGCCAACCTATCCCTACTCCCCTCACCCACAAGCCTTCCCACTACCACCACCAAACAAGCTCTCTTTATCCCACACTGGCGTAACGCCATGATTGAGGAATTTCAGGCGCTCACTCGAAATAAAACCTGGAATTTAGTTCCCCCTGCTACAGCCCACAACATTGTCGGGTGCAAATGGGTCTTTCGCATCAAGTACAACCCTGACAACACAATTCAGAAATACAAGGCTCAGCTTGTAGCCAAGGGCTTTCACCAACAACCCGGTGTTGATTACACCGAAACCTTCAGTCATGTTGTCAAACCCGCTACAGTCAGGCTCCTTCTCTCACTTGCCACAACCAACCACTGGCCTCTTCGCCAGCTTGATGTCAACAATGCCTTTCTACAAGGTTTACTCTCCGAATCTGTGTTTATGACACAACCCCCCGGCTTTGAGGACTCCACTAATCCCTCTCATGTATGCCATCTCTCTAAATCCATCTATGGTCTCAAGCAAGCTCCTCGTGCTTGGTTTCAAGAACTCAAAACCTACCTTACCACATATGGTTTTCACCCCTCCTTAGACGATCCGTCCCTATTTATACTCAACAAAACACCAACCCCTATCTTTTTTTTTTGTTTATGTTGATGACATCATTGTCACCGGACCGTCACCCTCGCACCTTCAGTCATTCATCACTAGCTTGTCCAATCATTTCTCTCTCAAGGATCTCGGTCCTCTATCATATTTTCTGGGCGTTGAGGTTGTCCCCAACAAAAATGGTATCCTCCTCTCCCAAACAAAATACATCCATGATCTTCTCACCTGTCACAACATGATTGACTGTAAACCGCTCTCCACCCCTATGGTCACATCACCACCCCTTGTGAGATCCACTACCACTCCCGCTGTTGAACCCACTTCCTATCGTGCTATTGTTGGTGGTCTTCAATACTTGTCCTTCACTCGCCCTGACATTGCCTTCTCCGTGAACAAGCTTGCACAGTTCATGCAGAATCCCCAATCATATCACTGGGTTGCTCTCAAGCGGTTCCTCCGCTACCTTCATGGCACTATGCACTTGGGTCTCCAGATTTACTCTACATCTCCCCCCTCTCTTCATGCCTTTTGTGATGCAGATTGGGCTGGTGACAAAGATGACTTTGTATCCACCTCTGGTTTCTTTGTTTACCTCGGCCGTAACCCGGTTACTTGGTCCTCCCGCAAGCAACGTGCTCTTGCCCGCTCCACCACTGAGGCCGAGTTTCATGCCATTGCTGACACCGCTACTGATATTACTTGGGTTCGGAACCTGCTTATTGAGCTCGGTATTTCTCTTACTTCTCCGCCGGTTATATACTGTGACAACCTTGGTGCCACAACTTATTCCGCAAATCCGGTTTTTCAATCTCGGATGAAACATGTGGCTCTCTCGTTTCATTTTGTCCGTGAACAGGTTCAGTCTGGCTCTCTCCGTGTGCAACACATTTCTGGTAATGACCAACTTGCTGATGTTCTGACAAAACCACTATCTCGTCTACGCTTCGATCAACTCATTTCCAAGATTGGTCTTCTCCAAGGATCGTCCATCTTGCGGGGGCGTATTAAGGATATTAAGGAATCTCCTCCTAAAGTTTCCTAAAGTTATTTGTTTGACTTTCTCTATATTATTCCTTGTCAATATCCTCATGTATTTAGATTAGGCAACTAAATATTTGTATTGTGATTATAATAAGTAAACTCCTTCTCCTTATTAGAATATGATGATTAGAATAAGGAAACTCCTTCTCCTTATTAGAATAGGATGATTAGAATAAGGAAACTCATTCTCCTTATTAAAATATGACTCTCTCTTATATATATATTAAGAGTTTGTGAATAGGTAACCTAAGGATTTTCTAATTCTCACAATTGTATGGTGTTTTATTTAGGCTATGTGCATAATGGTACTCCCTCTCAAGTTCTTACTTTTTTTTAGTCTTGTTTGTTTTATTTCTAAAATAATGGATAAAGACATTAAATTGTTATATTTATAATAACAACCAATTTATTATTTTTTATCGCCAAAAACTTATAAAAAACGCGTTTTTTTTAACTTAACAAAAAACGTGTTTTACCGTCTTATCTCTCACATAATCCACGCACACAACGCAGACCCTCTCTCTCTCTATCCTCTCTCTCTAGACGCAATTGCGTCATCTCCGCCCAAAATTCATAGAGTAATGGCGGAAACCCAGCTCGATAACCTTCACAAACAATCGTACCCTTCCTCTTCAGCTTCTCCCGATGATTCTCCGTCCCAATTTGATTCCCAGTCAGAATTAGTTGCTCAAAGTTCAAAACAAGTCGAATTTGTTTCGACCAATGATCATCACCTTCATACCTCGCCAATTCCGATCAACGGTGACGTGGGTTTAAACGAAATTGCAGAAATTTCTCCAATTGAGGGTAATGGGGGCGAAACGTCCGACGATTACAACAGGGTAAGGCAAGAACGAAGTGTAAAGAAGGAGAATCGGGCTCGAAAAAGCTTGAAAAATGGGTATGTGAATGAGGACCGTGGCCGGAGAGGGATTGGCCTTCCTCTTGCTCCAGTTCTTCTACCAAAATCAAGTGCCAGTTGGTTTAAAATAGAGTGCCAGTTGGTGTATAATAAAGTGTCCGTTAGTGTATAATTAAGTGCCCGTTGGTGTATAATTGAGTGCCCGTTAGTGTATAATCAAGTGCCCGTTAGTGTATAATCAAGTGCCCGTTGGTGTATAATTGAGTGCCCGTTAGTGTATAATAGAGTGCCAGTAAGTGTGTAACTGAGTGTCAATGTATTTTTGAATGTCAGTTCTTGTAATTTTGAATGCCAGTCCATGTATTTTTGAATGCCAGTTCATGTTTTTTTTAATATCAGCAAAAATAATTATCAGTATTTTTGAGTACCAGTATATGCATTTTTGAGTGCCAGTAAATGTGTTTTCAAATGCCAGTCTATGTATATAAAAGTGCCCGTGTGAAGAGTGTCAGTTCATGTATATAAAAATGCCCGTGTAAAAAGTGCCAGTTTCATGTTTATAAAATGCCAGTATGAAATCACTGGTCATTTGTAATATTAACACTGGCATTTATCATGTTGCCAGTAATTACAAAAATGCCACCGTTTATTTTGAACATGGTTGCCAGTAATTACAAAATTGCCACCGTTTATTTTGAACAGCTTTTGGAAAACACGTTTTTCCTTAGCTTAAGAAAAAACTAGTTTTTTATAAGACCAACTCTTTTTTATCAACTTTTTTTTATAATATTACTTTTTATACTAATAATAATTACTTTTTTACTAATTATGTATAGTCAAACTAACCTCGAAACGGAATGATAGTAATATGTCAATTGCAGTTGTAAAGGTGAAAGATTTAATGATAAAATTAACAATTATAAAACTCACAAAGTTTTAGTTTACATTTTTTTAAAAAGAAAAAACCTAATTGTGGAGTGCACCCAATAGGGGTGTTTACGGTCCGGATTGTTACGATTTTTGTCAAAATTTTAGAAAATCAGGATTAGACTAATACTTCGATTTTGTAAAAAAATAGTACCAGGATCATACCATTATATTATAGGACCGGTCCTATTGGTCCAGTTTTAATGGTCCGATTTTGGTTCGATTCCGTCGGTTCTACAAATTAGTAGTAATCAGAATCTTCTATAGGAACATAATAATAACTAAATTCAGTTACCAAATTTCTGAGACATTAACAAATTCGAGATGAACTAAATCTAAACATTTAGATGCAAAATTCTAAAAAAATTGAAAATACGAGTAAGTTTGAGATCGAGACCGGATAAAATAACATCAAAATCAATTAATCAGTACCTTTTATTGGAGATTTTAGACAAAATAACAGAGGTTGAATTTTTTGCAATTTTGAATGCAAAAATCAGAGAGAGGACGTATATTCTCTTCCGGTGCAACTACGCTGTCAGTGAGAGATAAATGGTGATGTCGTTGTGGGATTGGGGTGCGAACTCAGGGTGCCATGTAGCCTAGGATAATCAAATTGATTTATAGTAGAGAGAAGAGAAGAGGAGAGGAGAAGAGCGTTGAGACAGAGGATAGGGGTATAACGACACAAATGAAAAAGAAAATGAGATAGAGTTTGATAGAGTATAGCAACTAGGTAATAAAATTAATTATGATTTTTTTAAAAAAGAAGAGAGTTAGCGTTAGGGATTTCAAATTTCAAATTATATATATATATATATATATATATATATATATATATATATATATATATATATATATATATATATATATATATATATATATATATTAAATAATTATTTCAATTCGGTTTCGGTACAAAACTGATATTTTATTCAAAATCAGAAAAATCAAAACAAGTAATTGGTTTTATAAAAATTGAAACGGTTCTAAAGAATACTATTGATTCGATTTTTATCGGTATGGTGCGATTCTGCGAATTTTTTTGGCGGCCCTAGGACCAAATACAATTCTGTCCCGGTCCCTCTCTTAGGGCAACTCTAATGGTGGGTATCAAAATCAAATTTTGATACCCACCTTAAAGAGCTAACATTTCCAATGCAAGAATACTTAGGCTCCATTTGTTTCGGGGAAAATGACTTCCGAAAAATGATTTCCTGAAAAATGTTTTCCGGAAATGAAAAACGTTTTCAGAAAAAATGAAGACGTTTTTGAGAAAATTATTATTATTATTTATTTTATTATTATTATTATTATTATTATTATTATTATTATTTTATTATTATTATTATTATTATTATCCATCAACTTTTTTACACTATTTCCG
Organism: Adenophora triphylla var. japonica; assembly: GCA_022495995.1. NCBI lineage: Eukaryota > Viridiplantae > Streptophyta > Magnoliopsida > Asterales > Campanulaceae > Adenophora > Adenophora triphylla. The sequence continues at coordinate 270,229 of JAFEMH010002554.1, read as the reverse complement.
GAAAAAAACTTCCTTAGGAAAAATTCGGAAAACAACTTCCTTAGAAAGGGCGGAAAATGTTTTTCGAAAAAACATTTTCTTCATTTTTTTGAAAACAATCAAATACCGAAAAATGAAAAAAACGTTTTTCGAAAAACTATCAAACACCGAAAAATGGAAAAAACGTTTTCCCCTCATTTTTCCCGAAACAAACGGGCCTTAGTTACCAAATTTAGAAGTTACTAAGTATTTTTGTATTGAAGATTTTAGCTATTTAAGGTGGTACCCACCAATAATATTTAATTAGTTAAAGTAAATTATTATTTTTTTATTTAAATTATATAATTATTTAAAATTAATCATTTTTTATTACCAATGATATTTAATTAGTTAAAATAATTTAAATGTGAAATAAAATTAAGGAAATTTGCCCCATAAGTTTCTTTTGGAACAAATCACTTTTCACTATGTTCCTCATTATATTAAAATGCCCCATAAGTTCTCATGTTGTATTATGTATAATACAACATTTAGTTATGCAGTAGTTTAAAATCATAATACTGCATCCGCACCACCGTCTCCGCCACAGTCCAGCTCCGCTGTCGTCGTCTGCTATCGCCGCATGCCGGATTCCGATCAATTTTCGCCGAAATTCGGTCAATTTTCGCCGAAATCCGTCATTTTCGGCCGGAATCAGGCCGCTGGTCGCCGGAGTTCGGTCGCCGAAGGTCGGAATTTGGTCGCCGGTCCATGGACTTCGGACTCCGGTCACCGGCGGCCGCCGGAATGCAGTATTATTGCCTTAATTGATGTTGTATTTTCGAAACATAATACAAGAGTTGATTTTGGGAAAAACTAGTTTCTCCCAAATATTATAAAAAGTCCTGTTTTATTTTAAAAATCGGTTCAATGACCGATTAAAAAAGTCGGGTTAGTTTGGTTTAAAATTCATGAGCCAATTTTTTTAACTTAAAAGCAAGACTTTTTATAATATTTGGGAGAAACTAGTTTTCCCCAAATTTTTTTGAAAACATCATAAAAAAAAAACTTATTGAACGTAGATTTAAAAAAAAAGAAACCTACGGTCAATATCCCTAAAATTAACTCCATCTTCTTTCTTGTTCGATTGTTCCGGCATTTTGCGGCTTCCGCCGGAGTTTTGCTTCTATTCTTAGCCGCTGCTGCGTTATTCTCCTATATTGCCACGCCGGGGCCTCAGATTTCACAAGCTTCACTTCGATCCTCTGGTTAGGTCTCAATTCTCGCTCATTATTATATGCCTAGGGTTTTAAATCAGGGCTTCACTTTATTATTTCAAAATTGGGGAAATTGTTTCAAATTAGGGCTACCAGAGTGTTTAAGATCTAGGCTTTTGGTGATTAAAATATTGATTTTGTTCAGCTATTCGTTACTTTATTGGGTTATTTGTTTCTTGATTTCTTCAAACCACGTCTGCTTGGAAGCTGCATTTTGTTGGTTTAGTCTTTTTTGATTATTCACAGTCCGAACCCCTAAAATTTAGTTGCTTTGTCACTGTTGATACAATTTGTATCATGGCATTCATATGAAGAACAGTGAAAGCTATGAAATGAGAGAGAAAGAGAGAGAACAATTGTATTGATTCTCTATTCTTCTATTTTACAAATGATCAACCTGCTTTACAAATTACTCAGACACTTGTTTATATACAAAGGCATAAGCTACTGTGATTGGTTGATCATCTAACAAACTCAACAATCTAACTGCATGACTTGGATTCTGTTGAAGTTGTTTTGACAGTTTCACTTTTCACCCTTGACTTTCTGCACATGTGTCATTATTCCCACTTCCATTCAGCTCCACATCTGTAATAGCCCCCCTCAAGCTGGTAGTAATAAAGAGATTTAGAACCGCCAGCTTGTACTGAAGAAAAGCCAAAGTAGAAGCTGACAAAGCCTTTGCAAACATATCAGCAAGTTGATTTATTGTAGAAACATAAGCAAGAAGCTAATATATCTCTAATCATATGTCAGTCAATCTCTATATGTTTAGTCTTCTCATGAAAAACTGGATTAGAGGCTAAACTGAGAGCTGCTTTGTTATCCCAATACATAGGAACTGGAGTGAGAGATTCCACACCAAAATCTTTGAATAAGGAAACCAGCTACACAATTTCACAAGAAGCTGAGGCCATGCTTCTATATTCAACTTCACATGAAGAGTTAGGGAATGTACCTTGCTTCTTGGCTTTCCAGGAAATAAGAGAAGGCCCCAATAATATATAATACCCTGACAAAGACTTCCTTGAATGTGGACATGAAGCTCAGTCAGCATCACAATAGATAGACAAGCTAAGAGCACTAGAAGAAGAGTAGAGTAGGCCTGACTAATAGAACCTTTGAGATATCTAGTGAGTTTTAAAGCTACTTGCCAATGAGGTTCTCTAGGAGTTGACACGTATTGAGTCACTGACTGAAAATGTGAACATCATAGGTGATGTCAGGTCTGGTTGTTGTGAGATAAACCAGTCTGCCTATCAACCTTTTGTACTGTTGTGGATTTGTGAGAAGTTCACCTACATCTGCACTGAAGTTATGATGTTATTGGATTGGGACCTTAGAGCTCTTGGCTAACATCAAGCCACAATCAGTTAAGACATCAAGAGTATCCTTTCTCTGATGATTGCAAATTCCCTCATTTGATCTAGCTATTTCAATACCAAGAAAGAACTTGAGGGGACCAAGATCTTTAATGTTGAAGTTATCATGCAGATGACTAGATGAGTCTTAACCTCAGTGGTTATAGAAGAGCTTGAACCAGCTATATCATCTACATAGACTAGTAAAGCTGTGGAATGTCCATCTTTAGCATAGGCGAAGAGGGTGTGATCACTTTGAGACTCAAGAAAACCAAATTTGAGAAGAGCTGAGGCAAGTTTACTATACCACTGCCTTGAGGCTTGTTTAAGGCCATATAGAGACATCACAAGTCTGCTCACACACAAGAGGCCTAGATAATTTGTGAGGTGTAGAAGGAGAGTAACCAGGTGGTAGTTGCATGTACACCTCCTCCTCCAAATCTCCATGTAGAAAAGCTTTGGCCACATCCATTTGAGACAAATGCCACCCTTTTTTATCTGTCAATGCCAAGAACACCGTCACAATGGTCATCTTAGCAACTGGAGCAAAAGTTTTAAAATAATCCTCCCCCTCAGTTTGAGTAAATCCTTTGGCCTCTTACGTGGCCTTGTATTTATCTAAAGTACCATCAGCTTTGTACTTTAGTCTGAAAATCAATTTGCACCCTACCCATTTCTTATTTAGAGGAAGTTCTTGAACATTCCAAGTATTATTCTGTTTCAAGGCCTTCAGTTCACTTTCCATGGCTAGACACCAGTTTGGGTCCTTTAGGGCTTGATTATAGGTGTGAGGTTCAAATAGAGTGGAGATGTTACAAATATAAGAATAATAGGTGGGTTAAATTTGAGAGTAAGAAATGGGGGAACTTACAGTGGCAGCACTTGAAGAGGAGATAAACTGTGTAGGGAGGCCAATGTAATCATGATATTTTGAAGGAATAGTTCTTGCTCTTGTAGGTCTAGAGGGAACTACATTGATATGATCATTAGAAGGAATAGATGGAGAAGGAATATAAGAAGGAGAAGGAGAAGGAGAAGGAGATGCAGATGAACCAATAGGGGAAGATGGAGAGGGTAAAGCAGGAGAATCATCAAGAGAGAAAGGCAATGAGCAATCATGAAACATGAGTATGAAGGATTCAGATGTTTTGTAGGGTAAATGGTCAATAGGAAAGAGTTGCGCATGAAAAACAACATTTCTAGAGTATATGACTTTATGAGAAGACAAATCATAGAGTTTGTATGCCTTTTTCCCGTATGGATAACCAATGAAAATGCAATTTTGATGCTTGGGAGAGAATTTATCTCTCGAAGATTTTAAAGTAGAGGCAAAGGCAAGACAACCAAAAACTCAAAGATGAGAATAAGAAGGAGCTTGATGTAAAAGAATTTCAAAAGGAGTTTTAAAGTTGAGCACCTCAGTAGGAGTTCTATTGATAAGGTAGGTTGCTGCAAGGATACATTCACCCCAAAACTTAATAGGGAGATGAGATTGAGACCTAAGAGACCTAGCATTATTGAGAAGATGCTTATGCTTCATTTCTACCCTACCATTTTGCTGAGGAGTCTTAACACATGAGCTGTGTTGTTCAATGCCAAGAGAGGTCAGTAAAGAAGATATGTCAGAATTGAAAAAATTCTAATCCATTATCAGATCTAACAGTTTTAACAGTGACATTAAATTGAGTAGCTGCTATTTTAATGAAGTTGTTGAGATAATCACAGACTTGGGATTTTAAATAGAGAAGAAAAGTCCATGCTGTTCTTGAGAAATCATCAACAATTGTTAGAAAAGATGTAAATCCATTATAGGTGTGGTGCGTGTATGGACCCCACATGTCACATTGAAGTAAAGAAAAAGGACGAGTAGCATGGCTTGAACTGATGGGAAAAGGAGATATACATTGTTTAGACAGAGGACAAATCTCACAAAAGAAGTCAGACTGAGATTATTAGCTATTACATGGAATGGAAAAATGTTTGAAAGTAGAAAGAGGAACATGTCCTAGTCTATTGTGCCACAATTTAACAGAATCAGTCTTTGTAATAAGAGCAGATATTGAGGAACTCTGCAAAGACCTTTGGTTATTCACATGATGTACAAGATGATACATGTCTCCAACCATTTTACCAGCCCCCTTCAATGTCCTGTAGACAGAGTCCTGTATTGTACAATATGTAGGAAACATGGTTAAGAAACATTTGCTGTCAAGAGTAAGTCTGTAGACAGAATGAGGTTGAAAGAAAATTTGGGAACATACAAGACATTGTCTAATTCAAGAGTAGTTGAGAGAATGACTTTTCTTTTGTGTGTAATGGATGTCTTCTGACCATTGGGTAATAGAATCATAGAGTGAAAGGATTAATTAATTAATGAAGGAGGCAATGTGATCTGTTACTCCTGAATCAATGATCCAAGGACTAGTGTCTGTGAGATTCAATGCCAGAGAACTATTTACACAAGACAAGGTGCAAGAGATACCTGCAAATTGAGAGTTGTGGATGTAGAAGGAGATGAAGTTGACTTCTGATCGATCAAGTCCATCAGATTGTATTCAGCACCAGACATTGACACCTGATTCTTCTCATGTTGCACTTCACTTGTGCCTCGTGGATACATAACAACATTAGATTGAGTTGTATGTGGCTTGTACTTCAAATTCTTGGGCATTTTGGCTGGATCAGGTTTAGCTCCATAGAGTTTGTACCAAGATGGAAAACCAAGCACAAAGAAGCAATTGTCCTTTTGATGTTCTGTTCCTCCACAAAAATCACACAACAGGTTAGATTTGGGAAGAAACCTTCTGTTAGAATTGCCACCATTGATATTGTTGCCAGCATTTTGTCCATTATAGCCACTGCTCTTACTCTTTGCAGCAGTGTGAGCATTCCATGTGAAGAATGCAGTAGTATTATCCTGCATATTTATGGCTTGTTGTATTGGAGAACATTCCCTCAATTTCTCACCTTGAAGTAACAAGGACAACGTTACACTTATGCTTGGCAATGGAGATTTAGTCAATATAGTGCTTCTTATACCAGAAAATGATTCATCCAGACCAATAAGAAACTGTGTCACCTTCTGCAAATTAGTGTATTCCTCTAATATCTGTGCTACTCCGCAAGTACAGTCACAACTGCAGTGAGGCAAGTTATTGATCTCTTCAAATTCATCCCGAACAATCCTGAATTTTGTGAAATAATCAGATACACACATTCCTTCTTGTTGAAGCATCATCATATCCTTTTCAACTTGGAAAACCATTGGTGCTTTTCCTTGAGTATATCTAGACTCAAGGTCCTCCCATATCTCTTTCGCACTCTTCAAATACACTAGGCTAGAGAAATTTCAGGAGAAACTACATTAAGCAACCATGATATCACCATATCATTACATCGTTGCCATAGATTGACATATTTTGACTGTGGATTAGGTTTCTTATACAGGCCAGTCACAATTCCTAGTTTTGATTTTGAGGATAATGCAATTATCATGGATCTCTTCCATTGACTATAATTGCTATTAGTAAGTGGTTGCGTAACTAGGAGCATGCATGGATGATCGTGGGGGTGAAGATATAGAGGATGCGAAGGAAGTAAAGTTAGGGTTACCTCTGCATTATCATACTCATCAACCGGAGGATTTGGAGTCGATTGTTCAGTTTCTGATCCATTTGTGTTTGTCGCCGTGATTGATTCTTCGGTAAATGTAGTTAAAGCTTCAAGTCTAGATGAAATTGCCAAGGATTATTCTATCTAGATGATTTGTGACTGAATGCGGAAGCGTTGCTCTGATACCATGATACAATTTGTATCATGGCATTCATATGAAGAACAGAGAAAGATATGAAATGAGAGAGAAAAAGAGAGAACAATTGTATTGATTCTCTATTCTGTTTTACAAATGATTAACTTGCTTTACAAATTACTAAGACACTTGTTTATACACAAAGGCATAAGCTACTGTGATTGGATGATCTTCTAACCAACTCAACAATCTAACTGCCGGACTTGAATTCTGTTGAAGTTGTTTTGACTGTTTCACTTTGCACCCTTGAGCTTTCTGCACATGTATCATTATCCCCACTTGCATTAAGCTCCACATCTGTAATAACTGTGCAGGATATGCATGTTCCGCACACATGCCTCACACATGTTGCCCTTTTCCCGCGGATAGGACGTATCTCCGTCCCGCGGATCGTCTCCCCGCAGACAGCAGATCGTCTCCCGTATACGCATCTCCGTCCCGTGAATCGTCTCCCCGCAGACAGCAGATTGTCTCCCGCGGACACATCTCCATCCCGCGGATCGTCTCCCCGCAGACAGCAGATCGTATCCCGCAGACGCATCTCCGTTACGCGAATTGACTCCCGCAGACGCATCTCCGTCCCGCGGATCAATTCCTGCGGACGCATCCCCGTCCAGCGGATACGCCTTTCTCTCCCGCGATATGCCGGCTATTATCCTCTAAGTACTTCCCGCGATTAGACAAGGTCAGGGAAGTCTTTTCCACTTATCGAGATTGCCGAGAAGCAATGGATTGGAGGTTAGAATAGGAAGTTCGTCACGTGGTACAATAATTGGGTTACACGTGGCCTAAATGGGTTTATAAGGGAGAATTGCGGATATGATCTAACACCATGGACCATGTGTCATGCACATGAGCTTACTTATTGCCTATAAATGCCCTACTTTGGTATTCATTTGGACCAGGTAACAAGGGTTATCCTGTACAATATTTCTCTTTCTAAAGACATACAATTCCCGTAATACTTGTCTCTCCCAAAAATCCTCCTAGTTCCTATTCTCGCTCTTCCTTTTCATTATTATTCGGTGATTCGTGTAACGCCTCCCTACCCATAAAACTTTCATTTAATACACTAAAACCCTAACACAACCCCGTATGATTACTCTCCTACATTTGGCGATTACCCACCAAAAACCACACACCCAACAACCACACTTTCAGAAATTCCGGCTACATGGTCACCAAATTCCAACGGTGTTTTTTTTTCTTTCTCCTGTTGCGACACACGCCGCCTATGTTTTTCCTCATCTCCGGCGACTTCAACCTTTTCGTCCAGTCCTAGCTCCAACAATGGGAGCAGCACAAACTACCAGATCCGGATTACTCTAAGAAAGACGAGAACAACCGTGCAAACATCGCCAACAAACTCCAATCTCAGGCGACGACAACCATCACCGCCGCAAGATTCCGACTTGATCTAGAGTTTTCGGTGGCCGGTGTCACTCCGGCCAGAACCCAGAACACCACTGTCGGATGTGCCTCGGCCCGACAGAGCTAACGGCGTAAAAATCGTCTCCATCGGAGCTGAAACGCGCCGACATTGATCACCTGAAATTTCGGCAACCTTGCCGCGGCTACGTCCGCCATCCGACGACCATGAATGATGTTCAGGCCTGCCTGACCCTTTTCTTCCCCTTTTCTTCGTTACCATTATTGCTGGGAAAGAGCTTACTGAAAATTTTATTTCTTTTTGTCCTTTTTGTTTTATTGGAATGGTACAAAAAAGACAAGTCACTATCACCTTGTCTTGGAAGTTGGGGTACAACAATGACATAGTGGAAGGGAAAGTCAAGGAGCCAGATCAGCCACTCAAATTCAAAGGGGTTGGAACAAAATGTCTCCTCTTTCAATTAACATCAGCCTTGTTAACTGGAGGCCACTTAACCGACAACCGTTATCTCCATGAAGTAACAAAGTCGTTAAATCTTCAAATTTTGTCAAAACCCGTTAGTCGGTTCCCATTATTTTCAGGTGTGCTCCTTCCATTTATACTCTCCATTTTCACAAATTGATATCACATGATCATATTTTAACATAATTATTGCACCGTTAATATGTTACAAATATGTTGGTTATGCATGCCCATTCTGTTATCTTTTTAACAGAACCGTACGACTTCACTTTAAAACCGTGACCATGTGCCTTTGTCATGTTTAACCATTTTAGAAGTGCATTACTGTACATGCTCAATTGCTTATAAAAAAAAATATACACTCAAGTGTGCTATAAATAACATATATTTTATTCCTTGCAAAAATGCATTATGTCGAATTATGTCTTAGTATAAACGGATTAAGACTATCTTACTGTTACAATAGAAATACATATATTTATTAGGAGTACATACTTAAATTGCAAATAACTACTATATTTCATAAATACCTTATTAGCACTTTTGCTAAGACAAAAGGCTATACAACTCGCTCATTACATGCATACTTGTGCCTCTAAATGATTAATAGTGAAGCACAAATCTTTTAAACTCTCTCAAGTATAAAGTAAATAAAAGTTTGCTTTTCGAAATTATTGTATAATAAAATAATATAAATTTTACTTATAAAATCAAAAGTGAATTTTTTTTTATCACAAATTGGATGGTCATGCCTATCTATACAACTTATATGCTCATATATATGACGTATTAACTTGCTTCTTGCATTTTCTTTTATATGGTATGAAACCATTTGTCACTAATATATATGTATCATATCATAAACATGCTCCGTGCCAAAACTTCAATTGTGCCTTGATTTATTTGCTTAATTTAGAAATAATTAAATTAGCAAATCGCATGTCACTATTATATGCTTAGTAATAATAAAGAAAAAATATTGATGAGTAATACTCCCCATCCTTGAGACGAGCATCGAGAATATGAAGTGGGGGGCAATAGGAATAAATGTTTAACACTCTTTGCTTATATGACATTTTTCAAATTATGTTTTTAACTTATTTAATTGAAACTCATGCTACAATATTATTATTGCTTGATAAAAAATAAAATAGCACAAATCATAGTGCAAAGATCGCATGCTCACATTGTTGCTTAATAATAACCTACTACTACTACTTTGTATATTAGTAAAACTAGGAAAAATCCATCACACACACACACAGAGTCAAATTGTGGCCGATGCAAGCCTATCCTAGTTGACTATGACCTTTTTCCTTATAAAATGTGCTAGTTAACAAAACTAAATGCCATGTGTTAAGTATATTTGCTTGTTCTTTGAAAACATGCTATGACAATCTATTTGAACATGGCATGATTCTTTTCATTCTACTACCGCTAGTTGATTATTTGCGGGAGTAAATTCTTCCTCATCATTTTTTGCAGGTAGAATACTACTTGAGCTTGCGGTATGTTCACCGTCTTCCGTAACATACTCAGCTTCCGCAAGATTGTCGCGATCATGCATATCCGCAATCTCTGGATAACAAAAATCCTTTATTCAAGCTCGCAGTATGTTTGCCGTCTTCGATAATATACTCAACTTTCGCAAGATTGCCGTGATCATGCATATCCACAATCTCTACACTATCTCAGGATAACAAAAATCCTTCATTCAAGCTCACAGTATGTTCGCCGTCTTCGTTAATATACTCGGCTTCCGCAAGATTGCCGCGATCATGCATATCCATAATCTGTGGATAACAAAATCCTTTACTTTAGCCTGCAGAATGTTCACTGACTTGAGGAATATGCAAGGCATCCACACTGTTGTCGCGATCGTCCATATCCGCAACTGTTGCCCTTTTTGGAGATACCTCAACTCCTTTACTTAAGCCCGCATGTTCACCGACTCAGGAACATGCTCGGCACCCGCACTATTGTCGCGATCGTCCATATCCTCAACTGTTGCCCTTTTTGTAGATACCTCAACTTCTTTACTTAAGCCCGCAGAATGTTCACCGACTTTAGGAACATGCTCGGCACCCATACTGCTGTTGCCCTTTTTGGAGATACCTCAACTCCTTTACTTAAGCCCATAGAATGTTTACTGACATCAGGAACATGCTCGGCACCCGCACTGTTGTCGCGATCGTCCATATCCGCAACTGTTGCCCTTTTTTGGAGATACCTCAACAACTTTACTTGAGCCCGCGAAATGTTCACCGACTTCAGGAACATGCTCGGCACCCGCACGGTTGTCGCGATCGTTCATATCCGCAATTGTTGCCCTTTTTGGATACTTCAACTCCTTTACTTAAGCCCACAGAATGTTCACTGACTTCAGAAACATGCTCGGCACCCGCACTGTTGTCGCGATCGTCCATATCCGCAACTGTTGCCCTTTTTGGAGATACCTCAACTCCTTTATTTAAGCCCGTGGAATGTTCACCGACTTTAGGAACATGCTCGACACCCGCACTGTTGTCGCGATCGTCCATATCCGCAACTGTTCCTTTTTTGGAGATACCTCAAACTCCTTTACTTAATCCCGCAGAATGTTCACCGACTTCAGGAACATGCTCGACACCCGCACCGTTGTCGCGATCGTCCATATCCGCAACTGTTGCCCTTTTTGGAGATACCTCAACTCCTTTTCTTAAGCCCGCAGAATGTTCACCGACTTTAGGAACATACTCGGTACCCGCACTGTTGTCGCGATCGTCCATATCCCCAACTGTTGCCCTTTTTGTAGATACCTCAACTCCTTTACTTAAGCCCGCAGAATGTTCACTGACTTTAGGAACATGCTCGGCACCCGCACTGTTGTCGCGATCGTCCATATACTCAACTGTTGCGTTTTTTGGAGATAACTCAAAAATCCTTTACTCGAGCCCGCAGAATGTTCGCTGACTTCAGTAACATGCTCAGCTTCTGCACGGTTGTCGCGATCTTCCATATCCGTAATCGCTGCACTCTTTATGGAAAAAATAAGTCCATCACATGAGTTTGCGGTATGTTCGCGGACATCAGTAACATGCTCAGCTCCCGCACAGTTGCCATGATCATCCATATCCACAATCACTGCACTCTTTATGAACAACATAAGTCCATCATTTGAGTTTGCGGTATGCTTGTTGGCTTCAGCAATATGCCCAACCTCCGCAAGAGAGCCTTAATCAACCCGATTCGCACTCTAACGTATTATTTGTGGATAAAATTTATCCACCACCTGAGTTAGCGGCAGCATACCCAACTTTCGCAAAAATGCCTTGATCAGAGCTCGATCCACATTCAACCCATTATTTGTGGACAAAATTAATAATGGGACTTGCACAGCATGTCTAGTTCCTTCCCGCAATTTGAATTTGCGGCATATCCTTCATCTTGAGTAGCATGTACAGTTCCTTTTCGCAATATGAACTTGCGGCATGGTCTCCAGCCGAATCCTTTTTTGATTTCCCGCAGGGGGACTATCTTATCTCCCACATAGGGATTATCCTAACTCCTGAAGAGAGATTATCTTATTTTTCGCTGAGAGACTATTTTATATCCCGCAGAGGGACTATCTTAACTCCTTCCGAGGGACCACCTTATCTCCCGCATTTGGGCTATTTTATCTCCCGCATAGGGACTATCTAATCACCCGCAATAGGGGCTATCTTATATCCCGTAGAAGGAACTATCTTATGTAAAGGGACTATTTCCCGCGAAGGGGCTACTTTCCTTAAGAGGTAACATTTCCCGCTAAATCTTATCGATGTGCGAAACATCTCTCAACTCATTATCATTTGCGGACCCATTTATGCGGATAACATCCTCCGCGACACACTTGTCCTGTACTGCAAAATGCACATCATATGCTAAACCGCCTACATATACTCCCGCAATATCAAGGGAAAGCCGTTCCACAACTTTTATAATAATGATGAACTAATAAATGATGACTTTATTTGCTCATTCTCTGCATTCTCTTCCCGCACCTCCACCCTACTTATACTCTCGCAAAATCGACAGAAAGCATCCAAACTTCAATAATAGTGGGGGACTAATATGGGATGATTTTATTTACTCATTTGTATATTCATCCTTTATCTCTATCTTGCGTTTACTTCTCGCAAAATTGATAATAAGCAAATCCGCAATTTCAGATCTAATAGGATACCAATACGGGAGAACTTCATTTGCTCATCCCTCATCACCCCACATTTATATTATGACCGACAAGGCGCACTCATGGGCTCTTTCCACAATACAGGCTCTATGCCCCAACTATAATTTAGTGTCGCGACCTTTTAATCCGTACTAGCTTTCAATTCGACCTTTTTTTGCCCCCAATAAAGTCTACATTTGGGTCTAAAGGGTTGAAATCTTACTCGTATCAAAATCTTGAGATTAAGTTCTATCTTCCGCAACGTTGCTTCCTGCATAAATTAATAAGTTCCGCAACGTTGCTTCCCACAAAAATTAATGGGTACCGCACTATTACTTCCCGCAAAAAATTAATGATTTCCACAACGTTTCTTTCCTCAAAATTAATGGGAAACAACTCCACAACTTCATTAGCCTTTATATGAGTCGAGCTCTATGTCACTTTATTTAAGTATCGAGACTTCTTAGCCCACACTAACATATATGGCTCAGACTTTATACCTTAGCCTTATCTTAGTCCCGCGGCTGTTTAGCTTACACTAACCTATGGCTTGGGTTCCACGCCCCAATTCTAATTTAGTGTCGCGACATCATGGTCCGTACTACCTATATTTCTTGGGCTCCATGCCCCAACTTAAACCTAGTGTCACAACATTAGAGTCCATACTATTTATATTTCTTTGGCTCTATACCCCCACTCTTAACACAATGTGGCAACAACTTAATCCGCACTAATTATATTTTTTTATTGGACTACATGTTTCAACCCAAACTTTATGCCATGGCGACAATCCATGCCAACTCTAACATGCATGAGACTTTTTTTGAACAAATTTTATGTAGCAATAATCAATCCTTCTTATAATATCTCCAAATGAATTTCTCTGATCAGTTCGCGGGGAGAAAATATATTCCCTCCGTAATATCGAACAAATCAACCAAATTGCCTCCCACGGCTATTCTACTACTCGCGGAATCACATCCCGCACTATTATTTAAGGCAAAGTTATATCTACCGAATACTAACATATTGGCCTACCTTATCCCGCATTTGTTTGAACTTATCATATAAGCAACATTACTAATTCTTGCAGAAATTTACTCTGGACTACTACTACTTCTTATAGCGAAGCTTCATCCTGCAACATTCCATACCCCTCAACTTGTGTCCATACTTGTCATATCATCCAACACTATTACTTTCCCACGAGATTCTAATCCCGCATTAATGCTTTACATGAAGCCCCATCATGTTTAGAATTACTACATAAGTAATCTGAATCATAAATGTAGCATAGATTTCATATTAAATTTTGTGATCACAAAACCCGCACTTTCACCTTCATGCAACATGTTATGTGCCCGTGAAACTTTCCTATAAAGTCTCCCACGCAGGGGGACTAATATGAGATATATGGTTCCCGCATGCACTCTACGTGGATCTCATAAATGTTTTAGTTAGAACTATATCAATTCGCAGAGAGAGACAATATATCTTTCCCACCCTTGGCATCCCACCCATGTAATCACGACATACAAAGCCTTACTCAATTTATTAAATGCAAACGCGTTCATTTGCTCAGGAATGTTTCTATCGAAAAATCCCTACGCAGGAGGATTAATGTAAGAGGATATTATTCACCCACTTGGTGTGTGCCTCACACTTTAACATTTTGTGACAAATTTTATTATTCAGTCATGTCATTTATATTTGACCTATGTCATTTATGTTAAAAAAATGACCTATGTCATTTATATTTGACCTATGTCAGTCAAACATGCCTAAGATCAATATATTATACGAATGTTGATAACTCATTTGCCACATCACTATTTTCATCTAGCACCTCCGCATATGCATGTTCCACAAAAGCATATCTTACGTATATACTATGCATCGTGCACCTTGCACACTTCTTCCCACTCTTGATTCACACGCGTTAATGTTTTTCTAAGTAGAATTATAGATTGAATTGTCCAAAGGCAAAGACTTATCCCGCATGTGCCTTTCCACACACATTTCTCCCGTTAGCGCGCTTCTTCCTTTTTAGTCATACACTCCCGCAAGCTATATTGATGTGTGACTTAGTGAAATCACGCCAACCTTCCAAATTTTCAATCATAGAAGTCTAGCATAAGCCACATAAAGTTTGGCCTCCTTGACTATAACTTTCATCGGCGTACTAGTCGTCTTACCGCGAATATCTGCAAACTAACCCACGACTTGTCGTCATCATCAAGAGCATATCTCCATTAAAATAAAAAGTCATCCTAACCTACATAATTATATTATTTGTAGCTTGGAATATGTGCAACCACCGGTTAAAGGCACTAATGCTTTGTTGTCTTGTCACTTCACACACTTCACACGTCGAAGCAAAATATATTAAATTGTCGCTTGTTCACGAAACTCTCGGAGAGAAATTTTCCGCACAGGGGGATTAATGTAGGATATGCATGTTCCGCACACATGCTTCACACATGTTGCCCCTTTTTTCACGGACATGTTTTTGTCCCGTGAATATATCTCTCCCGCAGACGCATCTCCGTCCCCCGGATCGTCTCCCCACATACATCAGATCATCTCCCGTAGACGCATCTTCGTCGCGCGGATCGTCTCCCCGCAGACAGCATATCGTCTCCCGTAGGCACATCTCTGTCCGGTAGATCGTCTCCCCGCAGATAGCAGATCGTCTCCCGCAGACGCATCTCTGTTCCGCGGATCGACTCCCGCAAACGAATCTTCGTCTCGTGGATCGATTCCCGCAGTGGATCGATTCCCGCAGACGCATATTCGTTCCGTGGATACGCCTTTCTGCCCCGCGATATGCGGACTATTATCCTCTAAGTACTTCCCGCGATTAGACAAGGTCGGGGGAAGTCTTTTCCACTTATCGGGATCGCCGAGAAGGAGTGGATTGGAGGCTAGAATAGGAAGTTCGCCACGTGTTACAATAATTGGGTTACAAGTGGCCTAGTGGGTTTATAAGGGAGAGTTGCTGATATGATCTAACACCATGGACCATGTGCATGGCACATGGGCTTACTTATTGCCTATAAATACCCTACTTTGGTATTAATTTGGACCAGGTAACAAGGATCATTCTTTACAATATTTCTCTCTAAAGACAGACATGCAATTTCTGCAATACTTATCTCTCCCAAAAACCTTCCTAGTTCCTATTCTCGCTCCTTTTCATTATTGTCGGTGATTCGTGTAACGCATCCCTACCCAGAAAACTCTCATTTAATACCCTAACACCCTAACACAACCCCGTAGGATTACTCTCCTACAATCTGTTTATCTAACTTCTTATAGTTCAGGTCTCCTGCTTGCGATTTGATTAGTAACACATCAAATGTTAACTAAGTGATGTTCATCAATGGTCTATTTACGTTAGCTACGAATAGAACACGTGGAGTCTTCTTCTTCTGTGTGGTCTCATTTTGATGAATGGAATGCAGAGAAGGAATGTTCAACCCGATTCTAAAGAGTTACCCATTCATTCCTTCACAGTAAGCCTGAAGTCGAACACATTATCTTCTTTCCTTTGCCTTCATTTGCTGTTTTAAATGCACTTTTTACAAATATTCTTAATGTTATATGTACACATTAATGGAATGTTTGAGGGATCCTGTTATGGCTAATTTGTTTCTCATTCTCATTCATATGAGACCTTTCAGTTTTCATTAATGTTGAGCCTAAGTCTTGGTTTCAAGCCTTGAGAATTGAGGAGAAGGGACCCCTTTTTTATCCTTTCTTATTCATCCTAACTGGGCTATGTGTTGGGAATACTGAACTCTAGATTTTTCATTTGTAGAGAGGACATAAGATTGTCTCATTCCTCTCTTCTTGTGTGTGTGTGTGTGTGCGCGTGTGGAGAGGGGTTGAGAACATACTTCTCTTGAGTCTTTATTTTGTATCAAGATATCCTCTCTTTGTATCAAAAAATATAAATAAATAATGTGTGGTCTAAAGAGTGATATATTTAATTGTCATCAATGGCGTAAGCTGAAACGCATGACCTGGGGTGTAATGCAAAAAGCTCAAGAGATTGTTTGGAATCTCTACTAGGTTGACGTAGAAAGCAAGATAACTCAGGCCTCACTGGCTCTAACAATCTTTATGCCTGATGACGCTTTCACATTTGCATTGATATATTTTATTCCTTGGGGAGGGGGGTTGTTTTGGTTGGGTGGTGGTTAAAGGGTGATTTGTAAGGATCCACTCCTTAAGCACATTGCCATGGCTCATCATGGGTGGCGTAGGTCTACTTTTCATTCGTGGTGGAGTCATTTTTATTTAACCTTGTTTCTTGAGTATTCCCCTGTTGATCTTCTTTTTGCGGATATACACGATGAGACCATGAGCATAGTTGTCATATCAATCCTGAATCAGAGTTCCCATCTATAAAACTAATTCATGATTTGTAGAAGCCATGTTGTATGACAGTGAATAGTCTACTACAAGATAGTTGTTTTGATAAGCACTAACCATAGTTGTTAAAGGAGCCCGCCCGCCTGCCTCGCCTATTTGGCGCCTTTGGGGGTGTGACGCCTTTTAGGGTAATGGCGGGCGACTAGGTCTCTTTTTGGGTGAATTGTCCACCTTTCTTGTTTAGGGTGTGAGGCGGAAGGCATGCTTTTTGAGATAGGAAGGCATGCTTTTTGAGATAGGCGTAGTACGCGAACTCAATTTGGCTATTTAAGCTAATAGCATCGTTTTGGGGGAGTTTTAGGCGAACTACTTTTTCAGTTTTTAGCTAATCTGCATCATTTTAGAAGTTTTGGGGGAAAATATAGATTACGATGACTTGCCCTAATTTCTTGATGAGAGACCGAATGAAAGAACCGGGAGGCCTAGGACGAAAATGGAAGACCAAGAGTACTTACCGTATGGTTCCTCTGTGATTCCAAGCCCTCAAAATCTATTTGGGGTTCGAGTGGTTGTAGGTTGACGCGTCCCTAGTATGGAATATATGTACTCATAAAGTTGTCAGCATAAGGTAAAATAACGTGCATCAAGACAAATAAGATATACAACAATACCTGAGAAAAAAGAGTGGAATTATAGATGGTCACTATCAATGGAGAAAGCCAAAAAAGGCCCTAAATACTCTCCCTTATTGCAGTGTTTAGATAAGAAAGTGAGGGACAGAGTAATACGAGTGCTAGAGACTTAATACACATATGGTATCTATAAGATTCACATATACTCCCTCCGTCCCAGCCGAAGGTGCCCAATTTTTGTATTGCACGCAAATTAAGGAAATGGATGGGAAGAAAAAATGTTGTGAGTGTAATTTGAAAATAGGAGAGAGAGTGAGTGGAGGAAATAGTAAATTATAATGGTGTTGTGAGTATTAAAATAATGGATGAGAGAGAATGAGTGGAGGGAATAGTAAAGATTCTTTGCCAAAAAAGGAAAGTGGAAGCTTTTAACGGGACACCAAAAATGGCAAAATGGGAAGCTTCTACTGGGACGGAGGGAGTATGTACTAAGTTTTCTCAGAAATAGGTTAGGAAAAGATTTTTTTTTCTTTTTATGTTTTGATTCTGACCCTGCCCATATACGTCATATTCGTGTCACATACATATTGTCGTAAATTAAGATACGTACATAAACATATTGTTGTATCATAAGATACACATATGGTATCTATAGATACACACGATATTTTGATTCGACTCTAAGATACACATTGCCGGGGCCCTGTATTGTATCGTAAGATACATATCTCATATCGTAACATATGGACAACTATGATCATGAGAGATTTCCAATGGAAGGTTTGTGAGAAATAAATGTTATAGTGCGTTGCAAGGGGGACACTAGGCAAGCATTTTTGTTCTTTGCAGATCTCTTTAGCTAGTCTGCTGTGGTGGTTCTCTAAAGAATACCACTTTTGTTTTTCTCACGATCTTTTCATTCACGATAACATATGAGGATTTATGTTAGCCGACCCCAAACTATTTTGGGACTTAGGCTTTGTTATTGTTGTCGTTGAACATAAAAGGTTGGGGTCAAGCCTTTAGCTGATTTTTTCCTGCATTGATTTTGTTTGTATTTGCCACGTTGCAGGATATACTGAGGTGCACTAAAACATTTGGCATTTGTGGCCAGGCCTCTAATTATAAGTATATACTGTAGATGTTAAAGCATACTCACTCGTCTCATAAAGGTGTTCCCATATGTCAATTTTGTTTGTCTCAAAAAAAAAAGATAGTCTCATTTTCATAAATGTTCGGTTAAAATCATTGAACTTCCAAAATACCAACCAAGGAAGATTAGGAAGAGAGAAGAGGATGAAAGACAACCAAGGAAGAAGAGAGATTAATGGAGTAATAAGTAAGCCTCATTAAGGTTAGTGATGTAAATGAAAATAGGTTATTAATATGTTTGAATAGTCAAATAGGACTCTCATTATGGGACGAAGGGAGTATAATTTCTGTTGTGTATGAGTGATTTTACAAGTATTTCCATATTTGAATAAGTGAATGAAAATTTGATGCTCTCTACGTCCCAAAAAAAAACTTTTCCTACTTTCTTTCTTTGTTTCCCAAAAGATTATGTACCACTCTGTAAAAGAAGACAAACCCACAGTTCAATATCAAGAAGGTACAAGCAAGTAAAGCTTGTTCTTGAAACAGTTTGACTTGTCAAAGAGGACTGATTTCCCATTTTTCTAGGACGGCTGGAGTACTAATTTTGTAGGACTTAAGAACTACAAACTACCTGACATGTAAAATATATATGTGGTAAATGAGCTCAATAGCGTAGTGGTTGGATTAGGGGGACATTAATTAATTGGGTTGTTGGTAAATCTTCATTTCAAAGCCTGAGTTTTTAGGCACAGTAGCAACAGATACTATTGTCAATCAACAAGACACTTCTTTTATCTCACCAAAGGCATATTTTCTACTTTTGATTTAACTTTGATTTACTGGACACGTTCTAGTGATACCTGTAGGAAAAAACTGTTTACCATTCATGTGTAATATAAATCTGACATCTATTTCTTCTTTCCGTTTGTAAAGCAGAAATTCAGTCAAACGCAGCAATGGCAACTGCTGTTCGAGAGCTACAACGTGATCTAGAAACCAAAGCAAATGACCTGAGCAAGTTACAAAAAGACATTGCAAAGAACCACCAAGTGAGAAAGAAATACACAATTCAACTAGGTGAAAACGAGCTCGTTCTCAAGGAGCTTGATCTGTTGAATGACGATGCCAACGTTTATAAATTGATTGGACCAGTTCTTGTGAAGCAGGACTTAGCTGAGGCAAATGCCAATGTTCGCAAGCGAATTGAGTACATATCTGCTGAGCTGAAGCGTTTGGATTCGGCTCTTCAGGATCTGGAAGAAAAGCAAAATAGTAAGAAGGAAACTATCTTTAAGTTGCAGCAAAGAATTCAGTCCCTCCAGGCTGGAAAAGCCAAGGCTTGATGTGGATGTGAGATTTGCTACTATCTATGCTGCTGCATTATGGGGAAAATTTCAGAGGTTGGTTATAAAAAAATTGTGGAATATGTATGGTTTCCTGAAGCTTGATTGATCAGATATTATTAGGCCAAACTCAAATTGCAATATGATAATGATGGTTCCCATTATAATTTCCTAGATGAGATCACCTGTATAACTTTTGTGTACAACTTTCGGTTTTGTCGGTGATTGAAACAAGAATACCAGAGTCACAAAATAATCTCACAAAATATAGGTCACAAACATGCTTGTCAGTATTTGGTTGGTAGTTGTCTTTGTAGATGCTACTATTCATTAATTAACCAATCAACCAATCATTGACAACTGAATTTGTGTGGCAATCGTGTTTTGAGTCCAAATTTTTTGTGAGACTTTTTTTGTGGCATTGTTCAACAAACAATTATGTCTCGATACATGTTTCGTGTACCTTTTGTGTACTACTTATGTATCACCAGTAATTCAACGTCTATATTAATGATGATATCATTATGACGAACAAAAGTGATATAGGTGAACTCAATCTCATAATTTCCTTCATTAGAATATGACTTACTGTCAAGCTATATTTGTGCCTGATTATAAATAAAAATGGACACTCATTTTAAAGCAAGAAATGCATGCACTAAAGAGCAAGTATGCCTTTATTTCATTTAAAGATAGAGATTGGAAAAAAGAAAAAAGGTGATGGAATTTTCTTTATTATGCTCTTTATCTTTATTCTTGTTTTCTTGGTGTTCATGTGCTTCCCACATGATTTTTCTCTTTAATTTCCTATACATACTTGTCATCGGCCCTTTTGGTTCCCCTTTTTTTTTTTTTTTTTTTGCTTCTAAGGGATCGTTTGCTCTTTAATATATACTCCATATATGAACTATCAAACAGGAAACTGCTTGTAAAAAATTGTACTAACAGTAAAAATCTAGTCATTTGACATTTTAAATTCCTGTACTTTGCTATAGATTCGGTGTTAACTCATATTTTTTCAGCAATTTTTAACCTCTGCACTTATAATATGCATTCATTTTTGCCCGATATACTAAGGTCGTTCAAAAATGCTATAAAACTTAACCAAAATCTAGCGAAACTAACGAAATCTCTCCTTTTCATGAAAAATGGGTTTCCATGTTTTAATTATCATCATTTTCTAAACACTCTCAACTACAAAATCAGAAATTTCCCAACACCAGTTCCCCCATTTTCCCTTCAATAATTGCACTAGGATTCAAAATATCGTCCGTGGTTGTAGGCTTCCCAGATTCCATTTCAACCGCCATGATCAGAAAGAAAACGAGGTAGGTGAATGTTTGGAGGGAATTTAAATTTTGACTTTAAGCTTGAGATATTATGATTTTCTTGTGTGTTTGGGAAGTGGGTCAAATAGATTTAGAATGACTTCACTTCTTATTACCTCTATTTGTGATTTTTGGGGAATCTGGGTGAGAGAAAGTGTTAAAAAGATGATGTTGAAAAAAAGGAAAGCTATTTTTTCAAGAAAAAAGAGGTTTTGTTGGTTCCATTAGATTTTTGTTAAATTTTATACTCCCTCCTCCCTAAAATGTTTGTCCCATTTGACTTTTTTGTTGAACTTTGACCACAAATTTATGAGAGATTAATCATGTTCATAAAATTCTAAAAGTTGTTGTTGATAATATTATTAATGGTGAATCAATAGACATTTTGTAGAATTTCATGAACATAATTAAATTGTCATATATTTGTGGTCAAAGTTCAACAAAAAAGTCAAATAAAACAAACATTTTGAGACGGAGGAAGTAACATATTTTTGGAAGGCGTTGGTACATCAGAAAAATGAATGCATATTCTGACTACATAGGTTAAAATTGCTAAAATACGTGGGTTAAAATCGAATCTAGACCAGAATACAGGGGTTTAAAATATTAATTGGCCTATAAATCTCATCATAAAATATAAAATATTTATAGTATACATAATGTAAAATATTTAATAGTACATGTACACTTTTTTTTATTAAATTTATTTAGTTATTTATTATTATTTTTTTTTCACAACCTTTTTACACGATGATATATGAGGATTTATGTTAGCCGACCTCAAATTATTTTGAGACTAATACTTTGTTGTTGTTGTTGTATACTACAAATATTTTATATTATTGCGTAAAGCTACAAACTCTTTTAATTTTGTGGTTTAATTTTTATGAGTAGTAATATATTTTTATGTACAAGAGCTTTGTACGCAACATCGCACTAACACAATTTCATATCACTATCATTTTAAAAATAATACGTTTTATAGTTATTGCATAATTCTAAAAGTAAATGCATATGAAATATTTCCTCCCTCCCATTGAATCTTACTCGTGAACATCTCCCACGGTACTCTAAAATTTAAAAATAAAGCATTATTTTGCTAAAATAAAGCTCTTATTGCTTTATTATGAAACAACTCAATTTCTTGCACCAAATTTGGAGCATAGGATAGAGCCGCGCTATCCAGTTTTCCTCTATATTTTTCTATTTTTTCTTCGATATATATGAAAAAAAATTATAATATACAATATAAATAACGTAATATATTTATATAAGTGAAATAATAATAAATATATCAAGAACATTTTTATTTAACATAAGATTTAAAGTAAATTGTTGAAGAAGTTTGGTGCAAAAATTGCAATATTAGAAAATAGTGCAAATTTTGCAAAAAAACCGTTGGAGATGTTCTTATTGTTCAAAACGAGAAGTAAGGAATAATGTTATAAAAATAAGTGTTGTGAGTGGGTAAGAGATAGAAAGTAAGATGAAAAGTAGTAAATGAATAATTGTTGTAATTACGACAAATGAGTCTTGAACGGTATAAACCGACATTTTTGGTATCATAAAGTAGACTGACCATTTTATAAACCGGACCGGCCAGCCGACCGATTTTCAACTGGTCAAAATCGACCAAAACCGGTCAACGCCGGTTAATCGGACCGGTGTAACCGAAACCAATAAATAGGCGGTTCGGTTAAGGTTGGATTTTCTGAAAAATCGGTCAACCGCCGGTTAAAATCGACGGTTAAACCGTCGGTTAACCGGATAAACCGGAGATTTGAATTTAAACTTCAAACAGTCATATGACCATTGGGATTGGGATTGGGATTTGGGAGCCGTTGGGCTTGGCGTACACGTGGCCGGCCACTGGGCCTGGCGCCTGCAGAGCTGTCCCCCCCTATCCAGTTAGTAATGTTACTAATGGTCATTTAACAAAAAAAAAACATTTTAACTAATTAAAACTAACTATAAATATCACCTCACTCCTTCCATTTTATTTTCACATTATTTTTCTCTACTCTTTCTCTTCTACTCTCAAATATTCACATATTCTTTTACTCTCATCCAATTTTTAGTTAAATATTGTCCCATTTTCAGTTAGTTTTTTTTTAACGAAATTAGTATTTTTCTTCATTTTCATTCATTTTTAAGCTCCGTTTCGTTTCGAAACTTCATTTTATCTTACACAAATGGCTGAAAATCAAAGAAGAAGCAATTTAGGTAAGTCACATGTTGGTTCTTCCTCCCCTGACGATGATTTTGATCATCAAAATCCAAATATTCAACAAAATGAGGAAGAAGAACATGTTAAAATTGAAAGTGGTAGTGCTAGGAGGGGTAGGGGAAGCCGAGCTACTAGGGAAGGTGGTCGGGGTCAGGGACAACGACAACCTCCTAGAGAAAGAGAGCCGCAATTCGATACCTTCGCATCCATTTCACCAAAAGAAAAATAAATGCCGATGATGATTATAATCTTCGAGCATTATGCAACTATTGTACCGCGTCTTACTCATTCAAAAGAGGCGGAGGGCATGGGACGCTCAATGGGCATACGGCGTCGAAACATCCCGAGAAACTTGGTATTTCCATTAAGCAAACTCAATTACAATATCAACAACATAGTTTGGGTTCGAGTGCACAAGGTTCGTCTTCCCTTTCCATTCTTTTTAAATTTGATAAGTGGGTTTATAGGGATGAACTAGCCAAATTAATTTGCGTTAAAGGACTTCCTTTTAATTTTGCGAATTGTGATTTTTATGAAAATTTTGCTCGCCTTTCTTTAAACCCCGCCGCCACGTGAGTACCACGTACGAATCTCATACGTGATAGTACTAGAGTGGTGAAAAAATATAAAAAAGATTTAATTGGTGTTTTATCAAATTTAGAAAATAAAGTTTCAACTTGTGCCGATGGTTGGAGTGATCATTGACAAAGAAATACTTATTTGGGCATTACTTGCCATTGTATAGATAATTCATGGACTATCCAAAAAAGATTAATTGCTTACAAAGATTTTGAGCCACCGCATTCCGCGAAAAATATTTGTGCAAAATTCTTGAGATTTTTCTTGAGTAAGGTATTTTAAATAAAATATTTACTATTTCATTTGATAACGCAAGTGCTAATATGGCTAGTTTACCCGATTTAATTACCGTTCGTCAATCCTCACTTGGGGGTAAGTTTTTTCATATTAGATGCTTATGTCATATAATTAATTTATGTGTTAGAGATGGTTTAGATGCATTAGAGGTTTATGTTAAGCCAATTAGACGATGTATTCAATTTATTTCTAAAAAAATTCTAATACAAAAAAAATGGAAAAACTTTTTAAGAAGTAAAAGTGTGCCGGACAAATATTTTACTTACGATGCTTTAACTAGGTGGAATTCCACCTACAAAATGTTAATCAATGATTTTGCTTATAAAGATCTCCTAATGCAATTTTTTATGTCAATTGGCTATAATGAGCCTCTATTTACTTATCAATGGAATGCATGCATTAATTTATGTGAATTGTTAAAGCTTTTTAATACCACTACTTTGGCTTTTTCGGGAGTTTATTATCCAACTTCCGTTTTAGTGCTAGAGCATTGTGTTGCAATTGTTACTATTTTTGACAATTTAAGAGAATGCCATATTTTAAAAGAATGCATTATTTTCATGAGACAAAAGTGACTTAAATATTTTGACAATATTCCGTCTCTTTTCTTGGTTGCAAAGTTATTAGATCTCCGAGTTAAATTAGATGATTTAGAGTGCATTGTAGGTTATTATTATTTGAAGTTATATCCCGATGGTGACGGTGATAATTTGAATTCGTCAATTATTGTTCAACAAACAAAAAATGATTTGATTAACCTTTTTAATGAGTATAGTATCTTATATGGAAACACTTCTCAAAGTCAACAACATGAAGATCATTCCTCTACTTCTCAACAAAGTTTTACTAGTGGGGATCCATATAGTTTTTTTTTTTCAAATTTGTATAATAAAAAACGTGGTCCTTCTCGAAGTTCATCTTCATCATCATCAAACATTCCCGTGGAGTTAGAAACTTATTTCATTACAAACTTTGAATTAAACCAAGACCCAAATTCAAATGAATTTGATGTTATACAATGGTGGTTAAGAAGGAAAGACATTTATCCTATAATTTCCATAGTTGCTAAAGAAGTCTTAGCCTCTCCCGCTTCAACGGTGGCTGTTGAATCGACATTTAGAGTTGGTGAAAATGTTTTGGATGAAAGACGTTCCCAACTAACTAGTGAAAACTTGGAACATCAACTTTTACTTGACGATTGGGTTAGAGCGAAAAAAAGGCAACAAGACTTGCCTTATGAAGAGGATCTATTGGATCCAAGATATCAATACGATGTCGAGGACTCCACGAAAAGTAGTGATGAATGAATTATGTTTTAGATTAATTTTTATTTTAATTAGATTAGTTTAGACTTTAGATTACGTTTATTTGTATTTAATTGTAATAGTTAGGTTGAGGTAAGACTCCTATATGTCCCCCCTTATTTATAAAAGGGTAAGGTTGGTTGTCCCCCTCTTTGTAATTTTATTTTAATTAATAAAATTTAAGGGTACCGTCCCTTTTTTATTTACTTTTATTTCTTTTAAAATTCTTAATTTTTTTATATAACTTTTTTATAAAAAAATTCAGGACAAAACATTTCAAATAAGTTTTTTTATCAAAAAAAAAATTGAAAAAAAAGAAGAAGTTGATATACTATATACAATACAAGTTAACGAAAACTGTTAAAAAGATAATTGTTTTCTTATCTTTAAAATTTTTTAACTTTTTTTATATAACTTTTTCTAAAAAATTTCAGGTCTAAATAACATCTCAATTAGTTATCTTTATCCAAAAAAAAAAAATTGAAAAAAAAAACAAAGTTAATATACTATATACAAAGTTAACGAAAACTGATAAAAAATTAACTGTTACAAGGTTGAAAAATGATATGCTCGACCGAGCACTACTATAGACTCGACCGAGCATATGAAAACAGAAAGTTTTGCCCTTTTGGCATTTTTTTGGAGGGTATGCTCGATCGAGCAGTATATATGACTCGGCCGAGCAACCCTCAATCCCTAAACCCTAAAAGGGTATGCTCGACCGAGCAACACCAAAAACTCGATCGAGCAGTTCCGAATCGGATAAATCGACGGTTAACCGAAAAATCGTTAAAACGTTGAACCGTCAAACCGTAACCGGTCTGACCGATTATCCGATTCGGTTTCGATTTAGGGTATTTGAGGTTGAAAACCGCCGGTTTAAACCGTCTAATCGCCGGTTCAATCGAACCGGCCACCTCTTTCATCAAGTCTCAATAATAAAACAGTACTATATATTTTCCCTTTTAGAAAATGTGATTTACTAATAATAGAACGTCCAAAGTGACAAAGTAGGAAAGGTCTTTTGGGATGGAGAGAGTATTTATAAGTTATACATCTTTGAAATTAATTTTTTTATAATATATTTTATATGATAAGTTCATATGGCAATGTTGCGAGGGTCCGCTTGTAAGACTTAGATCGTCGTCAAGTTATTGAAAGCGCCATGTTCTCCTTAACTAACCCCATTCCGTTAGTCTGGCTAGTGGTAGATCGGAAGTCACTGTAACGGGCCCACAATCCATCACACAGTAGAATATTCATTGTCCCACTAGAGTCTTGATCCGACGGCTGTCCACCACCACCATTAAAGAACAAAGGAAAGGCATCCTATGCTTTCTAAGGGATTAATGAACCCGTCTTTTTTATTCGGACAAGGGTATATGGCAGTAAGTTAAAGGCTCACATGAACAATTGGACAAGGGTATATGCCAGTAAGTCAAAGGCTTACATGAACAAGCAACCTATTTTTATTTTTCCGTTTTAACGCTAGAATAGATTACCGTCTGCACCATTTGTATAAACACCAATCTCATTCCAAGAAACGTGTAAGTTGTACCCCATGCGATAGTCCTGATGACGTCTGGGCTTTTGGGGTCAGAGTTTTCGTAGGATATCTGACAGGATATATTTAAGGTACCTAGAACACAACAAAACAAAGCACCGTTAAGGTCAAAGTTGAATGTTAATCCAACTCAGGTCCTCGGGTATGAGGATAAGATATCAATGAAGGATATAATAACCTAAGAGTAAGACATAGGAATGTCTTAGAGTGTGTGTATGTGTTTAGGATTTGAGCAATATGGCTTACAATATAGATTTGACACTTACCTTGTCCAAGGGGACAAAGGCCTTCTATTTATAGGCAATGGAGAGCTGCTCACTGACGTAAGCCATAAGGTTAACCCTAAAGGGCACTTTAGTCTTTGACCGGATATACGTGTTCGCATCTGATTGGCTCTGTCAGGGAAGGAAGATTCACTGTCAGAGGGAATGTCGCTGAAGGGGACAGGAGCAGTGTATTTGGCGCGGCGCATTAAATGCAATAGTAGGCGTCTGACTGAGCCGCATTAAATGTGAAGGGAGTGAGCCGGTTACTGTACTGTCAGAGCCAGTAAGTAAACTTGCTCAATAAGCTTTGATATTAATCGGGAGTCTGGTGAGACAACCGGAAGTCTGGTATGAGACCGCAGTCAACATCTTGGACGCGGTCAATGATATTTGACGCGGGCACGGATGGGATGGTCACGACTCCCGCGGTCACCGGGCTGGCGGTCTGGATCCCTACGGTCTTGACTGGGACGGGATAAGAGAAACGCGGTCTTGACCTCGAGGGTCTATCTGTCCGCGGTCTTGACTCTGGCGATCTAGGGAACACCACGTCATACTGGGCCTTTGGACCAGACCGAGCTTGGGCCCGATCTAGCTGGTCCGGGCTCATTAGTGGCCCCTAGCTCCAAGTGAATGATTATTTATGGTCTGATCGAGGAGCTACTAGTTAAGCTCGGTTCAATCAGAACGCTCCTTGGGCGGGCACCAATGTTGACATTTTTCACTGGTTTTTGCTCTGCCTCCCGTGCAAATAGGCACATGTGAGAGGCACGTGTGGAAGCTTGTAGAAGCTTTATTGCTCTGCCTCCCGATTAACTGGTAGGCCCCTTGACAGGTGAAGAGACAGCGCATGACAGGTACGGATGGTACGTGTCAGCCATCCAAGAGGCGCCATAAATGCCGACTGACGAATTTTTGAATTTTCAAACGTTTGGCGCTAGTTCGTGGTTCGAGGGATACGATTTGTGGGCTAATTATTACGGGTCGACCCGTATTGGGAGGCCTATAAATACAAACCGTTCAACCCTCAAAACCCTTTTATCATCTTTACGCCCTCAAAGTGCTTAGAGAGAGAAAATTTGTGCTGCTCTTACTTAGCGTTTTCTTCCTCCTTTTCCAAATCCGTAAGTAACTTTGTGTTTTAAACTCTTTTTCCATCTCTATTTCTGTTTTCTTCTGGAGATCGATGACGACCCGTGAGTTTGGTCCCGTCCGTTCGGTAGAACTAGGAGATGGGAACACTCCAGACCTATTTGCCGTTTGTAAAAGGTCAGGAGGAATATATAGGAAGGTGGCCTTTGGGTGGTTGAGGCTGTCTTTGGAGTGTTTCCGTTATTTTTGTGAGAAATACCAGTGGGGGCCCTTTATCCCACCCCGGTTGTGGGAGGCCAAGAAGAAATTGGTTGTGCATGGTGACTTATTGGTGTTGGGGGATACC
Organism: Adenophora triphylla var. japonica; assembly: GCA_022495995.1. Taxonomy (NCBI): domain Eukaryota; kingdom Viridiplantae; phylum Streptophyta; class Magnoliopsida; order Asterales; family Campanulaceae; genus Adenophora; species Adenophora triphylla. Next base: position 241,331 of record JAFEMH010002554.1, on the reverse strand, counting down.
CGTAGATTAAGAAGTTTTGTGATGGGGGTTCTGTGCAGGTTTCCCCCCGAGAGAGATCAGGCGTTGAACGCCGTCGAACTGGTGAGGAGAGCGATTCGTAACCCTAGAGTGATAACTAATTGGGAGAGAGTGGAACTCATGGATCTTGACCAAATGGATAAGTACCAGTGCCTGGCCGCAGAAGATATGAGTGCTCCCATAGACGTTGAGCCTTTGAACACAATATTTCTCAAGGTCCAAACCGAGGCCCCTGATGTGCCCGTGGTGGACCTGAGTAGTGATGACAGTGATGAGATGGAGATGGACGTGGACGGAGACGAAGAGGATGAACCGGAGGTGGAGCCCTCAAAGGGATCATCTTCCAGTCTCTTTGGCTCTCAAAGCGCGGAAACGGTGGAAGATACCCGCGAGGAGGTAGATCGCATGACCGCGGGCACATCCCAGAAGGCAATGAGGATCGTTGATGCCTTTGGGGAAGATTCTGAGGAGGAGATCCCTACCCGCGGAAAGAGTCATGCTGCTGAGGTAAATCCTGGCCGCGGCCAGAAGAGGACAGGCAAGGAGGTAACCCCTACTGACTGGGAGTCCGAAATATATACCACCTACAATGTGGATCCCAAGCAATTTCGCGTCCGCCCTCTTCAGGAAGTGCTAATGAGGAAGAAAAAACTGAGACCGGAGACAGTAACTGATGTCCGCGAGGATAATAGGGCTTGTATTTTCTATGGGGTCTAGTTCGAGAATGAACTGAGACTTCCCCTTGACCCTTTTATCAACAAGTTCCTTAATTTCACCCGCTGTCTTCCTATGAACCTGACTCCAAATACCATTAGAGCCTTGGTTTCCTTCATAGCCATATGTAGGCTATTTGGTTTTGAATCCACCCTCAATGGGCTGTATGCCTTCTATCAGAATCAGATGACCAATGGCAACCTTGGCCTGAAGGCAAAAAACAATTCTCCCCGCACCTTTTCTGCCCCAACAAACAAATTTGACCAATGAAACCAGAGGAACATCTTGGTCATAGAGTCTAAATTTGGGTGGTCCTTTGCTAAAACTTCCAGCCCGATTCCTCTTAGGATTGCTGCTACTTCTTATTCTGACCCAGCTACGTCCGAGGACCTCCAGGTTGCTCTAGCCCTCTTTCTGGCCAAGTTTGTGACCGAGAAGAAGGAGCAACCAATTTTTGATGTGAGCGCGATAATAAGCGACGAGCCACTACTGATCTACACCGGGGTGGCCCCCCAGAGGGAAGGTCTTCCCTACGCTCCTAGGGTAGCCATTGAACCCCAGGTTCGTGATCCTAACTGGAGGGTTCATGAATTTTTTGCCTTTGAGGCTGATTGCAAAACTTGTATGATGGGCGCGAAATGCAAGCCTCCGGAATGGATTGGTCTCTATTCTCTTGACGACTGCCTTTAATTGCTTCTGACTTTTGAACTGCCATCTAATCAACTCTTTTTTCTTTCAGAGTAGATCCAGCTGAATATCTCGGAGATGAGTAAGCCTAACCCCCAGCAATTGAAGGCTAGGAAACTAGCTTATGAAGAGAGAGAAGCAGCGACCACACAAGCTGCTTTGGGAAAGCCTTTGCCGAAGGGCGCCATTCCGCCCGTTGTTGATAGGCAGACCGGTGCCACTTTGGTCACGGGTAAGGGGATCCCTCAGACGAAGGACCTGCCTCTGCCCCCTCCACCATCCTCTGCTCGCGGCTCAAGCCCTCCTGGCCGCACAATAGCTTCCGGGCATACCGACCCCATGGACTAATCAAGGAAGAGGTCTGCTCCTGATAATGCTGCGAGCAGGGATAGACCGCAGAAAACTCATAGGGGGGCAGAGATAACACATGCCCAAGCCTCCACTGGCTCACGCTCTGCTCCTCCTTCGAATAAAGGGAGGACCATCTGCTCGGCCTCCTATCCGGTGGTTCCTAATGAACTGTGTGATCCGGCCATAAGTCTGAAGGATAAGATTGAGAAGGTCCCCGAAATCAAAGGGGTGGATCCTTATTACCGTGGAAGCTACAACTTTATGATCGGGCAAGGAGCATTAAATAGGCTCTATGCCCCTGATTTTTATTCGAGTGTAGTCTCCAAGATGAACTCCGCTGCCCTGACAGGAGATATGGGCTTAATGTCCATTGAGGTAATACTTTTTCTGCTACTGAATCACTACTTTTCATGACTGCCCATTGCTAACCGTTTTTATGTCTCTGCTCGCAGATGGCCAACAAGTCCATGAGGATGAGGGAGATTAACGACGAGCAAGCCACCCTCTTGTCCTATCATACCAAGGCTTATACTGAAAATTCTAAGGCTTTGGCCAAGGATGAGGAGTAGGTGAATGCCCTGACGGTCTCGCTGACTGAAAAGAAAGCAGATTTGAAGGGCTTCATAGATCGGCTTGAGGTGGCCGAGAAGGATTCGGATAAGTACAAGAGGCAGCGGGATGAGCTCCGCGGGCAGAAGGTTGACCTCGAGAAGAGGAATGAAGAGCTTGTGGTCAAGCTGGAGGCTGCCCAAAAGCCTATGAAGACCTTGGAAGAGTCTGTGGACAGTCTGTCCGATCAACTGCTTCCCCTGAAGCAATTTCAGTTGGAGAGGGAATCCATCCTGGAGGCTGTTCGCAAGGAAGCTGTGGAGCAGTACAAAAACTCCGAGGAGTACAAGGAGAGGATCTGGATGAATCTTCTGTCCAGTACGAGCTTGGATTATCGACGCAGCTAAGGAACTTTGCTACTACGGGCAAGTTCTCTGCGGAGCAATTGGCCATTATAGGCTCTTTGATCTCCACAGATGATCTCTGCCTGCCCGGGCATGCATTGGTCCCTCTGACTGCGGATGAGATATCCAACTTTGAGCTCGCAGCGGCCTCCTCCTTGCCTCCTATGGCCGCGGTCACCGCTTCCAGCCTCAGGAATGAACTGGACAGGCTGAGGTTCGGGCAAGAAAATCTTTCTTTCGAAGCCATTGTTGCTAGCCTGTTTCCCAACGGGCCTGCAATCAGTGATGTATTTCCGTCGCGGTCAGCTCCAGCCCCAGCTTCTACTAAGCCTCCAAAGGCCCCAGCTAACGATCAAGCTTCAAGTGTCAATCTTTCCTCTCCTACTCCTGAGTCTGAAGCGACCAAGGAGAAGGATCCTGAGTCTACCCAGCCTTAGCTTAGGATTTTTATTTTTCGCCTTCTTTGTAATAGATTGTAGGACCTTGTAAATCATTTTCTCTATTAATAGAAGTATTTTTCTTAACTGCTCATCTTTTTAGGCTGTTTTAAGTTTTGGCAATACTTGAATACCTTGATACTTATATCAATGCCTTTCCTTCAGCTTGTACTCTTGCTTTTTCTTTTTTCAGCTTATGACTTGGAACAATTAGTTTCGACTCAATGCCGCGATTTATGGGCATGGTAGGCTTTATGACTGCGTTTATGAGTTTATAACTCTTTATTCAAAACCACATGAGTTTTTCGTGAGAGTCAACCCTTTTTCTCTATGACCACGTTTGTTATGGCCTTGGACATTCTTGAGGTTTTGACCTCATTTTGTATATTTGGCTTTTAAAACTTCTTTGATCACTCCCTTTCACTTACACTTATTTAGATTTTTTAAATCCGTGGTGTAATTTTAAAAGAGCCAAGGCAAGCTTCTTTCATTGGGCAAGCAGATTGTGGCCGTGAGGCAATAGTTCACGCAACAGTAAGTAGGGGCATATTGGCCTTTGAACCTACCGGCATCTATATCCACTATTGGTGGTTCACGCGGTTTGACTCTTTGAAGTCTGGTGGCGATCATGTAACGGGCTCATATGTTGACCTTTGTACATATAGGTGTGCGGTCAACAGCCAACTAAGGCCTATGCGCATTTAGTGGGTTCGGACTTTGGCCTTTGTCCCCACTTGCATCTATATCCACTTATTTATGGTGGTTCACGCGAACAGGACAGAGAGGCTTATTCGCGATCGAATACGGTCTTAATGGCCTTTGTACACATATAGGCGTGCGATCTTAATGGATCTTTGTGCATCAGTAGGTAGGGGCTCATATGTTGGCCCTTTTACCCACTGGCACCCGCTTGCGGGCATCCACTTTAGCTTTTGAGGCTGGTGGAAATATTGCTTACAACAATTCTTTAACACTAATTTTGCACAAAAAATGGTTCAATACTCATACATTCATTGCCTCTATCACCCTTACATATTACAAAGATTTTTAAAAGAAATACTTTCTAAGGTGATCGCTATTCCAAGCGTTCTTGAGGTCTTTTCCTTCTTTTGTCCGCAATCTGTAGGTACCCTCTTTGATTCTTTGGGTAACTTCGTACGGACCTTCCTATTTCGGGGAGAGCTTGTGGAAACCAGCTTGGGTCCCTTGTACCTCAACGTTTCTGAGTACCCAATCTCCAACCGAAAAACTTCTCTTATTCACTCTCTTATCATGATGCTTCTTCACTTTTTGCTTGTAGTTCACCATTTTTCATTTGCTCGTATTCTCTTTTTCTCGAGATCGTCCAGGTCATACCTTCTGTTTGCCTCATTTTAAGACTCATCGAAGTATATGACTATGTACGAGGGTAGGGCTACCTCATTTGGAGCCATTGCCTCACACCCATACGTGAGTGAGAAAGGAGTTTCGCCTGTTGAATTTCTGATCGTCGTGCGGACAACCCATAACGCGGTCTGGAACTCGTCCAGCCTTCGTCCTCCTCGTCCTTCCAAATTTTTCTTAAGGGCAGACAGGACTTGTTGGTGTAGTGCCCTAGGCGTTTAGTTATGTTTGACTTATTATCTAAACCGCTATGTAATCGCCTTTATCATTTATTATAGAGAAAGTATTATTTGGTTCATTATATGTTTTGCATGTTTATTATATTGAACTGCGTCCCTAGTTGTTGTGAACGACTAGTATAAGTTGGTAATGGATAATCATGGAGAGGATTATTTGCATGTAATGCACATTACACTTATGGATACTTGCTAGAGAACAAGTATTGGACATGACCTACCGATGAGATTTATGACATGGTCAATAGTCATATATGTCATGAATAAATCTCATGATAGTCGTGTTATTGAATCCTTAGCACCTGAGATTATCATCGTCTTCCACATGATGAAGATCGTGTTTAATATAGTCTAACACTATCTTTAATCGGATAGCAATAAGGGCTATGTTAGCACGATTGGAATCATGTAGGGAAGAATGATAAGTCAAGACGGGATTTGTTCCTCTTATGAAGAGAGATGTTTGCTTGGGGCCCTCAATGAATGATGTTGATGAAATGTGTGGCCGCACTCAATTGATTTGATAGAGATCAAATGCATTTGCATTATCAACATATTCGGAATCGAGAAAGCATTGAACGGAATGAGTTGACCTAGACCATGACTCATGTTCAATTAGACATCGTGAACAAAGGGATTATAACATTGGATCTATTAAGGAATCAAGCTTTGATGTTATATTTAATTGGGTGGACATAATGATTTGCTAGAAGTCACTTATGTCTTGTGAGGTTGATGTTTCAACTCACTGCCAACATAAAATATAATTCCTAAAGGGTCACACACAAAAGAATGAATTTGATTCAAGCTGAAAATTGGAATTTTGGGTTCTGGCACGACTCATGACCAGGAGCCCGACTCGTGCCCTGGGTCACGACTCGTGCCAAGGATAACGACTCGTGACCAAGGCTGAGACACGACTTGGTTTTTGTCTCGTTTTGATCAGAACGAGTTGGGGCTCAAGGAACGACTCGTGAGCACGAGTGATTTGCAAAGGGCACGACTCGTGCCACAACCAAATTTCGTGTCCGTACAGTTTTCCTTGGCTAGGAAAGAATTTGTCTTTTGCTAGGTTTCTACCCTAATTGTTAGGGGATTTATATATGATATAAATACAGCCTTGCAGCCATATTTTTCCAACCTCTCATATCATAATCCAAGGTTTTTGAAACTCTAGATTTTGATTTTGAATCAAAAGTCCCAATTGTTCCATTGTTTTGGCTTTGATTATTGAATATTGATTCAATAATCAAGAGGATCATCTAGCAATCCATCAAGAAGGTGTTCTTGGATTAGTTCGCGTGTGGATTACCGATAGAGGGTGATAGGTTAATCACCAAGAGCTTGAAGCCTCCGTTTGTTGATTCATCACAAGGTTTGAACAAGGTAGAAGAAGAAGATCCGTTTCGATATCAAAATTCTAGGCTTGAATTTTGTGATCTACTTTGTTAATCCTCATCGCATTCAAGGTATATAAATTCTATCTCATATTAATTTCTAATCTCTTCATGCTAGACGGATTCTAGGGCTAGGGTTTTGATGTTAAAATTAAATCTTCCGCTGTGTTTGTAACCCCAAAACCCAACAGGACTAACTTATTTGCGGCCTCAGCTTGGCCATTCCCTTGGGGATAAGCGACTGAGGACTGGCGATGTTGTACTCTCATTCTCTCACATTCAGCTGTGAATTTAGTAGAGAATTGAGTGCCATTGTCCGAGACTATAGCTCGTGGAACCCCAAATCTGCACCAGATGTGATCGTGAACGAAATTTATAACATTCTCCTCTGAGATAGTGGCTAAGGCCTTTGCTTCAGTACACTTTGTAAAATAATCCAAGGCCACCAAGGCGTACTTAATACCTCCTCGGACAGTTAGGATTGGTACGATTAGATCAATCCCCCACGTATCAAACGGCCACGATGGTATAACCAAAGTCTGCTCTGTTGATGGTAGTCTAGGAATGTCCGCAAACCGTTGGCATTTGTCACATTTTCTTACGTACTCCTCTGCATCTCTCCTCATCGTCGACCAATAAAATCCTTGAAATTTAATTTTGTCCGAGAGAGTGCGAGCACCAAGATGTCCGCTATAAACTCCTTCATGGACCTCATAGAGTAAATTGGTGACCATGTGAGTTTTGACGCATCTTAGCAAAGGCTTGGTGAATGATCGCCGAAATAATACTCCGTCCAGGATGAGGTATTTCGCTGACACCTTTCCGATGGTTCTAGCCTTTGCTTGATCTTCGGGGAGGGTTTGCTTCTCAATGTAATCCTTGATTTCATCTACCCAATCCCTTTCTTGATCTCCAATATTGTTTATTTGAATTCGATCTATAGCAGGTCTTTCTGTGAATTCTATCTGGCAGTCCGCTTCTAAGTCCACGACTTCTTGATCGGTTATTCTGGAGAGAAGGTCAGCCTCTGTGTTGTACTCTTTCATTACTTGGTTCATCTCATAGTATGTGAAATTTTTGATAAGGGTTTGGCTAGACCGCAGTACTGGGTTAGCACTGGGTTGATCGTGTCATACTCCTCCTTAATTTGATTTACGATGAGCTGAGAGTCACTATTTATTTCAATATTCTGAACTCCCAAGTCACTGGCCAATTCCATGCATGCTATAATCGCTTCATACTCAGCCTGATTGTTCGATGCTTCGAACTTGAATCTTAAGGCTCTTTTGAATTTCTCCCCGCAGGGTGCGAACAAGAGTATGCCGGCTCCACTCATTAACTTGCTCGCAGAGCCGTCCACGAATAAAGTCCATACTTCTTATGGACGCTCTTTACGCTGTACGATCTCCATGTTTTTGAGCTATCTTGGGCCTCTTCTGACTCTGTTCGCTTTCTCTTTCCCAGGTCGCTGTCCGCTAGCTTAAATGATGACTCTGCTACAAAATCAGCTAAGGCCTGCGCTTTGATTGTCCTTCTCGGGGAGTAGGTGATCTGGAACTCAGTGAGTTCTATAGACCAAGATAGCATTCTCCCTGAGGACTCTGGTTTATGTAAAACCTTTCTAAGCGGGGCCTCAGTGAGTATAGTTATAGGATGTGCAGAAAAGTAAGCTCTTAATTTTCGAGCTGATACAAGCAAGGCGTAAGCTAATTTCTCTATATTTAGATAATGCCCTTCTACGGCGGACAGCGCCTTAGTGTAAGTACCCCAATCTGGATCACCCTCTTCCGAGCACACGGGAAATACCGCAGACTCACACAAACGCAGTCTCGAATACCCATAACCCTCAAAAACCTCAAAACCACCAACCAAACCAAGGGAGGGGCCTTTCTGGAACAAAAAGGGACAAAAGGACCTTTGAGGAATTATGTAAAAAAGCAGAAATGGTCCGTACGGACCTCTTTGTTGTCATCATTACTGAATCCTCTTAAAGTCCAACTTATTCCCTCAAATCCCGGAAGGCATCATTACTGAACTTCATGGGAGGTCCGTACGGACCTTTATGCATGCAAGTTGGTCCGTACGGACCTTCTTGTTACCAGACACCATCATTGCTGAATCTTCTTAAAGTCCACTTATTCCCTCAAATCGAGGAAAACCAAAATCTTGGTTTACCTGGAAGGTCCGTACGGACCTTCTTGCACAAATCTGAGGACTATAAATAGAGGGCTCCCCCTCCCTCATTTCACACATCTCCCTCTTCTCTCCTCTCCCCCAGCCTTCAGGCACCCCTCTAAGATCCTTCGGGGCAATCCCGACCCCTTTCGGATCCTTCCGAGGTCTTTCGAGCTCCCTTGTGGTGCTCCAAAGCCTCTTCGAGCGCTCCCGAGACGCTCCCGCGCTGCCCCGAGGCACTCTCGAGGTACTCTGAGGCCCCTCGTGGTACTCCGAGGCCTTGCCTGGTCTTTTCCGAGGCGTCCCGGCTCTTTCCAAACGCAACCGACGATCCCAACGCACGCCGAACCTCTGCCCGAGTGATCCCTGCAATCTCAACGCACGCCGAAAGTGATCCCTGCGATCCCAACGCACGCCGAAACTCTGTCCGCAGACAACCGGCTCATCTCGAAGCAAACTTGGTCCGCCCCGAAACACTATTCCATCCTCAAACACTATTCCCCTGCGGAAGACAGACACGAACCAACATTGGTAAGGCTTCCTTCCTACACTATTTCAATACATTTTAATAAGCAGTGTACAATGTAGACATCCGATACAACATGCATTTTTAAAAGCACATACACACACACACAACATTTAAAGAATAAGGGGTACCGAAAGACTCGTTTTTACGAGGCAACTCGGGTGAGCTCTAATATTCTAATATTCTCTTCCCGAGGAGTCATCTGACCTCCGAACTCAAAATCTCATCACACAAAAACAGTTTATTTTTAAACTGATGCCCTTTTTCAATTTTTTGGGCTTAATAAAAATGGCGTGGCGACTCTACAAAGCAAAAACTCAGCGAGACACCTCCACCAACAAACGCTGCAAAGCGGAAATGCCAGATGCCGGGGCGCGATTGCGCAGCCTCTCGGATCCGGGTAATTTCAGTTGGCGACTCCGCTGGGGAATATTTTGTTTTAAAAAACTTTTTTAAAAAACAAAAGATTTTTAAAACGATGATGAGGGTCAAACTTTCATTTTACCCCTTTCTTTAACTGTTATGTGTGTGTGCATGTGCTTTACTTTTTATTTTACAAAAAAAAATAAAAATACAAAAAATGCATCAATATACATCTGTGTACATACATTTAAAATTCTTCAAAAAACTTCTGTTTTACTCAGAAAAAAAGAATTTTAGAGACCGCACACTACTCGCACTGCTGCCTCGGTTACACCGCACGCTACGCGCACTGCTGCCTCGGATACACTGCACACTACAACCCTCAACCCGGGGTGGTCTCAGTTGCAGTCCGTTTGGTCTTCCTAGGCCTCTTGGATGCGCACGGGATCATTCCAAACATCCCATCCTAGCCAAGTGTCAACCATGCACGTTTGAGTCTTGAGTCACACTCTGTCCAGACTCGATTGGTTTTTACCTAGTCCGTGTCATACAGCCTGGATACATATCCCATGCCGGCCATTTTCTGAGTCGAAGCTCGAAACTCAAGATCCCTTGCGCAAGCAAAGCGATGAAAGGTCATGCTAAAATCTTGACCTGATCTTGATTTTCCGAAGCTACACCCAGATGATGTTCCATCCCGGATATACATCCATACTCACATGACACCATGTCATCAAGCCTTTAATACGTCAGCTATGACGATATGACCCAGCCAACGCCTAACATCACAGATCCCTTGCGTAAGCAAAGTAAAGAGAGGTCATGCCGAACTCTCGACCCGATCTTGACTCAGTGGCCGGCTCGGTTCACTATTCACATGGATAACGCATTAAAACGAACATGACAGGCTCGGTCCTTAGGTTCGGTTTTTCTTTTAGGCCGGTGGAAACCGCTTGCCCTATAGGACCCTCGCCCGGGGCTGTCCACCCCGGGATGTCGAAATATAGGTGCAAAACGAGGGGCTTATAGCCGCATAGATGGTCTCCACTGACCCAGGATCTAGCATAGTTGCGAAAAAGAAGAGCAATCTTTTCCAACCTACCTAGGACTCTTAGAAAACACTGTTTTAAGTAAATTAAAACAGCAACAAAAAAAAAATCAAAAACAAAAAGCGGAAACTGCATATCACGTGAGTTTTTCCCCTTTTATCCCGAAAGGCCTTCCCGTGTCTAAACCTTACCTGTCACCCCTCCAGTGAACCCAGAGTGATCGAGAATACCCGGGAACTACTCTCCCAGTGTCAAAGCCGCAAGGTCCAACATCCTTCCCAGCGCAGTTACTAGGGCAGTCCGTCAACTCCTCATGGCCAAGTCAGTGGATAACAGCGAAGAAAACGGGACCTTAGCCCCGAGAAATTTCCCAACAATGGAGGAAGTTTGGCAAGTCCTCATGGCTCTTGAGAAACGCCAAGGCGAACAACAAGCCTGGATCGAGGGTGCCATGCACCACTTCGGAACGTTAAGCACCCCCCAACTACCTGGGGCTTCCAAAGACATGCCTGCTCCTGCAGCTTCTAACGTCTCTCATGGCCTCCCGGAAGTCAACCTGTTGCCCTCGTACGAGCCATGCAGTTACGACATAAAGCCACAAGACCCCTCGGGGGAAGACGTATCCGGTCAACATCCTGAGGTCCCGATACCACCGCCGAACAACAAACACATCTGGTGGGACGTCTGTGACTGCACTGCTTGTCTAGAAAGGGATTTCCAAGATGAAATGAACGATGATCGCCCTCGAAGAAAGAAGAAACCCTCTTCTCAATACAAACTGAAGAAGAGATACGAATCCGGCGACCCCACAGTCGGAACCCTCGGAGAACCATCAGGAAAGTTTGACTACTACGTCATCTACTCCAGCAAATCTCCTCAGCCTAGCTCTGTGCAAGGCCATGAAAACGTCTGCTCCATGATCAGCTGGGACGAGCTCCGCACCGCCACCAACGGCCCGAGGGTCCAGATACCTCAACCCCTGTCTTGGGAAGATCTCAAAGCCACTGTTGACGCTTCAACAAAAGTAATGACGGTAAACGAACTGAAATGCGCAGTATGGCCCTTCGCCAACCAGGGCCCTCTCATTACAGAAATAGGAGAGACGAGCAAAGCAGCAAAGCCAGAGGTGAACGTTCTTGTAAGTGCTCCAATTTGAGTTTGTTAGAATTTTCGTTAGAAAATTAACTAAAGTTATAACATTTATAACAATTCCTAACATTCCTAACATTTCTAACCAAGTAAGGGTAGATTAGGGATTGCCAAAAAAAGATAAACCAAGGAAAGGAATCAAAAAAGCAAAAGAAATAAGAAAAACCAAAAAAAGAAATGGCTGGAAACAAAAACTGGCTGATTAATTTGAATTTTGAAAAGATTATTCCTTGTGTCCAAAGCCTGGAGCAGCATTTAATGAACAGTGCACGCTGCAGATCCTGTCCGCGCGGATGACTTTGTAAATTTCAGAGGGCTATAAATTGAGCCCTCCAGTCACAAAAAAAAAGGAGGAAAAACACAATTCACAGTTGCACCTTGGCGAAAATACTTGAGAAAATAGTGAGAATTCCCTTGAATTGTCACTCTTTTCTCTTGATTATCTTCCCAAATCTCACTCACTCACCATCATATTCAAAGCCTCAAACACTCATACATTCAAGCCAAAGCTCCAAAACACAAAGAAGATAGGTATAACCTCCCTCTTCTTACCCTAAATCTCTCATCCATGCATGCATTTTCAAGCTACAAAATGTAGTTCATTCATCTTCTTGTCTTAGATCCAAGAAGATCACCATGGAAGTTCATCTCCATGGATGATCTTCTACAAGGATCAACATTATTTTCAAGTTCTCTTACTTTCTTGCAAAGAAAACACATTTTCAAAACCCTAAAAACCATTTTCAAGCATCAAATCTCATTTTCAAAGGATAAAATTCCCCTTCCCAAGCAAATGAAGTGCTTAGTCCTAATGTACCCCAAGGATGGTTTGGTATAGTTGATTCACCACTAAAATGTCAAGTGATCACTAACCAAAACCTAGGGAAATGGGGACAAGCATGGATGCAAAAACCCCCTTTAAAATCATATTTTCTTTCTTGAGAAGTTGCTGTCCAGTAGCAATTTTCCAAGACCCCAGTCCATTGTCTTACTTTTTGGACACAGATAAACTTGGAATTTGGTGTTGACTACAAAACACTTTTTGTAGCCAACATCTAGAGCTTTCCAGAAATATTTTTACTTTATTTTTTGGGTGAGTAAAACTCCTCTTTTCAAATTTTCTTTTAGAGGCCAGTTCATCAGCTTCTGGAAATCCAGATTGCATATCTGAGATTTTCAGAAGGTTTTGACCCCTCAAATATTCTTCAAAATAGAAAATTCCTTCGCACAAATCTTATTTAAGGTGTCTGAAACAACTTTCATTCTCTGAGTTTATCCATATTATGAAGTTTTAAGGCCCTTGAATCCATTTCAAAATTAAATGTCCACTGCCTTTTTCATTCTGGCAGAAGTGACTCTCAACTTCAAAAGGTCTTTTGAGTACCAAATCTCAACCCAAAAATCTTTCAAAAAATCATGGGATCAGTTTAAAGTCTTAAAAAGAATCCCCAATTTTTACTTTTCTGAGTTTCAACCTTTTTTGGCCAAAACACACACACACACACAAATGATTTTCAGCTTGGAAGACTCGTTTTACGAGGCATTCCGGGTGCACACTAACGTCCTTCCCGGCGTGTAACATGACCTCCGAACCCAAATCTCTAATCTCGGGCATTTTTCAAAGTTTTGGCCCTTAAAACAAAAATGGCGTGGCGACTCCGTTCTTTTTCCGGTTTTATTTGGTTTTTTCAAAGAAACGCAAAAAATCGAATTTTTCCCGCGAATGGTACATCATCACAGTGGCGACTCTGCTGGGGATAATCAAGCTTTTTCTAAAAAAAATGATATTTTGTATATCGGTGGAAACCATTAAACTTCCCGTTATCGCCTCCTAACACGAGTCGGGGATAAATTATGGTTTAACAATCCCACGTACCGGTATCATTGTTTTCAAAAAAAAAAAGCTTTTGAGGGTCAAGCTTCCGTCCCGGCTTTAAAAATCATTTGTGTGTGTGTGTTGATTTTTGCACATTTTTCGTGTTGTTTTGGCCTCCTCGGAAGAAGTCAAAATTTTGACTGTCGGAATCATGTCCCTAACTGTCGGAATTTTCGTGCTTATATGCTTATGTGTTCATTAAATTTCAAAAAAAATTCAAAAAAACTTTCAAAAAAGATTTTCAAAAAAAAAAAAAATTTTCAAAAAAAAATCATGCATCATATTTTTAAGACACATGAAAAATTTCTATTTTACTCAGAAAAAGAAAATAGACTGCTTGCACACTACGCGCACGTGACCGTACACTGCACACTACGTCCCTAACCCGGGGAAATCCTTGTCGCGGCCCGTTTGGTCTTATTACGCCTCTCGGTGCAAGCACAGGACTACCCAAACATCCCATGGAGCCTCGTGTCGACCATGCACTTGTCCGTGACACACTTTGTCCGAGACCCGATTGGTTTTTAGTTTGGTACGTGTCATGCCCTGTACGTGTATAGACCTTTCCTTTCAAGCCTTTGTCGGCATACCGACTCAATATCTTTCGGGGACCCTAATCGGTCGAAGTTACGCCGGTTTTCCGCCGCAGACTTTGACCAAGATATTGACCGGCGCCTTGACTTCGGCTCTGACTGGCACAAATTATACACTGACTCCCAGCATTGACACTGAGTCATCAAGGATTAATGATTATTCCATGCCTAATTACGGCCTAAATGACGACAAGTCAAGGTCAATCGTGGACGCTTATCAGTCTAAATCATGCCGACTTTTTTGTCGAGCCCTCGGACATGATCTTGACTTTGACGTCAGCTTTGTCCGTAATTTGCATCGAATGCTCGTTAAGACTCGATTACCCGCCAGACTTTTAGGATCGTTTTTCTTTCGGTCGGTGGGATCCGCTTGCCCTATAGGACTCTCGCCCGGGGCTGTCCACCCTGGGAGGTCGAAATACAGGTGGAATACGAGGGGCTTATAGACGTAGTGACGGGGCCCACTGATCCAGGATCCAGAGTAGTTTGCGAAAAAGAAGAGCAATCTTTTCTAACCGACTAGGCTAATAAAACATGTTTTAAGTAAACGTGAACAAATAACTGCATGTTGCATGAGCCCAAAGCCCAAACACCTACCCTCCTTCATTCCCAGACATCTGAACCCTCGTGCCTTTTCCCCCGCAGCTCCTCACAAAGGTTGGTTCCGGACACCGGGTCATCGTTTGATTAGTTGGGAAGAGTCAAGCGCGTCATCAGCTTCACCGTTTGTTCCGACTCCGGGTTTCAGAATGTCTGCGTTAGCCGGTAATGATGGGGACAACGTCACTCCGTCCTCCAAAATCCCTCAGACAGACCAATATTGGATCCAGTTGGTAGAACAGATGAGACTTCGACATAAGGCTCAAATTAGCGACCTTCTGGAGGTTGTCGCAAATCATGGTTTGACTATCAGTCTCAATTCCGATGGCACTTTTTCCGCAAAGAAGGAAGAGGGTTCTCCTCCTCTTCCTAATCGTCCCGGATACATCAAGATGCTACCCCAAGATTCCTATGTCTCCACCGCCGGGACTCCTGCCCGTCGACTTACAGGGCAACTGGCCCCCAAACAGCAGTCAAGGATGAAAGAGTTCGGCATACCGTCAGTTATCCCCTCTCAAAGGGATGATCCCAAAAATATCAGCCTGGGTGATGAAGATCAGGAAGCTTGATTGAAGAAATATGGTCGGCCATCAAAGCCCTGGAGGAACGCGCAATGCAGCAAGCCTGGATTGAAGAGGCCACACGCCACTTCGGGACATTAACAATCTCCCAACTGACTGGGGCTACCTTGAAGGACAAGCATGTGCCTGCTCCCCTGGGTCTTAATACCTCTCATTATCCGGCAGAGTCCAACCATTCGTTTCCAGATGAGCCCAACAGCAGATCTCCCCGGACCAGTTCAACTCAAAGTCATTCCAAAGACCGCTCAACCCGAGATCCCAAATCCGCCGCAGTAGTAGAACACATTTGGTGGGATATCGTGATCGTCCCGACTGCCTTGAAAGGGATTATCAGGACTGGATACACGAGGACCGTCCTCCTAAGAAGAAGAAAATTTCCTCCCAGCAAAAATTGAAGGAGAGATTCGAGGCCGGTGATACTAGTGTGGGTACGCTCGGGGAGCCATCCGGGGGATTTGATTATTATGTACTCTACTCCAGCCAGTCTTCCCCAAAGCCAGGGGTAGAAGAGCCGAAAAGCCTTGCCAACGATAGAGTTGAGACCTTCGGATGCCGAGTGCGAGAACGTAAGTCCAACCCCTCGGGGTCGCCCAAGGTTCAGTTTGTCTAGCTCCCGAGTATACACCGACGAAGAAAAACCAACGCCAGTCTGGCGCTCCCACTCAATTAACATGTTGACTGGAGATGGAAACCGCCACAAAAGACCTCAGTATAACCCAGGGGCTTCAGCAAAGGCTCTACCTCGCAAGAAAAAAGCACGAAGTGACTGGCTTGATGACTCTCTATCCTGAGACAAGGACCAAATCTATGATCCCCATCTATATGGCAGCATGATCACCTTCTGCGACGAGGATTTGCCAAGAGATGTCTCCCAACACAATGAAGCTTTGTACATCACCATTAAGCTCAACACCGTATCGCTCCACAGGTATTGGTGGACAACGGATCAGCCGTTAATGTCCTTCCCCTCAGCATGATGCGGGCCCTGCGCATCAATGAAAGGCACATGATCCCATCTACCCGGTCAGTCAAGTCATATGATGGCACATCCCGTCCCATCCTGGGGACAGTGACTACGGAACTGCAGTACGAAACCCAAATGGTGCCAGCAAAGTTCCATGTAATGGATATCCCCTCCGAGTTCACAGCCCTACTAGGGCGCCCTTGGTTGCATCACATGAAAGCCATAGCTTCCACTCTCCACCAATGCATCAAATTCATTAACCGACAAGGGGTCCTTGAAGTCATAAGGGGCGACAGTTTCCTCATAGGGAACGAAGCAGAGACTATCACTAAGCATGCTCTTAGCCAGACCCCGGGGCTACCTCCTCCGAGTCGACCAAGGGACTATCGGGGCAAGTCTCGTCAGAATCCCCCAGAATCCGGTGATGCCAACTATGTCAACGCACTCAAGCAAGAAGACTCCGAAGAAGTCCGATTCATCAAATTCAATTGTCATTTCCAACATTTGGAGGCATACTGGAAGGAAACATTGAACACCGCCATGATACAGGCACATAAACCCCCGGTCCCTAATCACAGCTTTGTCACCATTCTTCAAACCCACTCTCTGACCCTGCCAAGCAAGGAAATTTTCATGATAAAGATCGACAAGCATCGTCATACTCAACTCGAATCTATAAACGTCGTATGGGACGTCCTCCTTGCTGAACTGCCTGTTAAGCCTTTCCGCTCAAGCATGGGGCACGAGATTTTTCCAGCAGCACACCGAGACGCAATACGTCCTTACATCTGGATTGAGCGGTCAGATTGTGACGAGGTAGAATTCCCCAGAATTGAGGAAGATCCCTACATTCATATGCTCAGTTTTCAGGCGTCGGACACAATTGATCCTGGTTCAGAGAAAGAGATGATAGCAGTGACTGAGGAAGGAAAACAGAAACGAGACAGCCCCCGAGTCATGAGGCCTCTGACAGCGATGCCATTAAGGAATTGGGAAACTCTCTCAGGCCCGTCCGCGACCAAAGAAGATATGATCACCAAGCTTGGATTGGTCCCCCGTCCCTTTGTGTCAACCTTTGTAAAGTCCTCCGAGTCTCTCATTGTTGAGTTTGAGTCTTCTGAGTCGTCCGATGGCCTCACGCCTGAAGACCACGAAATTGTAGCCAATACTGTATTCCCTCTTATTCTCAATGAAATGACGAACCTTTCTGAGTATCCCTTGATTGCCACTTTAACTAATGATGAATTAACTAATAATCTAAAAACAGTTAATAACGATTCACTAGATGAAGAAGCGAGACACATTAAATGAACAATATATCAAAGAAATCTTTAAGCGGGTTATCAGGAAAGAGGAAAATCGAGCCCAAGTGCCGAAGAGATTTTGACGAGTGTGAATTTGGGAGGCTGAAAGAGCCTAAAGAGACGCTTGATTGGTAGTTTCTTCGAAGGTCGAAAGGGATGCCCTCATTGAGCTGCTAAAAGAATTCGTGGGTGTGTTCGCATGGTCCTATAAAGATATGCCAGGCCTCGATCCTTCCATAGTTGAGCACCGAATACCGCTCGACCCAGAAGTCAAGCCAGTAAAGCAGAAGCTAAGAAGAATTAAGCCCGAATGGTCCCTACAAGTGAAAGAGGAGATAGAAAAGATGCTCAGGCAGGGTTCATCAGGGTCATTGAGTATCCCACATGGCTTTCCAACATAGTAACGGTGACTAAAGCCAACGGAAAGATCCGATGCTGCGCAGACTTCAGAGATCTGAACAAGGCTAGTCCGAAAGATGATTTCCCCCTGCCAAACATAGACATCTTGGTGGATTCCACAGCCAACCATGAAGTTAAATCCTTTGTCGACGGCTTTGCCGGTTACAACCAAATCAAAATGGCAAAAGAAGATCAAGCCAAAACAGCCTTCACAACCCCTTGGGGTACCTACTGCTACACGGTCATGCCGTTCGGACTAAAGAATGCTGGGGCTACGTACCAAAGGGCAGCTACAGCTCTGTTCCATGACATGATCCACAAGGAAATCGAGGTCTATGTGGATGACATGATAATACACTCCAGAGGATCAGATGGCCAGCACTTTGTTGATTTGAGAAAATTCTTCGGCCGCCTCCGAGACCACAGCATGAGACTAAATCCAGCCAAATGCACCTTCGGTGTAAGACGAGGCAAGGTGCTAGGATATATGGTGACAGAACGGGGAATTGAAGTAGACCCCCAGAAAATCAAGGCCATAGTCGAAATGAAGCCACCCCGGACACTAACAGAAGTGAAATCCTTCATGGGAAGACTGCAATACATAAGCCGCTTTGTAAATCAGCTGACCTCAATCTGCGAGCTGATCTTCAAGCTGATGAAGAAAAATGCCTACACAGAATGGACTCCAGAATGCCAACTCGCCTTTGAACAGATCAAAGCGTACCTCGTGAATCCCCCAATTCTTTGCCCTCCACATCAGCAAAAGCCGCTATTGCTATATCTAACTGTCACGGATACAGCAATTGGGGCTATGCTAGCTCAAGAGAAGAAAGATTCCAAGGTCGAAAACGCCATCTATTTCATAAGCAGAAAGCTTCAGGGAAGCGAACTCAATTACTCTGCTTGTGAAAAGACTTGCGCAGGTTTGGTGCAGGTAGTGGGAAAGTTGAAACACTACATGCAGTCTCACCCGTTACATCTCGTCTCAAGGATAGACCCCATCAAATATCTGTTCGACAAGCCTTCCATCTCTATGAGGTTGGCAAAATGGTCATTATTTTTGGCTGAATACGACATCACTTATGTTTCAAGGAAATCCGTAAAAGGACGCATAATGGCGGAACATTTGGCCGATTTCCCGAGTGATGAGTCCCGAGGACCTGAACCTCAATTTCCCGATGATGGAATCTTTGCTCTAGAAGGAGAAAATCGCTGGCAACTCTTCTTCGACGGGGCGTCAAACAAAAGGGGGAACGGAATAGGAATGCTTCTGGTCGATCCTATTGACGAACACACCCCCATAGCAGTAAGGTTGAACTTCGAGGTCACCAACAACGCTGCTGAATACGAAGCCTGCATAGCCGGGTTGGAAGCCGCCCTTGAAAGAAATATCAAGGAATTGGAGGTGTATGGTGACTCTGCCCTCATCATCAATCAGGTCTCTAACAAATGGAAGACCGTAGACCCGGGTCTGCAGAAATATCACACTTACATGGAAGAGCTAGTAACTCAATTCAAGGAGATCAGCTTTCATTACTTGCCCAGAGATCGCAACAGATTTGCAGATGCTCTGGCAACACTAGCCTCCCTCGTTGAAATACCCGAAGGGAAGTCCGTCAAACCATTCAGAGTCGGGAGAAGAGAAAATCCCGCTTATTGCTTTGAAATCGAAGCAGAAGCCGAACCGGCCAGTGATCCCTGGTACACTCAGATCTATCAGTACCTTAAGAACGGAGAAGCATCCTTCAAAAATGAAGATGGGGAATATAAAGAAGGAATCAAAGCAAAGAGCCTCTCAGCCCTGAAGCGACTCGCCTCCCACTATGTTCTTTTGGGAAATATGCTATACAAGAAGCGTTATCAAGGCCCCCTCCTGCGATGCATCGGAAAACAAGAGGCTACGGAACTCATGAGAGAAATACATGGTGGTACCTGCGGCCCTCACATGAATGCTCGAGCTCTGATGCAAATCATACTGAGAATGGGGTACTTTTGGATCTCCATGGAAGCCGACTGCATCCAGTTCGTCAAAAGCTGCGACAAATGTCAGCGATACTCAAATCTTAATCACTTGCCTCCTCACGAGTTATACTGCATGACAACCCCTTGGCCTTTCGTCACTTGGGGAATTGATGTCATTGGCAAAATCACACCGTCAGGCAGTAACGGCCACGAGTTCGTCCTGGTAGCCGTGGACTATTTCACCAAATGGGTTGAAGCAAAGTCTTACAAAATCCTCAACTCAAGGAAAGTTTCCCTCTTCATCAAAGAGAACATCATATGCCGATACGGGTTGCCAGCCGAAATCATCTCAGATAATGGATCCCACTTCAAAGGGGAATGCGACAGGCTGCTGGCAGAATTCCGAATAACCCGTCACAAGTCATCTCCCTACAGGCCCCAAACCAACGGAGCCGTCGAGGCAGCAAACAAGACTTTGGAAAACATCATCCGGAAAATGGCTGTCCGAGGCAGAGATTGGCCCGAGAAGCTACACCTGGCACTCTGGGGCTACAGAACATCAGTCAGAACGGCAACTGGGGAAACACCGTTTGCCCTCACATACGGAATGAAAGCCGTGCTCCAAATCGAATTGGAAATCCCCTCACTCCGTGTGCTGTTGGAAAGCCAGATCAACGAGGTCGAATGGCTCCAGAGTCGCCATGATGAAATGGCCCTGCTAGATGAACGCCGATTGAAAGCAATGGAACACATCCGAGCCTACCAAGGAAGAATGGCCAGAGCCTTTGACAAGAAAGTAAAGCATCGGGAGATCCGAGAAGGGGATCTTGTTTTAAAAGAAAAGCCCCCGGTCCGTGTCAACCCGCTCGGCAAATGGGAGCCCGTCTGGGTCGGGCCATACATCGTCCAAAAGATCTTCTCCGGAGGAGCCATGCAACTTGCGGACCTCGACGGAAATCCCTTTGTACACCCGGTGAATGGTGACAAGCTGCGCAGATACTACGCGTAAAAAAAAAGAAGAAACAAAAAAAAAAGAGTGCTAAAAGAGTAATACCCAACTAGGTTGAAAACCCGAAAAGGGCGGCCTAGGTAAAAAACAGGGTTGCACCAAAAAAAAAAACAACAAAAAAAAACACAAAAAAACAACAAAAAAAAAACAACAAAAAAAACAAAAAAAAAACAACAAAATCGATCAGGTTGAACTACGAAGACCTGAGCTCCTCAAAATGAGGGGAACGTAGGCAGCCGGAAACGGTTCGGTCTAAAACACAAATAAAAGTCATACTTTGACATCAATACACTGATCAGACCATGAAAGCGTCTCGAAAAACTCTGAAGCAATTCAAATATTCATTACAAGTTAAATTTTTTTTGATGAGTCTAAGCCCGATTCATTCCTACAACTGGCAACCTGCTAAAAGAAATTAAGATACATAATCAAACTAATGTGTCTGCCATGACAAGAAAGGGATACTCGGAAACCTCAAGGTCACTCAAAGCCACTCGTACTGGCCTCTCCCCTCTTCTTCCCCCTTCGAGTCTTCTTCTTCGAAGCAGGAAAAATGTCGGTCTTCCTCCTACCAAGCTCTGGTATAGGAACAGGATCTATCAAACCAGCCTCTGTCAGGGCCTTAGTAGCCCTAGCGTCATCTCTCATCTCCTGTAGCCTAGCTGATAGCATAGGAGCCCTCCTCTCCTGTCTCTTGACATAAGCCTCATAGTCGGTCACAGCGTCTCCGCTCCTGTCATGAGGGTTGGCCCTCGCCTCGGCCCTCATCCTCTCAGAAACTGTCAGGTCCTCCGCACTCACAATGGCCTCACGCCGCCTCAAAATAGCCATCTGAGTCTCTCCAAAATGCCTCTCGTACCAATCCAAGTACCAAGTGGTCAAGAACACCGGTCTCGGACGCCTGAGGATAACCCGAGGAGGAAAGACGTCATACCTCCATGCTCGGGAAAGAAAGGAAAACACCGAAGGATCATCCATAGAAGCGAGGTCACCACCCCGGTGGCTATATCATCAAAGTCCTCCAAAGGAACTCGCTCCAAGCCGAACTGTCTCGGTAACCAAGGACGGAATATAGAAGCCGGACCGAGAAAGCCCGGGAGCATGACCACATGAGACCCATCTGGAGCACTCTGCGAGTCTCCACCCGCCAACAAGGCACCGACCATCGATATCTTATGTCTGGCGACCAGCCATCCAACGCTCCCATGAGCCCTGATCATCAAAATCTACAGCAACCCCCCTCCTGGCAAATGTCCAAGGCTTGATCATGTCAGGAGTTTCCCGAAGAATCCCCAAGCGCTCCATCAGCCACAGAGTCAAGAGGAACGGGCTGCCCCCGTGCATATACCGCCTCCGTGCTTGACCTATCGAGAGCATGGAAAGTTTCCCAGAGGATCGGAGGTACAACATCTACGCCAAGCGACAATGAACGACTACATCCAGCAGAGACCGATGACGGATCCCAAAAGAATAGACCATGAACAAGGTCCCGAACATGCAAAGTGCAAAGGCATCCCAATAGGCATCGTCGAGCCACCCTAAGCCCCTAAATCTATCAGGGAGACTGGAAATATCAAAATGATCGGGACCACGGATCATACCTTGCGCTTCCTCAGGGAAAGATGAAGGAGGATGCACAATCTGTCAACGAAAGAAGCCCCTCGGGCAAAGGAACCGCTATCTCTTCCACCTCAGGACCACCAAGCAAGGCCCGAAATTCTTCGACGGTTGGGACCATCTCGTTGAAGGAAAGGCAAAAGACATGCCTTCTAGTATCCTAAAATGAGGAAGAAGCCCTCGGAAGATCGTAGTCGGAATCAATTCCTTGAGAGACCATAAGCACTTCACCTTGTACCTTTCTTCAAAGAAGGACCTCCTCTCATGCATAATCTCCGGGACCAATCCTTGAATTTGTTAAAGAATGACATTTGAGATTCTTGGGACAATTTTGATGGAGCTTTTCTAAGGTTTTCCATGAATTTTCTCTCTTTCTCCCCGAAAATGGCTGTTTGGACTAGAGGTTGAAGAGGATATTTGAATTTGAAATAAAGTGAGACCGGATCGAAGCAAAATTAAAGGACAGTGTCGATTCTGTCCTATCCGCCGGACAAGTTTGTTCTCCATCGAGAAAAAATCTGCAGCAGTCAAAGCTTCTTTGAACCAAAGAGGAATATTCCGTCCCGGTTGCTTGGAACCTGTGCAAAAAAAAAAACCCCCCAAACCAGTCCATATACCAAACACTAACACGCTTGACAAAAACCAAGGCTCATGCAACATTGCATTCATACTGCATTGCATTCATAAAAATAAAATCCTAAATTATTACATTCCAAAAATAAAGGGAGTGTGCAAAAAAAAAAATTTCAAAAAAAAAAGTAGGTAACAATAATCCTAAATTATTACATCAAAAAAAAAGGGAAAAAAAAATGTGCATAAGCTGTACAAATCTCAATCCCAGTCACAAATCTCAATCTCAGAAAAACAGTCTAAAAGAGAAATCAATCAGAATCCCTAGCGCCCGACGTCTATCCCCGGTCCCTCTTGCGACTCGGGCCCGCCTCCTCAGGAGCCCTGAAGATCTCGGGCTCAGAATCGTCCTCGTCTCCAGAAAGAGGCTCGTCAGGACCAACCGGCACGCTCTGATAGGGCAAGCCAAGATCTGCGAAAAAATCATATCCGAAGGTGAAGGCGTCGGATTCCTGGACGTACGAAGACGACCCACCATGCTGCCAAACGTGTCCCTGCCCGTGTGGATCCCCGAGAATGACGTGATCCGAAGGCAGCACCGCGCGGGGATCTAGGAGAGGAGACAGAGGAGTCTCGGAAGAAGTCTCTGAAGGAATGGGGGAAGCCTCCCGCCTGACCGGCGCCGGCCGTGGTCTCCTCGCTCTAGCCTGAGGAGCCCCACAAGCAACCATCCTCCTGATGAATCTCTTAGCCCCGATCACTTGCTTCGTCAGCTTCTCGACGACCACCTCCGAAAACTGCACAGAAGTCAAAGCGTCAAAAAAAAAAAAAAGGAAGTGATGCTAAAAATTATGAAGCAAAAGGAAGAAAGAAAAGACAAAAGCAAAAAAAAAAAAAGAAAGGTGGGAAGGAGAAGCCATACCTTCATATCCGGACGAGGCCGGAAAGCTCGTGGAAGCCGCTCAGGCTGAGGGATCTGCACCCTCAATCGGACCCCATCCTGGACATATGAAAAATCCATCCGAGGGTACCGCGGGACCCCTAACCCCTCTCTGTCCAGAACCTGGGGCATCCTCAGCCTCCTCAAAACAAATACGGGGTACGGCTCAATCGCCACAAATGCCGAGAAGTGCTGGCCGGCTCGGTAATCATCCCAGTCGCAGATCTGTCACTCGGAGTGCATCATATCGGCGGGAGGCTCCACCGGTGTCATCAAAGGCGAATTCACGCCATGCTTGGCGCGTCACCCTCTCTCCCCGGATAATAGGCATCGCAGTCGGACCTCTCGGAATCCTCCATTGCACAGTCCAAATCTCGGCGCCTTTCGGTGGGCCACCTCGAAACGATCCCGGGGATAGAATATCATCCTCTCATCCATCTCGGCCTCCGTCAAAGGAAGGCAATCCGCGTATCTCGAGAGTCGTACGCCCCACTGGAGCTTATCTTCTCTCGGGCATGCTTGGACCGGAGCGTATGGCCGGATACGCCCGACGTACTCCGCCAGTCGCCACATCGTGACGTGGAAAAACTCCATCGCCCATACTGCGAAAGGTAAAAATCAAGTCAATCCGGTCTGCAAAAGAAAAGTGTGTGCTCAAGAAGAAATGGAAATCAAAGAGAGAGCTTATACCTCCAGGCAAACTCAAAGCGATA
Organism: Adenophora triphylla var. japonica; assembly: GCA_022495995.1. Taxonomy (NCBI): domain Eukaryota; kingdom Viridiplantae; phylum Streptophyta; class Magnoliopsida; order Asterales; family Campanulaceae; genus Adenophora; species Adenophora triphylla. The sequence continues at coordinate 216,765 of JAFEMH010002554.1, read as the reverse complement.
CAAGGAGCTCGGCCTTCCATTTGTACCTATCAAGAGTAAAGTAAAGCTCGCGGCCCGGCTTCTCCCAGGAGACGTCTCCGGCCATCTCCATGTCCTCCAAGGACCTCAACGGGGCAAAGGCTGCCGTCCCCTCGGCATGTCCAAAAAGGGTGCTCGAAAAAGCAAACCATAAGAAGGCCACTAGCAATGCGCTCGGCGCCTATCCTCTCCTCCCCAGCCTCGTAGCTCACAATGGTCTCCACAATCTTCCCATAGACCACGGCATACTCCATCCCCATCCCCTTTTTGGGAATAGGGGAAAATCCCAGAAGAGCCTGCATGTTCGCGTCGCTGTAGCCGTCCCGCCACTCAATGCTGTGCCCATTAAAGGACAGACCCGTGATCGCAGCATAGTCAGAAGGCGTAACCGTAGCCTCGCCCCAGAAGAAGTGAAACGTGTGGGTCGCATCCCACCAGTGCTGCGCCAAAGCAAACATCAGGCCCTTGCTCTTAGGGAACTTGACCAATCCCCTTAAGCACTCAATGAACTCCCAAAGCCCGGTCTCAACAACAATCTGTCTCGGACTCGGCAAAGCTCCTCGGCCCGCATTCGGAAGCCGGTCCCACAAATCAACTACAGACTCCACCGATCCTCGAGTCTTCATCTTGTTCAGCTGCTCCGTAACGTAGTTGTTTCCGCCCTGCAATAAAAAAAAGAGAGAAAATGTCAAAAAAAAATTTTGCATTTGCATTTGCACAAAAAAAAAAAAAAGCATATACATGCATCATGCAACACAAAAGTTTTGAAGAAAATTCAGCAGCATAACGGCATACAATGAACCCAGCCCCATTTTTCTCAAAAAAGAAGCAGTTTTCACCAAATCCCAATCGACAAAATTCATACAAGGAGTCAACGGAAACAAAAAAAAAAACTCCGTCCCATTTTTCATAAGACATGCATACATGCATTCATCAGAAAAAAAATGCATTCCTACGGAAGTAAAAACTCCGTCCCGTTTTCATAAAATAACATGCATTCAATCAACGGGAGGAAAAATCCGTCCCACTTTTCAAAAAAAAATAAAAAATCATACATTCATATCATCATCTCATGTTGACAAAATGCCAATTCTTTTCTCAAGCAAAATGCACATTTTGAAACACCAACAAATTCATTGCAACATGCATATCATCAAGATCAATATTCAAATTTCAAAAAAAAAAATCACAATTTTCGAATTTTAAAAAAAAATGGCGAAAATGCCAATTCTTTTTCCAAGCAAAATGCACATTTTGAGTTACCCATATACTCATTACAACATGCAAAGCATCAAAATCAAAATCCAAGGCCATGAACATTGCATAATTTTCGAAAAAAAAAGAAGAGAAAAATCATCCAAAAATCAATTTCAAGCAAAAATCGACAAAGGAATCAAAAGGATTCGAAGTATACCGTTCGGAGACTCGGATCAGAAGCCCAATGTTGCCAAGCATCGGGGTAGGGCTCCTCCGCGATCGATTGCGAAAGAGTATAGTGCCTCCTCATTCGGACGAGCTCCAATCGTCTCTCCGCCACCGGGCCACGTCCTTGGCCTTGAAAAACACCTTCCCCGTGTTCCATTGCTTGAAAATCGAAGAAAAACGGAAGAATTTTGAAGCTTTTTGAGCAACAATGGCGGTTTTGGCCTCTCCCTCTCGTCTCTCTCTCGAAAATTTGAAAAGACTGAGAAAGAAGAAGAAAGGGCGTTGGCCCTCATTAAAACCCTCTGGAATACGCTCCTATCCGCGCGGATAGGGTTGCAAGGGTCAAAATGACCCTTTTGCCCTTTAAAAATCCAGGACTCTGCAGTTTAGTCCCAAACTTGACAAAGTTAACCAAAGATAAACAAAGTCAACCCCCTTTCAAGGAAATCATTCAACGGCAGTCAAACGTAAGACCGATTTCCCCGAGAAAGATAACGAGATCCCATATCTTTCATCAAAATCATCAAACGGCAGTCAAACGTAAGACCGATTTCCCCGAGAAAGATAACGAGATCCCGTATCTTTCATCAAAATCATCAAACGGCAGTCAAACGTAAGACCGATTTCCCCGAGAAAGATAACGAAATCCCGTTTCTTTCATCAAAATCATTCCCGGCAGTCAAACGTAAGTCCGATCTTCCCGAGAAAGATAACGGGATCTCGTATCTTTCATCAAAATCATTCGAAGGCAGTCAAACGTAAGACCGATTTCCCCGAGAAAGATAACGGAATCCCGTATCTTTCATCAAAATCATTCGACGGCAGTCAAACGTAAGACCGATTTCCTCGAGAAAGATAACGAGATCCCGTATCTTTCATCAAAATCATCAAACGGCAGTCAAACGTAAGACCGATTTTCCCGAGAAAGATAACGATCCCGTATCTTTCATCAAAATTACCCCCGGCAGTAAAACGTAAGACCGATTTCCCCTACAAATACGTCCGATTTTTCCCCAGCAAAGGCTAACGAAATCCCCAGCAAAGGCTAACGAAATCCCCAGCGAAGCTAACGGAATCCCAAAATCCAACGGAATCTCGAGTAGATTTTGAACTACGAAAGGGCTTGATTCCCACTAGGGATACGTAGGTAGCCTATCATTAGGTCCAGCCACTCGACCAGCACGGTCATCCTTCGGCAGCAGACGTAAGATCGATCCTTTCAAAATGAAGTCCACTAGAGGACCAACTATCCCAGACCATTAAAGGAAATCATCATCATTAAGGTTCGAGGCACCTAAAACGCCATCTTCAAGGTTCGAGGCACCTAAAATGCCATCATCAAGGTCTGAGGCACCTAAAACGCCATCATCAAGGTTCGAGGCACCTAAAACGCCATCTTCAAGGTTTGAGGCACCTAAAACGCCATCATCAAGGTTCGAGGCACCTAAAACGCCATCTCCAAGGTTCGAGGCACCGAAGACGCTATCACACACAACACTAGGAAAACGATAAATCACAATCATCCCCAGCAGAGCGGATAGCCACCAGACCAAAAATGGTCATTCCTATCCCCAGCAGAGCGGATAGCCATCCGACCGAAAATGGTCATCTCTTATCCCCAGCAGAGTTTCTCTCCAGCAACCGACTGCAGAACTCGCTCATCAGGTTCGAGGCACCTAAAACGCCATCATCTCCAGGGTCAAAGACCCGAACTACGACTGGCTTGATTCCCATTCGGGATACGTAGGTAGCCTATTAAATAGGTTCAGCCACCCGATCACTCGATCATCCCGCCAAATATGGAGCCTTACTCTTATCGACGACCCCGCTTCCTTCGAAAGCGCTGTCGCCGAGGGGCTACTGTAAGTGCTCCAATTTGAGCTTGTTAGAATTTTCGTTAGAAAATTAACTAAAGTTATAACATTTATAACAATTCCTAACATTCCTAACATTTCTAACCAAGTAAGGGTAGATTAGGGATTGCCAAAAAAAGATAAACCAAGGAAAGGAATCAAAAAAGAAAAAGAAATAAGAAAAACCAAAAAAAGAAATGGCTGAAAACAAAAACTGACTGATTAATTTGAATTTTGAAAAGATTATTCCTTGTGTCCAAAGCCTGAAGCAGCATTTAATGAACAGTGCACGCTGCAGGTCCTGTCTGCGCGTATGACTTTGTAAATTTCAGAGGGCTATAAATTGATCCCTCTAGTCACAAAAAAAAGGAGGAAAAACACAATTCACAGTTGCACCTTGGCGAAAATACTTGAGAAAATAGTGAGAATTCCCTTGAATTGTCACTCTTTTCTCTTGATTATCTTCCCAAATCTCACTCACTCACCATCATATTCAAAGCCTCAAACACTCATACATTCAAGCCAAAGCTCCAAAACACAAAGAAGATAGGTATAACCTCCCTCTTCTTACCCTAAATCTCTCATCCATGCATGCATTTTCAAGCTACAAAATGTAGTTCATTCATCTTCTTATCTTAGATCCAAGAAGATCACCATGGAAGTTCATCTCCATGGATGATCTTCTACAAGGATCAACATTATTTTCAAGTTCTCTTACTTTCTTGCAAAGAAAACACATTTTCAAAACCCTAAAAACCATTTTCAAGCATCAAATCTCATTTTCAAAGGATAAAATTCCCCTTCCCAAGCAAATGAAGTGCTTAGTCCTAATGTACCCCAAGTATGGTTTGGTATAGTTGATTCACCACTAAAATGTCAAGTGATCACTAACCAAAATCTAGGGAAATGGGGACAAGCATGGATGCAAAAAACCCCCTTTAAAATCATATTTTCTTTCTTGAGAAGTTGCTGTCCAGTAGCAATTTTCCAAGACCCCAGTCCATTGTCTTAATTTTTGGACACAGATAAACTTGGAATTTGGTGTTGACTACAAAACACTTTTTGTAGCCAACATCCAGAGCTTTCCAGACATATTTTTACTTTATTTTTTGGGTGAGTAAAACTCCTCTTTTCAAATTTTCTTTTAGAGGCCAGTTCATCAGCTTCTGGAAATCCAGATTGCATATCTGAGATTTTCAGAAGGTTTTGACCTCTCAAATCTTCTCCAAAATGGAAAATTCCTTCGCAAAAATCTTATTTAAGGTGTCTGGAACAACTTTCATTCTCTGAGTTTATCCAGATTATGAAGTTTTAAGGCCCTTGAATCCATTTCAAAATCAAAGGTCCACTGCGTTTTTCATTCTGGCAGAAGTGACTCTCAACTTCAAAAGGTCTTTTGAGTACCAAATCTCAACCCAAAAATCTTCCAAAAAATCATGGGATCAGTTTAAAGTCTTAAAAAGAATCCCCAATTTTTACTTTTCTGAGTTTCAACCTTTTTTGGCCAAAACACACACACAAATGATTTTCAGCTTGGAAGACTCGTTTTACGAGGCATTCCGGGTGCACACTAACGTCCTTCCCGGCGTGTAACATGACCTCCGAACCCAAATCTCTAATCTCGGGCATTTTTCAAAGTTTTGGCCCTTAAAACAAAAATGGCGTGGCGACTCCGTTCTTTTTCCGGTTTTATTTGGTTTTTTCAAAGAAACGCAAAAAATCGAATTTTTCCCGCGAATGGCACATCATCACAGTTCTGACACATTCTGGTCAAATCCCGACGAATCCTCCACGGGCAGACAAAAGGCCAACCATCTTGTCTTAACTTAGCTCAAGCGTACTCAGGCTAACATCTCACTCTGGTCCCTACTCACTTCATCTTGCCCGCACAAACTCAAGTTGGAGGAAAGCCTAGCCCAGACCATGGTTCCTATCACCGTGACACCTGATGAAGCGGTTCAGATGATCGGCAACATTCATTACAGCAACATCATCACTTTCACGGAGCTCGACCTCCCAAAATTTAGGGCTAACCACAATGAGCCTCTCTACATAACAGTTCAACTTGACGAGCGCCGTCTCCCTCGGGTCTTGGTAGATGGGGGATCAGCCATGAATATCCTCCCATCCAAAATGATGGATTTGCTAGGGATCAAGACCACTGATCTAAAACCCTCAACTCAGACAATCAAGGCATATGACTCAACGTCTCGCTCAGTCTTGGGAATAGCCACCCTGAACCTATGGTTCGAAAAGCAGATGGTCCCGACCGACTTCCAAGTCATCGACATTTCGATCACATTCACTGCCATCTTGGGACGCCCTTGGCTACACCAAATCAATGGGGTGGCATCCACCCGCCATCAGTGCGTAAAGTTCGTCCAAGGAACAGACCTTACCATCATTTACGGTGATAGCATAGCCACCGAAGGGACCGACACGAACGGCGTCCCGGTCCTGGAGATCAAACACGACAATGACGGCATGATGCTGACAGGATTCACAATCGAAAGCCCGAAGGCCCAGGTGTGCCACATAGACCTGCCTTTGATCTGGGACCAGATCCCTCCCCCGATGAAAATGATGAAGCGCATGAATTACATCCCGGGGCTTGGTTTGGGAAAACGCCATCAGGGTACCCAACAAATCATCAATATCAAGGAACATAATACCCTCCATGGCCTGAGATACATTCCTACTCCCGAAGACGCTGCGGAAGATAAACGAGCTGCGCGGAAATGCTCTGCCAATAGCAAAAGAGGCTTGCACTCAATCTCCGATCTCCGCCCTTACAGCTTCGACATGACCAAGTACTTCACAAAGAAAGACGACAACTTGAACGAAGACACAGGAAAGGGAACAGAGTTGATCAACGCCAAACAAAGCTGGCCGAATACTATGGACAAGCTCCAGCAGAACCTTGCAAGATTCAGAGGCCTCAAGGCAAACCCAGTCAGAAGAGCATTTCTCGATGCATCACCTCTGCCAGGACCCACGACCACTACTATTCACAATGAATTCTAGAAAACCCCCTCTTTGGCAGAAGAACTCGAAAAACTCTCTGTCAACACCCCTGCCCCCAACAAGCGGGATGAGTCTGCATTCGAGCTATCAATGCCCAAGACAAGAGCGGAAGACTCGGCAGACAATGCTTGGAACGAGTCCCTGCTCCACCCGCTCTTCAAAGAAGAAATCGAGGTGCCGGACCTAATCGATTTTGTTTCTGATAACTCTATATAGCCATGATCGGGAACGGCGACACAAAGCCTTTCAACCCCCGCCTCCTATCAAACCCATTGCCACTCAATAATTGGGCCACCTTCTCCGAACCCACCGCCAGCAAAAAGGACATGATCGAACAACTTGGTCTGACCCCTCGAGTCCTAGAGTCCAGTGTCAAAACCCATCCTGAGTCCATTATCTTTGAATTCGAGTCTCTCGAGTCATCTAATGGCCTCACGCCAGAAGATTACGAACTCATTGCCAATAATGTATTCCCATATGCTCTTAATGAATGCTTCGATCTTTCCGAGTATCCTCTCATTGCATCTTTAACAACTGATAAATTAACACACAAACAGTTAATAATGATTCACTTGATAAAGAAGCAGACACATTAAACGAACAATACATTAAGCACTCTTTAAGCATATTGTCAAACGAGAGAAAAATCGGGCCCAAGCTGCCGAGGAGGTTTTAACCAAAGTGAATTTGGGAACTGCTGAAGAGCCAAAAGAGACGCAAATCGGAAGTTTCTTCACCGACACAGAGCAAGACGCATTGACTTTACTGCTCAAAGAGTTCGTGGACGTGTTCGCTTGGTCTTATCGAGACATGCCCGGATTAGATCCAAACATTGTAGAACATCGGATCCCCTTGAATCCCGAGGCTAAGCCCATCAAGCAAAAGCTACGCCGAATTAAGCCAGAATGGTCTTTACAAGTCAAGGAAGAGATCGAGAAGATGCTCCGCGTCAGCTTCATCAGAGTGATCGAGTACCCTACATGGCTCTCCAACATAGTCACGATCACCAAGGCCAACAGAAAAGTGCGCTGCTGCGTGGACTTCTGAGATCTCAACAAAGCAAGTTCCAAGGACGATTTTCCACTACCAAACATCGACATGTCAGTAGACACTACAACCAATTTCGAGGTCAAGTCCTTCGTGGACGGGTTTGCCGGCTACAATCAAATCAAGATGGCTGAAGAAGATCAAGAAAAAACAGCCTTCACAACCCCCTGGGGAACCTACTGCTACACAGTGATGCCGTTCGGACTAAAGAACGCTGGGGCTACCTATCAACGGGCAGCAACCGCCCTCTTCCACGACATGATCCACAAAGAGATCGAAGTGTACGTCGATGACATGATCATCCACTCAAAGGGATCAGATGGACAACACCTCACGGACCTAAGAAAGTTCTTCGACCGTCTCCGGAAACACTCAATGAGGTTAAACCCTGCCAAGTGCACTTTTGGGGTCAGCCGAGGCAAAGTCTTAGGATACATGGTCACCGAGCGAGGCATCGAGGTTGATCCTCAAAAGATTAAGGCCATCATCGAAATGAGACCACCGAAAACTCAAACAGAGGTGAAAAGCTTCATGGGCCGCCTGCAGTATATCAGCCGCTTCGTCAATCAGTTGACATCCATGTGCGAGCCAATTTTCAAACTAATGAAGAAGAATGCCGACGTCGAATGGAACTCAGAATGCCAAGATGCCTTTGAAGAAATAAAGGCGTACCTTGTGATTCCTCCAATTCTCTGTCCTCCCCACGAGGAGAAGCCACTGTTGCTATACCTAACTGTGACCGACACCGCAGTCGGAGCCATGCTCTGTCAAGAAAAGAAAGAGTCACGAGTCGAGAATGCCATCTACTTCGTCAGTCGAAAGTTTCAAGGCAGCGAACTCAACTACTCAGCCCTCAAGAAAACCTGCACAGCTCTAGTATGGGTCGTCGGAAAATTACGACACTACATGCAGTCGCACACGGTGCACTTGGTTTCGAAAATGGACCCAGTCAAATACCTCTTCGACAAGCCATCTCTGTCAATGAGGCTCGCCAAATGGTCTTTCTTCCTAGTAGAATTTGACATCAAGTACGTGAACCAAAAGTCAATCAAGGGACGGGCAATGGCCGAACAGCTGGCTGACTTCCCAACCGACGAGGCTCGAGGCCCCGAACCACAATTTCCAGACGAAGGAATCTTCGCACTCGAAGGCGAAAATCGATGGCAACTGTTCTTCGATGGAGCACCCAACAAAAAAGGAAATGGCATTGGTATGCTCTTGGTCGACCCCAAGGACGAGCACACCCCAATCGCCATAAAGCTAAATTTCGAGGTAACCAACAATGCCGCCGAATACGAAGCCTGCGCCGCCGGACTAGAGGCCGCACTCGAAAGGAACATCCAGAAACTCGAGGTCTATGGGGACTCAGCCCTGATCATCAACCAAGTTTCCAACAAGTGGAAAACAATAGACCCAGGCCTGCAAAAGTACCACGCCTGCATGGAGAACCTCATCACACAGTTCGAGGAGGTCACCTTCCATTACTTGCCAAGAGACCGAAATCGGTTTGCAGACGCCTTAGCCACTTTGGCTTCACTTGTGGAAATCCCCTAGGGAAAAGCAATCAAGCCCTTCAAAGTCGGACGAAAGGAAATTCCTGCCTACTGCTGCGAGATCGAACCAGAGGCCAAGCCCATCAATGAGCCATGGTACAACCAGATCTTCCAATACCTCAAGAACGGGGAAATCGCCTTCATGAACGAAGAAGGTCAACGCAGGGAAGGAGCCAAAGCCAAGAGCATCATGGCCCTAAAATGCCTCGCCTCTCACTTTGTCATCCTTGGGGACATGCTATACAAGAAACGCTACCAAGGACCACTCCTACGCTGCATCAGCCAGGGAGAAGCAAACGAGCTCATGAACGAAGTCCACAATGGGGCTTATGGTCCCCACATGAACGCCAGGGCCCTAATGCAAATAATTCCCCGGATGGGATACTACTGGATCTCCATGGAGGCAGACTGCATCCACTTTGTTCGAAGCTGCGACAAGTGTCAACGGTTCTCCAACCTCAATCACCTACCTCCTCACGATCTCTACTGCATGACTACGCCCTGGCCCTTTGCCACATGGGGAATTGACATCATCGGGAAAATTGCTCCGCCAGGCAACAACGGCCACGAGTTCGTCTTCGTAGCCATCGACTACTTCACCAAATGGGTCGAAGCCAAGTCCTACAAGGTGCTCACCTCCAAGAAAGTCACGCATTTCCTCAAGGAAAACATCATCTGCCAATACGACATCCTGAACGAGGTCATATCAGACAACGGCTCCCACTTCGAAGTTGAATGCGACAGACTGCTGGCCTAATTCAAGATCACATGCTACAAGTCTTCTCCCTACCGGCCACAAACGAACGGCGCCGTTGAAGCAGCAAACAAGACCCTCGAATGGATCATCCGAAAAATGACCACCCAAGGACGCGATTGGCACGAGAAGCTGCACCTTGCACTTTGGGGCTACCGAACATCAGTCAGAACAGCCACGGGAGAAACTCCATTCGCCCTGACATACGGGATAGAAGCAATCCTTCCCATTGAATTGGAAATTCCCTCACTCCGAGTGCTGCTGGAAAATGAAATCAACGAAGTCGAATGGCTCCAAAGCCGACACGACGAATTGGCTCTGCTAGACGAGCGACAACTAAAGGCCATGGAACAAGTCCGAGCCTACCAAAGCAGAATGGCTAGAGCTTTTGACAAGAAAGTCAAGTCCCGAGACATCATGGAAGGCGATCTGACTTAAAGAAAAGCCTCCCACTCGAACCAACCCACTGGGAAATTGGGAACCAACATGAATCGGCCCTTTCGTGGTTCAAAAGATCTTCTTCGGAGGTGCCGTGAAGCTGACAGACCTAGACGGCAATCCCTTCGTGAATCCAGTCAACGGAAGCAAACTTCGCAGATACTTCGCCTAAAGAAGAACAAACTGTGCATCTCTTGGCACTCCATGTATTGTCAAACTACGCAGACCTGAGCCCTCTAGTCCGGGGGAATTAATTGGTCCGGTCTAAAAACACACAAAAAAGTCAAAAGTTTGAATGTCAACCAAGACCTCCATCAAGCTACGCACTTTCCAAGAGCATGCCCCCACCATCACCTTGACCAAGTCAAACGACGGCGGCAACATCAAAAGACATCCAAAGGTCACTCAGCGTCAAACAACTGACCCATGTTAACTTCCTAGCCAGGGGCTTGTCTTCGCCCTCACGCGCTTAAAAAAAAAAGAAGCTCAAGCAGAAGCTACAAAAGAGGTCAAGAGCCCGACGCCCACAAACAAGAGGCAAGGAAGCCACGGAAAAGACCGTCAACACGACTTGTCAAGGGATGATCCAATCTCTCATCCAAACACAAAGCCCAAGCAAAAGGGATTGCCGTCAAGGCCTGCATCGCTTCACCCGCAAATACAATGTAAAGGTCCAAAGCTGGACGCCGCCATGGTTCACAAAAGAAACAAAAAGCGAACAAGAGATCTTGCGTCTCGACAAAGCTTTAAAAGTAAATCACAAATCACTAACGATTACAACATTTCTTGATGAGTTCAAGCACGGTCTACTCTCAAGTTCACAACATGCTAAAAGACAGCTTAATACATTTAACAAATAATGTGTTTGCAAATACAATGAATGGATACCTAGGAGGTCATTCCGCGCCATCTGCGCTTGTCCCCTCGCCATTCTTCCCTTTCTTCCCTCGTTCCCGGTGAGTCTTCTTTCGCTCCACGTGAGCCAGCTCTGCGTATCTCAGTTCGAGATTAGGGGCCCTCCCCGTAGTTTCAAACAATCCAGCAGCTCGCAGGGCTTCATTCGCCTGTGCTTCGGCTCGGATCTCCTCCCTGCGAGTCTGCAAAAGAGGACCTCTCTCCGTCAGTCGGTCAACTCTGGTCTCATAGTCAAACAAAGTGTCTCCCGTAACATCCTGAGGGTCAGACCAGGATTCGATACTCCTAAGGCAATAGCTACTACGGCAATCGGGCCCCAGAATTGCTTCACGCCTGCTCCCCAAAACCACTTAGGACTGCCCAACGCGCTGCTCATACCAAGCCAGGTACTGGGTTGTCAATACGACATTCTCCCGACATCTAAGGAGCACCACGGGAGGGAAAGCGGAATACTTCCATACCCTCAGAAAATACAAAACAACACCTTGAGCTGCCATATAAAGAGGAGCTACCTCCGCAGTAGCAAGGTCATCCCAGCCCAACAAAGGCTCCTGCTTCATCCCAAACTGCCGGTAAACAAGCGATGGAATATAGAAGGAGGACCAAGACAAACCTGGAACTCTGACCACATAGGACCCTTCCTGAAAGGCCCTCCTAGTCTCAATCCCCCAGTGCGGAACCCACCAACGGATCTGATGCGTACCAAGCTGTGCCATCCATCTCTCCCAGGCAGATTGATCCATATCCAACATAAGAGGACTCTGAGCAAATGTCCACGGGCTGAACGACACCGGAGCCTCCCGCATAGCCTGAAGTCTCTCTCGCAGCTACAAGGTGAGCAAAGCAGGGCTTCCCCCTCTCATGAACCTATCCCCAGTCGCCAGACGGTCAATAACTTGAAGAGTCTCCCCCAACACCAACGGGACAATATCCTCTCCAGCCCTGCAGTGCCCTACCACATCCAGCAAAGCACCGTCACATACCCCAAGGGAGCTGACCATGAAAAGCGTTGCTATCACACACAAGGCAAATGCATCCCACAAGACATCACTCTCATCATCAATCATAAACCGCTTCGGCAGCGCAGAAATGTCAATATGACCCGAATCAAGGATCATGCCCTGCACTTCTCCCAACGAAGTCCAAAGAAAGCATGCAAGCTTCACGCTCACGGCAGCACCGCCAATCAAAGGAAGCGAGATGGCCCCCACCTTCGGTCCTCCAATCAAAGCCCGAAAATCCTCAAAGGTGGGCACCATTTCATTGTAGGAGAAGCAATACACATGCCTCCTAACATCCCAGAACTTCGCGGCAGCCCGCAACAATTCCCAATCAGGAACCAACTCCTTAAGGGACCAAACTGAGTAGAGTCGAAACCTTACCTCGAATGCTCACCTCTGAAGCCTCATACGGTGTCGCATCCACATTTTCAGCCGCTCAAGGAAGTATGCTTTCCGCTCCTTCGAAAGCCTTGGCAAAACTCTTGGAACATACGAATAATCCATGGCAAAAATGGAGGTTCCTAGAGAAAATGGGGAAGAAAGCTCGAAATGACTGTAAATGGGAAGTGGGGAAAGTCTAGACGTCCAGAAAACACTTATCCCTTCCCAAAAGCAAAGGAGATCCGTACGGACCTCTTTGCATCCCAAGTTGGTCCGTACGGACCTTATTGCACCATGGTCCCACGTTTCCAGCAAATAGTACAACAGCCACTGTTCTCAGCAGGACCTTGCTCCAAACTGCCCAAATTCTGGCCAAAGCCATTTCCGGCAAGCATACGCTACCCACAAACGCACTCCCAGCTCACGTGGCATGCACAAATAATAAACTAGCAACAATTCGTAGGACAATTCCCGGGAATCACAAAATACGGCATTACATCTTAAAATAAAATACTTTGCGGTGCAAATACAAGTATTTTATTACAGGTACCCATAATGTCTATTGCTAAACAAAAAAAAGAAAGGAGATATGGAAAGAGGGAAAGCAAATGAGCCCTAATCCGACTCTTCATCATCATCATCATCAAGCGAGAAGTCAGGCACCTCGGAAAACTCGCCAGCCACACCCTTGTCATCAGAATACTGAACCCCCTCCTGGGGTGGGTACTCAAAATACTCTGAAGGGTCAAATCCGGCAAAAGGATCAAAGAAGGAAGGCTCTGACGAACTCTCTCCCGGTGCCTCCTGCGAAGGCCAGAACTGGTGAAGGATCGGCTGCCTCTGGACTCCCGAAGATGTCCCGGCATCCATGCTATGCCGCCCCCGAACGGGTCCCTCCAACTGCTGCCCTGGCTCAGCCCTCGGCAGAGGAACGTCCACAGAATGCCTCGAAGGCATCGGCTCGTACGCCGGCACACGCCACGAAGACCTGCAAGACAGCTTCCCCGCCAACTTCTTCGCAAAGGATCACATCGCCACATAACGGCGGGTCAGCGTGTCAAAGGCTCTCCCTGAGACCTGCACAAGCAAACAGCCAAAGAAACGCTCAGCTAAAGAGATACATGCATACAAAAAAGAGAAAAATACAGAAAAGATGCCGAGATGGAAAAGAGTAAGCACACTCACCGGCATATTCGGGTCAACCCGATAGGCAGCAGGATCCTGCTCAGGGACGGGTACCGACACCCTCTGCCTCAACGAATCCCCACGAACATATGTAAAGTCCGGCCCAGGCACCGGAACATCTGGGGGATGCGGCGGGCCATCCTTCCTCTCCCTCGCCAACACCTGTGGCGTCCTCAGCTTCCTCCTAACGAAGGCCCCATACTCCTGAAATTACCCGGATTGTCGCGCGAGCGAAAGTGGTTGTCTTTCGCGGGGTTGGTGTCTGAGACCTCGCTTTCGGGAAGGAGAGGAGTCGCCACGCGGTTTTTGTATTTTGAGCCCAAAACGTTGAGAAACGGCTTTAGTGAAAATGGTGTCATTTTTATTGGAAGCAAAAACTTAGGAAAAGACTTTGAAAACGGGGGGTCATTTTTATTGGTAGAAAAAATGAGTAAAAAACTATTTTGAGTACCAAAGATTGTTAGGTTCGGAGGTCATGTTACGTTTCGGGAAGAGTATTACGAGATCACCCGAAATGCCTCGTATGACAAGTCTTTCTACCTTTCTCGAAATCGTGTGTGTGTGTGTGTGTGTGTTTGCATTTTTAAAAAGGGGGCTTGAATGACAAGCTTAATCTTGGTTTGAATGTCAAAGGTTGATTAGGTGATCTTGTTTGAAAAGACGAGCGTTTGAATGACAAACGTCGGATTTGAAGTTTTAGGAAAAGTGGCGCATTTTGAAAGAGAGCTCGAAGGTCGAACTCCGGTTTTGAACCGAGCGTTACATTGTTAACGATTTTTACGGGAAAAAGCGTATTAAATGATTTTGAATGTCAAAAGTCGGCTTTTAGTTTGAAGATGAGCGTTCGGATGCCAAACGTCATTTCGCACATTTTGAAAGAGAGTTCGAAGGTCGAACTTCGGTTTTGAATCGGGCATTACATTGTTAACGATTTTTACGGGAAAAAGCGTATTAAATGACATGCAATCAACGAATCGGGTTGTGACTCGGACTTTGAAAGGTAAATACTATCACGATCCAAACGAGTTGGACTTTGTAAATGACAGTATTTAAAGTGCGGTATCAACGGAATCAAACGATCCGGAATTGGAAAGTACGATCGACGAGCCAAACGACTCGGAGTTGTAAATGACGATCGACGAGCCAAACGAATCGGAATTGTAAATGACGATCGACGAGCCAAACGACTCGGAATTGTAAATGACAGGAATTTAAATAACGTTCGACGGATCGATCGATCCGGAAATGTAAATGACAGAAATTTAAACGGAACGGGGTCGGAACGCCGTTTTAACCCGAGATTACTTCTCTTACGGGAAGAGATGAGGATTAAGGGGCTAAAACGTATCGGACCCCATTAGACGGAGGCATCCACATTTCAATGATGTTCGTCCGAAACGGTTATAGCAACTTGCGCATAAACCGAGGCGGAATGAGAGATTTAGAGAGAGGGAGTTATACCTACGGCTAGGGTCGACTCCTTTGGCTTGGGGGGTGTATACGGGATACAGAAAGTGGTTTGGAACGGTGTTTCGAGGTGTTTTGGTTCGTGTTTGGTTGAAACGCGGAGTTTTCACGCAAATCGAGGCAAAACGGGAGCTCGGGAGAGGGAGGATTTGGTTTGGGCCGTGGGGTGAGGTGATTTTGGGAGTAAATATGTTATTGTAAATGGCTTTGACAGCCTCTCTATTTATAGGTGAAATTTCAGCATGAGTCTGGTCGGACTTAGCTTGAAATCCAGGGGGTTTTGTGAAACTTTGGAAATTGGAGGGACTTCTTTGGTAATTTACGAGAGTTCCGCAAAGGAGTCCGTGGGACTTGATCGCATACCAGGGGTATTTTAGTCATTTGGCTTGATTTCTGATTGAAAGGTGACTAGAGGGAGGTGGCATGCTTGCCACATGTCCCATGACTCACAGGCTGTGTGGGAGTTCGTTCCCGGGTCCCAGTTTTGTCCGTTTTAAAATAACAGTCCGAAAAATGTCCAAAACGCCTCCGGAAAGTGCCGGAAAGTGCATTTTTTAGGGAAAGCCATACTTTTACGTGCGATGATGTGTGTTAAGTACGCTTGGACGTCGGGATGCACGGGGAAGTCCCGGGACGTCTCGTTGGCTTGGCGACGGAGAGCTTAACGGGTTCCAGTTAACCTAGAGCGGGCCAGTTAACGGATTCCGATTAACTTTTTAACGGATTTTGACGATCCGGATTTGGGTACTTTTAGTTAGCCCCTCAGCGACGTCTCTTCCGAAGGAAGTGGGGTCATTGAAAAAAGATAAGGATCCAAATCGGGATGCCTTACTTTGAAAGACCTGGGCGGTCAGCTGGCTGGACCCTTAGCGAAAGGATTCCTACGTATCTCGAGCGGGAATCAAGCCGATCGTAGTTCGTAGGTGCAAGGGGCCGCGCGTGGGGACCTTGACCTGAGCGAGATTGTTAGGAGGCGTCTGAACCTGAATGAGACCACTGCGAGGTACCTGGACCCGAATGGAGACTATTGTGAGGCGTCTAAACCTGGGACTTCTGAAACCTTCGAGGGCGTGTGGCGCCTCAAATCAGAGTTACTGAATCATACGAGGGCGTGTGGCGCCTCAAACCGGAGTTGATGGATCATACGAGGGCGTGTGGCACCTCAAACCGGAGTTGCTGAAACATACGAGGGCGTGTGGCGCCTCAAACCGGAGCTGCTGAAACATACGAGGGCGTGTGGCGCCTCAAACCGGAGTGAATGAGGATACGTTTATCCTGAGACGGAGGCGTTCGTGCCTTGGGTGCTGACTTACGATGACGGCAAGGTTTATCCTGCTGGGGATAGGGTGGCAATGATGGGAATGGTTGTGTTAAACTGGCGTTATTAACAACTCGGAAGGATTGACGTATCTTCTTAAGAATCCTGCTAGGGATGAGCGTATGGGCTTACCTTGATGGCCGAAGAGGGATTGTTGTGCGGGCTTACCTTGATGGCCGCTGTAGTGGGACGATCAGGCTTACGACTGGCGGTCGGGGAAGTGAACGATGGTGAAAACCACTAGAAATTTTAACGTCAGGACACAGAATTGTAACTGGAATGTCCGGAGACATGATTGAGCGTTTGAATGTCAAATGTCAACTGAGGATTGAATTTAACGTCTGGAGACGGAGTTGTAACTGGAATGTCCGGAGACATGATTGAGCCCGTTTGTATGTCAAACGTCAAATGAGGATTGAATTTAACGTCCGGAGACGGAATTGTAACTGGAATGTCCGGAGACATGATTGAGCGTTTGAATGTCAAACGTCAACTGAGGATTGAATTTAACGTCTGGAGACGGAATTGTAACTGAAATGTCTGGAGACATGATTGAGATTTTGAATGTCAAACGTCATCTGAGGATTGAATTTAATGTCTAGAGACGGGCGTTAGTGAAAACTAACTGGGAATTTAACGTCTGGAGACGAGCGTTAGTGAAAACTAACTGAGAATTTAACATCTGGAGACGGGCGTTAGTGAAAACTAACTGGGAATTGATCCTCGGGGGATGGGGAGTTAGAAATGTCTAACTAATTTTCTCTCTCTCTCTCTCTCTCTTTCTCGCTCGACAGAAGATGAAAATGGAAGAATGGCGTCATTGCTGAGGCCTGATCTGGATTGGGGAAAATCAAATTCCCTCAATAATCAGCACAGACCACTTTGCAAGGCAAGTGGATCCGTGCGGACCACTTTGCATGACCTGGCAAGATTACCCTTTTCCCCTTATAATCTTTGCCCCTGGTCGTCGAAAGGCCATTTCCAGCAGATTCAATACAGTTTGGTCCTTAACCCAACAAAACAAACCCCAACCATCATCGTAAGCCCGGATCTCGCCCACTAAACGGCAAAACAAACACAAAAGGCATAAAACGCCTTCAAACACCAACTCCAAGGCACGAACACCTTCGGACACAAATCTCAAGGCACAAAACGCCTCCGAAATGCAAAAAGACAAACAAAACCCGGCCATCAAAGTAAGCCCGAACCCCTTCCCCAGCAGACAAAAACTCAAACGGGAATTCTTGAAAACCCGTACAAGACCACATATCCCCAGCAGATGAAACAACGACCGTCATCGTAAGCCTGAACCTCGCCCATTAAACGGAAAAATAAGCACAAAGCGCACAAAATGCCTTCAAACACGAATCTCAAGGCACAAACGCCTCCACACTCACCACGGACACCGACACGTCCACACACCATTTCACTTCATGGACACCGACACGTCCACTCACCATGGACACCGACACCTCCACTCACCATGGACACCGACACGTCCACACACCATTTCACTTTATGGACACCGACACGTCCACTCACCATGGACATCGACACGTCCACTCACCATTTCACTTCATGGACACTGACACGTCCACTCATCATGGACACCAACACGTTCACTCACCATTTCACTTCATGGACACCGACACGTCCACTCCCCATGTCATCTTAGGACGCCGACACGTCCACTTACCACATCAACTCAGGGCACCACCACGTCCACATATACTCACAATTACACGACTTCTGAACTACGATCAGGCTTGATTTCCACTAGGGATACGTAGGAATCCTATCAAAGGGTCCAGCTAACTGACCTGAACGGTCACCACCATGTCCTCACAACCGACCTAAACGGTCACCTTAGGACACCACGACGTCCTCACGGTCGACCTTTGTGGTCACATCACCCACAGGACACTGACACGTCCACACACAGAGTCTCAGTCAGAGGACATCACACGTCCTCATGCATGACAACATACTCACCCCACACGCGAACTACGATCAGGCTTGATTCCCGCTAGGGATACGTAGGAATCCTATCAAAGGGTCCAGCCAACCGACCTAAACAGTCACACAGTAGGACACCACCATGTCCTTAAAGCCGACCTTAGCGGTCACATCACAACAGGACACTGCCACGTCCTCACAAACCGACCTACACGATCACCTCCTCTCCCAGTACGCGATCCAGATCAGGACCCTTATCTTATCGACGACCCCACTTCCTCCGTAAGTGACGTCGTCGAGGGGTTTCTGTAAGTATCCCAATCTGGATCACTCTTCATCCGACATACGAGAAACACCGCAGACTCACACAAACATGATCTCGAACACCGGTAGCCTTCAAAAACCCCAAAAACCACCAACCAAACTAAGGGGGCCTTTCTGGGATAAAAAGCACAAAAGGACTTTTTAGGAATTTTGGAAAATTTGGAAAAGCAACATCAGTCCGTGCGGACCACTTTGCTTCCAGACACAATTATTAAAAAATCATCTTAAAGTCCACAATATTCCCTTAAATCCAGGAAAACCAAAAACATGGTAATGGATACATGTGTCGTGCAACACACCTTGCCAGAATTGGACCCTATAAATAGAGGGCTTCCCCCTCATATTTTTCACACCTCCTTTCTTCTCTCTCTCCCCCAGCCTTCAGGCCCCCTTCTAAGACCCTTCGGGGCAATTCCGGTCCCTTTCGGTTCCCTCCGGGGCATTCCGAAACCCCTCGTGGTACTCCGAAGCCCTGCCGAGCGCTCCCAAGACGCTCCCGAGCTGCCCTGAGGCACTCCCGAGACATCCCGAAGCCATGCCGATCCATCCCAAAGCCTTGCCGATCCATCTCGAGGCATTCCAGCCCATCCCGAGGCATTTCGCTCCATCCCGAGGTGTCCCAATCCTTTCAGAGCACAACCAACGATCCCGACGCACGCCGGAACTCTACCCGTGCACAACCGACGATCCCAACGCACGACGAACCTCTACCCGAGTCCAGTCAACAAACTTGACACTCCCGAGGCATGCTGAAACTCTGTCTGCAGACACCGGCACATTCCCGAAGCAATCCCGGTCCGTCCCGAAACACTATTCAACACTCAAACACTATTTCCAAGCGGAAGACAGACTTGAACCAACATTGGTAAGGCTTCCTTCCAACACTATTTCAATACATAATATACAATGTAGACATCATATACAACATGCATTTTTAAAAGCACATACACACACACACAACAGTTAAAGAAAAAGGGGTACCGAAAGACTCGTTTTTACGAGGCGACTCGGGTGAGCTCTACTATTTTCTTCCCGAGGAGTAACCTGACCTCCGAACTCAAAAATCTCATCACACAACAATAATTTTTTAACTAAGTTTTTTTTCAATGTTTTGGGCTAAATCAAAACGCCGTGGCGACTTTATGAACGAAAACGCAGCGAGACACCTCCTGTCTAATGGGAGATGCCGGGGCCCGCGAGCGAGTCGGATCCTGGTGATTTTACTACTGCTCTGATACCATAAAGGATTATTCAACCTTGTGTATTATTGAATTATTCATACGTATATATACATGTTACAATCCTTTGAGATATAGAAACCTACTTTAATTATGATTATTAGAAATATCCTAACCAAACTAGAAGATATGGACAATCTCTTAGAATATATACAATAGTATACAAATCTTCTAGAATATTTACCAGACAATATACATTATCATTCTCTTTATGAGTTTGAGAATAAATTTGTGTTAATGTACGTGCTAAGTATATATGCTTTTTATCTGGTGTGTTGTCTTGGAGTGGGGGTGACAGCAGAGGAAGATGGTTTCAATAATAGTGATAGTGACTGTTGGGCCCTACATTTTTTGGTCAACATGTTTACAACTTACACTTAACAACTTGGTACTAACAAACTTGAATTGTTCCATTTACCACTTGGTTTCCTACAGGTTGGGACCAGTAACGCTATTCCTATTTTATAGGGATCATGCCAAAGAAAGCGAAGACCAGGTCAACCACGTTTCTTCAGCAAACAAATCACTATCTCCTCCTCAAACGAACGAGTGCGGATATATCTCCAAGGATCAACCCTAATTCCGAGTTTATAGGTCCATAATCCTCTTTTTTGTTAATTAGTTTTATTTTTGAGGTATAAAAGGGGAACACACACTGTATTTTCACACACGTTCTTCACTAGCTTAAGCTCCCTTTTTCATACGCTCTTAGCATTGTAATCTCAAGAGAATTCTTAGTAAACTTTCGGTCAAGGCAGGAGCCAGATCCTCCCGGGGTTTTGTGCCGGAGAACAAGTTGTTCAAGGGCTTTCCCTAGTCAACAAACATCTTGTGTCCATTTCTATTCAACTTGATAGTCATTGTACCTAGATTCATATCACTTTAGTCACTTTTCCCATCATAAAAATATAATTGTTGAAATTTGACCAAAACAATTTGGCGCCGTCTGTGGGAAACTTTGATTATTCAAGTAGAAATGGTTAATCCATCTTCCAGCAGTCAGAGTCGGCCGCTTCCTGTTTCCAATGCCCAAGGCAACCCTCCTCCAAGTGCAGAAGCTGTCAATTTGGAGATAATGTCCAACATGGCGGACATGATGAAGAAAATAGGCGATCGGTTGGATGATCAGGAGCGTACGAATACCATGATATTCAATGCCATTGATAGTCTGCGTAAAGGGAAGCAAGCGGAGATTCAAGTATCCACTCCGTTTTCACCTTTACTTCCTAGATCTTTGTTTGGTGCAGTACGGATCGAGCCATGTTGGAGATATCCCGATGTCCAACACCTTGCCAGCGGAAAGCACGATTGTGACATCCATTCCAATTGAGCAACCAAGATTCGGCCTATCAGCTAGCCAATCCGCGCTATCATCTTGCTACACTTATGCTACACCCTCAGTGGGGCAAACAGGAAGTTTCTTTAATGCTTTCGATACTTTCGCACCTCAAGTTAATAATGCTCCTCTTTTCGCAGAGAACCAACTTGTTAAGGAAATGCAAACCATTAAGGAGTTGCTCCGAAGCGTGCCTGGAGTCAACTTGCCGTATCACCAAGTCTCTCCAACTTGCTACAACGAGTCTCGTTTTGTGCGCAATAGCCGGTGTGGAGATCCCGAAGAAATTCTCAGATCCCTCATATGAAGAAGTATGATGGGAGTACCGATCCAAAGAGCACGTGTTCTTTGTATCGGGAGTCAAATGGATATCATAAGTATCCCTCCTATGTTTAAAGAAGCATGTTTTGCGGGGGCTTTGGCTCAACCTTGTCAGGACCGGCCTTAAAATGGCTAACAGGGCTTCCTCTAAACTCTATTTCATCTTATGCTCAACTTGTCAATATGTTCATTAATCAGTTTTCATGTAACAGGGCATTTGACAAGTTGACTAGTGATCTTTATAGAATTGTGCAACAGCCTAACGAAAATCTTAAAGAGTATTTGCACAGGTTCAATAAGGAGGCAGTGACTATACCCAACTTGGACGTGTCCACAGCAACGGAGGCATTCCGCATAGGCTTGAAGAAGAGCTCATTGTTTTACAACGAGTTGGTGATGACCCCTGCGAAACAACTTGAAGAAATCAGAACCAGGGCCTTGCCTTACATCCGATTGGAGGAAGATAGCTTGGCAATGGGGAAATCAACTGGGAGGACTCCTACTCCTCTATTTGAACCCTCTGACAGACGATCGGACTCCCATCACCCTAAGTCCAACAGGGGCAAACCCCCTGTTAAAATTGAACCTTCTAGAATTCATGTTGTAGATGATGATCAGGAAGGTGATGATAATGATTATCCATAAATTTCTGAATATTGCTTTTCTGTGGACATTGCAGGAATCTTGTGCGCCATGGGAAATCTTGGAGATAAAGCAAGATGGCCCAAGAAGAATGACCAGTCAACAACTTTGAAGGACAAGTCCAAGTGGTGCGCGTTTCATGAAGATTTTGGGCACACCACCGAGAACTGTTTCGCCTTGAGGAAGGAGATTGCTCATTTATTGTCCAAGGGTCTTCTCAAGGATTTGTTGGGCAAGAAGAGGGTCAGGAGTGAATCCAAAGAACCTGGTTCAGAGGAGCAATCTAGGCCCGAGAAAGTTGCACCCCCTCCGGCCACCAAGGTAGTGAATGTTATCTCAGGTGGGTCTCATATTTGCGGCACAACTTACTCTGCCGCCAAGCGTCATGCCAAAAGCTCTAAGGAAGATCAATCAGAATTGCCTTCAAGGCGTCGTGACTTCACCGATGGTCATGTTATTTCCTTTGAAGATGAAGATAAGGACAACACGTTGGACCCTCATCATGATGGTCTAGTTGTTCAGGTGCAGATTGCTAATTGTGTGGTCAAGCGGATTCTGATCGATGGTGGCAGTTCGGTCAACATCATCTTCACTCATGCTCTTGAAGATATGGGCATCCCTCTGTCCGAAGTAGTGAAGAATTCATCCGTACTGGTAGGGTTCAGTGGTGAGGT
This sequence comes from Adenophora triphylla var. japonica, assembly GCA_022495995.1. Taxonomy (NCBI): domain Eukaryota; kingdom Viridiplantae; phylum Streptophyta; class Magnoliopsida; order Asterales; family Campanulaceae; genus Adenophora; species Adenophora triphylla. The sequence goes on along the minus strand of JAFEMH010002554.1, from coordinate 193,895 downwards.
GAAGCAAACGGTCGGAGAGATCAAGTTGCCCATCTACCTAGAAGGTATGAATTCCATGGAGAGGTTTTGTGTGATTGAGTGCTCTTCCTCGTACAATGTTATATTGGGAAGGCCTTGGATCCACAACATGAAGGCCGTGCCATCGACTTACCATCAATGCGTCAAGTTTCCAACACCATGGGGTGTTGCCAAGTTGAAGGGAAACCAGCAAGTCTCTAAGGAATGTTACAAGATCAACATGAAAGCAAGCTCGACCCCTCGGCAAGCATAGCAATTAAAGAAAAAGGCCCAGGACATTCTTGAAGCGGTGGAGCACGATACAAAAAGCGTTCTGTTGATGCATCAAATCCACGAGGCCCAAGTGCAAGTTGGGATAGACCTACCTTCCGAAATTGAAGAGGAGTTGATCGAGTTCTGAAAAGCCAGAAATCTTTGTTTCGCTTGGAAACATGAGGACATGACGGGGATAAGCAAGGATATTATTACTCACAAGTTGAACATCGATCCGACCATCCGTCTGTCCGTCAAAAAGAAGGAAGTTCGCCCAGGAACGGAACCAGATCATAAAGGATGAAGTTGAGAGGCTTCTAAAGTCCAAGATGATCAGAGAAGTTCAGTACCCAAGGTGGTTGGCTAACGTTGTAGTGGTGGAGAAGAAGAATGGCAAGTGGCGAGTATGCGTGGACTTCACCGACTTGAACAAGGCACTGCCCAAAGGATCCATTCCCTCTCCCTCATATTGATTCTCTAGTTGATGAGACAGCCGGCCACGACATCTTGACATTCATGGATGCATATTAGGGTATCAACAAATTCAAATGGAGCCTTCGGACCAAGAAGATACGGCATTCATGACTCGAAGGTATATATTGTTATATTTCTATGCCCTTTGGTCTTAAAAATGCAGGGGAAACCTATCAAAGGTTAGTGAACAAAATGTTCAAAGACCAACTTGGCAAGACGATGGAGGTCTACATAGACGACATGGTGGTCAAATCCAAGCACATTGAGGATCATGTGGAGCACCTTGCTAAGGCATTCAACATCTTGAAGGCCTTCAACATGAAGCTCAATCCGGTGAAGTGCAACTTCGGTGTTAGAGCAGGCAAATTCTTGGGATATATGGTAACCAAGAGGGGAATCGAAGCAAGTCCCGAACAAATCAAAGCCATTCTCAACTTGGAATCCCCTAAAAACGTCAAGGACGTACAAAGGTTAACAGGTAGAGTAGCAGCTTTGAATAGATTTATATCCAAATCATCTGATAAGTGCAGGTTATTCTACGAAGTATTAAGAAAAAACAAACTTTTTCAATGGACTGACCAACATGAGGCCGCCTTCAAACAACTTAAAGAATACTTGATGACGTCACCCCTACTCGCCAAAGCCGAACATGGTGAGCATCTTTATTTATACTTAGCTGTATCTGAAAATGCTGTTAGTGCAATATTGGTGAAGGAAACCCAGGGTGAACAGCATCCTGTTTACTATGTAAGTAAGTCTTTATTGGATGCTGAAACAAGGTACTCTCATCTTGAAAAATTAATATTAGCCTTAACTACTGCTGCCACCAAATTACGTCATTATTTTGAAACACATTCCATAAGCTGTTAGAACTAATTATCCTATAAGAAATGTGTTGAGAACGCCGGAGATGTCGGGCGGAGTTGGCCAAGTGGTCGATCAAGTTGAGCACGTATGACATTTCGTATGAGCCAAGAATAGCCATCAAATCGCAGGCCCTAGAAGATTTTGTAGGCGACTTCGGTCCAAGTTTGCGGCTGAGGTAGAGCTGGAAGTGCAACAACTTGAAGGTAAAGCTGTTCCTAGATTTTGGACATTGTATATCGATGGAGCTTCAAATTCCAAAGGGATTGGGTTGGGAATAGTCCTAAAGTCCCTCAAGGTGATATCATACCTCAAGTTTGTATCTTGTGAATTCGGTGCAACGAATAATGAAGCTGAGTATGAAGCCCTAATCATGGGTTTAACTACAGCTTTGAGTTTGAATATTACACATTTAAATGTATTTGTTGACTCTCAATTGCTAGCTAACCACTTTAATGGCAGTTATATGGCGAAGCATTCCAAGATGACTTTGTACCTCCAACATGTTAAGGCTTTAGCTTCGAGATTTCTGTCATTCTCTTTGGAACAGGTCCCTAGAGAAGAAAACGTAGAAGCAGACGCCTTGGCTAACTTGGGTTCAACTTGCAAATCAATGTTGCATTCTAGTATACCCATTATTTATGTTAAGTACCCGGCAATAGACCAAGTTGAGGAAATTCAAGTGGTTACACCATCTACTGGGGCACAAGATGCTAAACCTTCTTGGACCCAACCTGTAATTGAGTTTCTTCAACTTGGAACTATTCCACCCGATGTTAAGAATGTTAGATCTTTTAAGATTCGTATTTCGACTTTCGTTTTGATAGATAATGTGCTGTTTAAGAAGTCTTTTGCAGGACATTACTTGAGATGTGTCGATAACGATCAAGTTGAAGTGGTGCTTAAAGAAATCCATGAAGGAATATGTGGGAACCATTCGGAGGAAAGGCATTAGCATCGAAGGCCCTCGAGACGGGATACTATTGGCCAACCATGCGTCGAGATGCCATGAGCTACGTACGAAGTGTGATGCACGCCAAAGACATAGCAACATCTTGCATCAACCTTTGCCGAACCTCTACATCCTATAGTCTCATCTTGGCCTTTCATGCGGTGGGGCATGGATATTGTAGGCAAGTTGCCTAAAGCTCCAGGGAGGCAAAGTATTCATGTTGGCTCTAACCGATTATTTCTCGAAATGGATCGAGGCGAAGCTTATGTACAAGTAAGAGATAAAGAGGTAATTTCATTTTTAAAGAAAAATATCATTAGCGAGGTTTGGTGTACCATCGGAGATTGTATGTGACAACGGGTCACAGTTCATAAGTAAAAAGACCGGGGATTTTTGTGCTTTGGGGCATCAAGTTAATCATGTCCACACTGTCCACCCTCAAGCCAATGGCCAAGGCGAGTCAAGCAATAAGTTGATCATCAACAACTTGAAAAAGCGTCTAGATCAAAAGAAGGGAAAGTGGGTTGAAGAATTACCACTTGTGCTATGGGCAGATAGAACTACTTCTAAAGGAGCCACAGGTAGAACTCCCTATTCTTTAGTATTCGGAGCTGAAGCTGTGATTCCAGTTGAAGCGACAGTCCCCACATCAAGGTATGGCTTATTGACTCAAGATGAAAATAACCTCTTGCTAACTCAAGATTTAGATACAATTGATGAGATCAGGGATTTAGCCAAGATAAGGATGGCAGCTTATCAGCAGCGAATTGCTAGGTCTTACAACAAGAATGTCAGAGTTAGAAGGTTCCAGGTTGGTGATTTAGTTTTAAGAAAAGTATTTCAAAATACAAGAGAATTGAATGCGGAGTAAGGCGGCTCCCAAGTGGGAAGGCCCATATCTCATCGATGCTGAAGCTGGCAAAGGTGCATACTGGTTGTCAACCCCGAGTGGAGACAGAATCCCTAGAAGTTGGAACGCTATCCACTTGAAACTTTATTTCATGTAAGTCTGGTTATTTATAACTAAGACTCCTCAGGTACGGTTTAAATTTATGTCGAAGTTCAATTACGCATTTCAATTTTTTACTCTTATTAAAACATTACTGACTTGAACGTCGGAGGGGCGTTAGCTATGCTGACGCCCAACCCTAACATGAATTTGTTTTGCGAGGTGCAACTTGAGCAAACGGAGTAGGCTCAACATATTGACACGCCAGTACGGCTGATACTTGTTGAGACCTAAGCTGGAACAGGACAAACATGTTGACACGCCAGTACGGCTGATACATGTTTGAGCCTGAGGAGGACAAAGGTCAAGCATGTTGACACGCCAGTACGGTTGATACATGTTTGAACCTGAAGAAGAAAATTTCAACATGTTGACACGCCAGTACGGCTGATACATGTTGGAATTCTAGCTGGAGAGGGATAGAACTTGTTGACACGCCAGGACGGCTGATACTTGTTCTATCTCTTCAAACGAATTACCTCTGATCAAAGGTACTTATGGTTAAAAGATATTCATCTTTTCTTACGAATTAAGGTTTTGACACCTTCGCCTGGGCGCACGTTTTCACACTTATTCAAGTTGTGAACTATTGGTTGTAACATTTTCATGTTACCTTCGGTTTATAACATTTACATGTTATCTAAAGAACAAACAAGCGTCTCTCAGAGACATAAGATACTTTGCTAAAAAACCCTTAAGTGTTTTCCAAAAGATTTTTTGCAAACTATAGGACGAGTTGGATAAGCCAACAAGTCCCTAAAAACCTAAAAAGCTTGGAGTACTAGACCAACCTAGTACCCCCAAATAAATTGTCTCGGCTCTTATGAGCCATTACAAACTAAAAAACCTTGTTTTTGGGGACACTCCCCCCATTTGTTGTACCAACAGAGGTACACAAAAATTGTTTTTTATCCAAAAATACCCAAAAGTTTTAAAATGTTTTTCAAACTTCTTGGCCTGCTGCCGCCAGTGTTGTCTTCTCCCCTTGATCATTTGGAGTAACTACTATGGTGTTCAGATCCTTGTTAGCATCATCAACTAGGGCTTCCAGGGCCACGGAATTCACTTCTTCTGCATCCGCTGGCTCCCCAATATGGTCCTCCAAAACTTTTCTCTCGTCCTCCAGGTTCCAAGTTGTGGCTTGCCCATTTTTATATTCTTCAATCATCTGAATTCGAGCCTCTAACAAAGTCTTGGTGGCATGAAATTTAAAGTTTCCCTCCGCAGCCGCAAGTTCTTTCATGTGAGCCTTGTTCTCAGCCCTGATGGCTACCACTTCTTTTTCTAAGCGTTCAAAATCCCTCCTCAAACCTTCCATTTCACCAGCATGCTTGTTTGCTTCCTTCTTCCATTTCTCCACTTCCTTGGCATTTTTTGTGGCCTCCTTCTTTGATTCTGCAGCTTCATGACTGAGCCTTGCCACCTTGATCTTCAATGCATCAATGTGGGCCACAATAGGGATCATAATTTCCTGCATAAAAGAAAGCATTAATATTCTATCAAATTCCTTGGAAAAATTCAAAAGTCCCTTCATCTTTACCTTCTCAACAGCAGCTCTAAACTTTTCACCTAACTTCCCCATATCCATGTCACCATTCGTATCTGTGGCTTCAGCATCCACTAGCTTTCTCTTCTTCGCATCCCCCTTCTTCTTAGATGCAATTATATCGGAGCTAGCCACAACAGACACGGGAGTAGGAGGCTTACTGTCTTGCCTTGCTAAACTCTTTGCTCTAGCCGCAAGTAGGCCGGCGGCACTAACGGTGTCCTTAGAGAGGGTGGCTGCAAAAGGTTGAAAAGTTAGAACAAAATAAAGGAATTAGAACAAGTTGGAGATAGGCAAAGATTTCAGGTATTTAATTAACCTGTGGACATTGGGGTAGGCTCAGATAAAGTTTCTTCAAGATTTGTTTCTTGGACTTCTTCAGGACCAACTTCCTCGTCTTGATCTGCAACAAATTGAACTGGTAGTACCTTAAAAGTTCTCACTAACAGGTCCAAATCATAAATCTTGCTCACATTCTCCTCCGTGTTGTCCTTAAAAGGGAAAAGCACATCCAATTTCGCAACTAAGCCAAAGAGAAAATTGGAGAATTAGTTACATGATTAAGGAGAAATTAGAATTAGAAAAAATTGCCTATACTACCTTGGGACCTCCATTTGAAGTTGGCACCCTCATCCTTCACCAGGGTGCTCTTCTTGGCGAAAAAGAATTTGTTCTTCCACCCTCTATCAGCGGTATCAACATTGTCATTTAGAAAGGACATCCTACCAGTTCTAACCCTAAAGCCATACCTCCCTAAACCAAAACTCCTAATTTCATTTGTGAAAGCGAATTCCTCTAAACCTATTTCCAACTCTGTTTCTGCATTTAACCTTACGAGGGTTTGTAGGCTTCTCCAACCTTGGGGCATAAGTTGGGCATAGTTAAGTTTGGTAGCAGCAAAGAACTTGGTGATTAAGATCGGGAAAGGGAATTTCAAACCAATGGTGAAGGGATATTCGGGGAAACATACCCATTCGGGGGAATAACATTCTGGGGTTAGGTCAAGGTGGGTAAAAAACTCAGTTTCATATGCCATGGCATGATTCTTCTTGATGATTTCTAAATTAGTAGCAGGGATTCTACACTTCTCCTTTTCAGGGTTCTTCAGCATGTTTTGGGTGAGAAAACCCGCGGGCAAACCCTCTCCACTCTCGATTAAAGTTACCACCTTTCTCTTCCCCATTTTTCAAGCTTAAAACAAAGATTCAAAGATGGAATTGAAAAGGAAACAAGTAACTCACCAGAAAGTTCTATTTTGGTTCTCTCTCCGGTCGTCTTCCTTGGGTCTCCCTAGAAAACCTTCGTTGAAATTACTGTTCTGATTTGGTGAAAGGGAGAGTTGGAAAAGGAGTGTATTTATTTGTGGGGAACTTAAAAGCGGTTGGACTTTAAAACCAACACAACTTTTTGCTTTGGAAAACCACTCAAACTGTCCTATCACGTCTCTTTCCATTTAAAAACCGCCGTTTTCTCACACACCTTTAACAAGCTTTTTAAAATTCCTATGTCCCTTTTTTCTCTCTTAAAAACCGTCATCTTTTTTTCCTTATTTGGCAAACTTTTTGAATTCTTTTGTCTCTTCCTATTCCTCATTTTTAAATTCAAAAAGTTTGGGGGCAATTGTTGGGCCCTACATTTTTCGGTCAACATGTTTACAACTTACACTTAACAACTTGGTACTAACAAACTTGAATTGTTCCATTTACCACTTGGTTTCCTACAGGTTGGGACCAGTAACACTATTCCTATTTTATAGGGATCATGCCAAAGAAAGCGAAGACCAGGTCAACCACGTTTCTTCAGCAAACAAATCACTATCTCCTCCTCAAACGAACGAGTGCGGATATATCTCCAAGGATCAACCCTAATTCCGAGTTTATAGGCCCATAATCCTCTTTTTTGTTAATTAGTTTTATTTTTGAGGTATAAAAGGGGAACACACACTGTATTTTCACACACGTTCTTCACTAGCTTAAGCTCCCTTTTTCATACGCTCTTAGCATTGTAATCTCAAGAGAATTCTTAGTAAACTCTCGGTCAAGGCAGGAGCCAGATCCTCCCGGGGTTTTGTGCCGGAGAACAAGTTGTTCAAGGGCTTTCCCTAGTCAACAAACATCTTGTGTCCATTTCTATTCAACTTGATAGTCATTGTACCTAGATTCATATCACTTTAGTCACTTTTCCCATCATAAAAATATAATTGTTGAAATTTGACCAAAACAGTGACAATGATGAAGCAATTGATGATGGCAAAATGGTGATGGATGGGTGGGTGGTGGTGGAGGGTGGCTGAAGTAGTGGGTTGTAAGGTTGTGTTGGTAGTTGGTAGTGGTGGTGATGTTAATGGGGTTTATAGATTTCGTTACAGTTATCATGGGACATATTTGATTTTATTTTTCACTTTTACCGTCGAATGTCTAGGCAAAATGACAAGTTTTCTCCTTAAAATGTCATGTGCATTTTATTAGTTTTTTAATTGTCCATACATTTTTATATCACATTGTATCAATTTAATAAATCTAAGAAATGGAGTATACCAATTTCAAAATGAATAATCAATTGCACAAACTTATAAAACTCAAGTGACCATATTGCGATTAACCCATTTTTTGTGTCATGTTGATTGAACTCTTATTTGATTACAATTTAAGTATCATGAAATTCTAAAAAAAAATTGTATTTGATTAAAATATTATCAATAACAATTTTATAACAATTTTCAAAATTTTAAGAAAACAACTTAATTTGAGGTCAAAGTTCAAGATGAAAATAAAGAAAAATTAAGATGATATACTCCCCCCGTCCCATAGAACATTACACGTTTACTATTGAGAACGGAAAATAAGGAATAATGTTATTAAAGTAGGTGTTGTGAGTGGGAGGAGAGAGAATGAGTGGAGAGAATAGTAAATTATAATGGTGTTGTGAGTATTAAAATAATGTAGGAGAGAGAATGAGTGGAGAGAATAGTGATTTAAGGTTTCCTTTTTAGAAAAGTGGGACTTTAAAGAGGGACGCCCAAAATAGCAAAAGGGGTAATGTTCTATGGGACGGAGGGAGTATTTGTTAAGGCAGATTTCCATTTGACAACCTGTGCACAAGATATTTAGAGGGCAAACTTTTTCTTTTTATGAAATCATTTACCAAATTCTTCCTTTTTATGAAACCATTTAACCCTAAAAGGAATCCATCTATTTAAATATATTAAATACGCAATTCACCAGAAATGCCAAAAATACGCAGATGACCGTCGTCGAGCAGAGAGAAAAGAAAGAAAAAACAAAAGATGGGTAAATCGCAATATGGTTAGTCTTCTTTTTAAAGAAAAAACAAAAGATGACCGTATTTAAATATATTAAATACGCAATCCATCTATTTAAACCATTTACCAAATTCTTCTTTTGTAAGGTTAGTCTTCTTTTCTCTTGTTTTGAATGTTGTGGAGTATTTGTTAAATTAGTCATAGACTTCTCAGGGTTTGTTGTGCAATTTTATTTAAATGTAGTTAAAACTACTGTAATTTGTAAAGTTATTTGTTGATTTTTAAAAAATTGAAACAATTGTATAGTGATTTTATTGTCTTTGCAATTTTAAGTTAGTCTTGAAATTAGGTATTTGTTAAAATAAGTATGATTTGTGGATTTCTTTGTTAATTTTTAAGGAATCTAACTGTTTTGAAGCAATGTTAAACAAATTTCTTGTTCAGTTTGAAGTTAAAACAAGTTTTCAAATTAAATTTGGTTTTTGTTAAATTTAGTGTATATATTAATGTTAAACAAATTTTGTTGATGTTTTAGAAAAATTAACTATCTTATTTGTGTGTTTAAGATATATCAACATGAACATGAATCCTTTGTTCTACTGGACCAATGAATCTATCTGTATTGACTTCACAGACGTCACAATCTGCACTCAAAGCAACATGACCCTCGTATTTGGTTACTTCTCAATACCATGGTTCTTCAGACTCACATTCAAATAGAATTTGCATGAAAAGTCTTTCACCAAACACTCGCCCACTTTCGGGTTGTGTTCTTTTTTATATTGAAACGCCTATTTCTCTTAATATGTGATTTCTTTATCTCGTATTGCACTTCATTAATCGTTTAAAAATGAATACCTTTGGCAATTTCTTCACTCTCTACATTCCATTCTGAAAACATATATTTGTATTTTAAACCTTTCATACTTCACCAATATCATGGTAAAAATGATAGTCTCATCTCTCATACATGTAATTTTGCAGCTCGTTATAAGTAACCAAATGTACTCCCAAATCATCACCCTCATTCCCGCTAACATCAATTTCACTACTATAATCTTCATATACATAATCACAATCTTCATTTAGAAGTGACATATTTTTTCTTCATAATCTTCATCATTATCATCATCATCCCATTTCTCTTCCTCTTCCACATGTGTTTGTGTAATTGGTCCAACGTCTCTCTCATGATAGCAACTTGAAAAATTCATCTGAAAGGTATCCATGTCATGAACATACTCATTTTCTATCGACTCTTCACGTCTTTGAAACTCATCAATATGTACACTATCAACAAAATTCAACACAACATATAATTGTAATCTACTCACCCCCAACAAACTGAGCAGAAATATCAAACATGACTTCCATACCCATATCATCCTCGATAGGAAATGGAACGTAATTGTTGGTGTAGTGTCCTAGGCTATAGTTATGTTTAAACTTGAACTATTATGTATCATCTTTATCATTTATTATAGAGCATGTTTATTTGGTTCATTATATGTTTTGCATGTTTATTATATTGAACTGCGTCCCTAGTTGTTGTGAACAACTAGTATAAGTTGGTAATGGATAATCATGGAGATGATTATAGGCATGGAGATGCACATTACACTTATGGGTACTTGCTAGAGAACGAGTACTGGACTTGACCTACTTATGAGATTTATGACATGGTCTGTTGTCATGATTAAATCTCAAGATAGTCGTGTTATTGAATCCTTAGTACCTGAGATTATCATCGTCTTCCATATGGTAAAGATCGTGTTTGATATAGTTTAACACTATCTTTAATCGAATAGCAATAAGGGCTATGCTAGCACGTTTGGATTCATGTAGGGAAGAATGATAAATCAAGACGGAATTTATCCCTCTTATGAAGAGAGATGTTTGCTTGGGCCCCTCGATGAATGATGTTGATGAAATGTGTGGCCAGACTCAAGTGATTTGATAGAGATCAAATGCATTTGGATTATCAACATATTCGGAGTCGAGAAAGCATTGAACTAGATGAGTTGACGTAGACCATGACTCATGTTCAATTGGACGTCGTTGACAAAGGGATTATGACATTTGATCTATCGAGGAATCAAGCTTTGATGTTATATTAATTGGGTGGATGTAATGGTTTGCTAGAAATCACTTATATCTTGTGAGGTAGATATTTCGACTCACTACCAACATAATATAATTCCTATTGGGTCACACACAAAAGAACGAATTTGATCGAAGGAAATTGAAATTTGGGCTGGTCAGGACTTGATTTGGACAGAAGGGTTGTATCGCGCGAGACCAGCCAGTCTCGCGCGGGACAAGACTTTTTGTTCAACTCCAGTTTTGGCCGTAGCATAGTAACGCGCGGGACAGTCTGTCTCGCAAGGGACAAGGATTCTATACGAATCAAGTAGATTGGACCGTAACGATGTACCGCGCGAGACACGCCAGTCTCGCGCGGGACAAGTGTTCTGTTCAGATCCGGTTTTGGCTTGGATTAGGTCTCTTCTCCCTAAAAGTTAGGGATATTTACAATGTATAAATAGGACCCTTCTCCCATCCAATAGATATACGGTTTTTGAGTTTTAGAAATACAAAAAACATTGATTTTGATTGAGAATCAAAGATCAAAAACACCCAAATCAATTCCATAAACAGCCATTGATTATTGAAAGGAATTTTAATAATCAGAAGGATCATCTATCAATCCAACAAAGAAGAGTTCTTGGTTCGTTCGCGTGTGGATCACCATTAGAGGGAGGTTGTTTATCTCCTAAGGCTTGAAGCTCCATTGTTGATTTCATCACCAAGGTATTGAACAAGGATGAAGAAGATCCGATTCAACATCAAAATTCCAAGGCTTGAATTTTGAGATCTATTTTGACAAACCAAATCGCATTCAAGGTATGTAATTCTATTTCATATGTTTCTAATCTCTTCATGCTAGACGGATCATAGGGCTAGGGGTTTGTTGTTATTATAAGTTCTTCCGCTGCGTTTGTAACCCCAAAACCCAACAGTGGTATTAGAGCCTTGTCTTGCCAAGATTAGGATTGAAATTGGCATGCTAGATTTAATGTGATTAATTGCTATCCATGCTATATGAAATAGATCTAGATTTTATGAATTTGTTTTATGAAAACAAGTATATATGATATGCCATGTTCATGATTAGTGATGGATTAATTTGATTAATTTATCACATAGGTTACTGATCTATTAATATGATTATTTAGATTTGTAATTTCTCAAAAATTGAAATCAAATTGTTTGTATGAAATTTTGTGAAGCCCTATGTGTTGGTGTAATGCCCTAGGCTTTAGTTATGTTTAACTGAAAACCGTTATGTATCGTATTTATCGTTTATGTTTATTATTTGATTATTATATAGTTTGCATATTTATTGTAATAATCTCCGTCCCTGATTATTAAGAGAATAATTAGTATAATTGTCAATGGATAATCATATGATGATTATATGCATAGAGATGCACATTGAAATTATGGGTACTTGTTAGAGAACAAGTGACTGGACTTGACCCGTATGAGATTTATGTTATGGTCAAATGTCATAATTAAATCTCATATGGTCACTTCATTTAGTCCCTAGACCTGAGATTATCATGACCTTACATATGATGAAATTTATGTTTGATTTTAGTCAAACGGTATCTTAACATGATATCTATAAAGGCTATCTTTGGCATGATCGGATTCATGATGGGAAGGATGATAAGTCAAGATGGAATTTGTCCCTCGGAAGGGAGATGTTTTGCTTGGGCCCCTCGATGAGTGATAATGATGAAAGCGTGTGGCCACACCCCAATATGATTGGACTATCATTATACTCAAGATCGAGAAAGCATTGAACAAATACAAGTTGACGTGGACCATGACTTGTGTTCAATATAACATCGTGAGACAAAGGGAGAAATGGAAGTGTACCATTGGAAACGTGAACTCTTATGTTGTGTTATTTGGGTAGACATAATGGCTTGCTAGAGTCCGCTTATGTCTTATGAGGGTCGATATGATCGGACTCATTGCCAACATAATACAATCCTATTGGGTCACACACAAATAGAATGAATTGGTTGAACCGGAGGAAGAATGATTGAGAGTCTCAGTATCTGGCTACATATGTCACACGACATATTAAGCCAATGGCTTAATATACCGCACGACATAATAAGCCCGTACGCGGTTTGACAGCCTGTCTCTCCTAATACGATTAGGAGACGTATTCTTACTATTGTAGTATAAATACAAGGGGTCTGTCAGACCTAATTAGCTAGCCGAATTTTTCAATAGAAATTCACAATCAAAAGTCCTCTCAATATTCTTGCATAAGTTTTAGGAATCTAGCAATTCCCAACCCGAGAATCGTTCTCGACATTCATATTTGTGTGGATTACCAAAAGAGGGTCTTAATTTAGTTCAAACAAATCAAAGACCTAGAGTTCAAATCTGAAGATCCAAAGGAGTTGAAGATTCGAAGATTTGAAGATCAAAAGTTTGTGATTACGAATCACAAAATTATCCGTTCGATAGCTCAAGACCGGAAAGCAATTAAGGTTGGTAAACTCTATCTCATAGGAATTCAATTTAATCGTATAGAACGGATCTTAGGGATTGGGTTTTGTGTTAATTTTATGCTTAATTCCGCTGCGCATGGATCCATAAAACCCAACAGTGGTATCAGAGCCCTGTTCGTATGGTTAAGTTTGAATTAACATGCTAGAATGATTATATAAATTGTTTATATGTTCGTTGCATGTTTTGTATGCGATAGAATTTTGATTGTTTATGTGAAACAATATGAAAATCGTTTTCGAATTTTGATGAATTAAATCTTTAAAAGGGTTGTTTTATATGATTTAATTGCCATGTAATCTGAATTGATTGAAATCTGAAAATCCTGCGAACTGGCTACCTATGTCGTGCGACATAGTAGGCCACATGTGGAAATCTGGTAATCTGGCTAGTTATGTCACGCGACATACTTAGCCACTGGCTAGTTATGTCACGCGACATAATAAGCCAAATACGGGGCGGAATCAGTTTGTTTAATTTTTCTGCTATTCTGTGATTGTGTTTACAATCTGATATGTTTATATGATAATCTGGATGCTATAAATTTCTGGAAATAAAATTTATAGGACCATGCTAGATTAATTCATTGTTTATGATGCATGCTTAATTAATTCAAATATGTTTTTATTAATTGTTGCGATGCATGAATTAATTGTTCTTAAGTGTTAAGAATTTTATTAGATGTTTAGTTGAGACATTGATTCATAGTTTCCTAATATGTTTAGATTTAGACATTGTAAATTTTGGATTTTGTGATTGTTTATGGAAACAAGCCATAATTACGCGAAATTTAAAAGGAAACTGATTGTTTATAAAAGGTAATGATTATGTTGTCAAATCAGAGCTGATTTCTAATTGTGCATGACTAGGAGAGTTCTGTCTAAGGAAGAGTTGGTACTTAAGTAGTCCTTGTGGCTCACCTATCTTCCTGGGAACTTACCTGGTGCATGATTGTGACTATCTTTGCTGATATGCTTATAATCTACCTTAAAGAACCTTCATTTAACTTTTAAGTTCTTTATGCCAATCCATGATTAAAACACTTGAGACCACTCGGATAGTTTTGGGTGGGCTTGCCATAGCAAGGTGCTTTGATTCTATTCCGTTTGCGAGCAAGATGAGGAAATGGTGGTTCCTATACGTTTAAAATGGATGAACTTAATTGGGTTATCAAAATGGTTTTGGACCCAAGGCATAAGATGAGACCCAAGGCATAAGATGAGATTAAAATATGCTTGGACATATGATGTCTTAAATAAATCTCATAAAAGATCCTAAGAGTCATATATGATATGATTGATGTTTTCTACCTAATTAGTTTAATCTTGAGCGGTGCGCCATAGCGTACTTGAGATTAAATTAAAGTTGGATCTTAGCCCTAAGAGTCATATACGATATGATTGATGTTTTCTACCTAATTAGTTTAATCTTGAGCGGTGCGCCATAGCGTACTTGAGATTAAATTAAAGTTGGATATTAGCCCATTAAATGCATATTATGCTTATTTGCATTGGAAGGTGTATGATTTAGTGGGAGTATTTGTAAAATACATTATTTGCTCTTAAATGATAAATATGTTGATATTGATATGTGTTCATATAATTTGTATATTTTGTTGTAGAAGTAGCATTACATAATGATAATTGCGATTCGTCCTTATGAAGGACAAAGTTCGAAAGGAACAATACATAATGTGTACGTTCTTGACGAATCCGTTCCTAATAAACCCACTGCAAATGTTGCAAAGGGCAAATAAGGAAGCAACATTAGAAACATATTGATGATTCTGACAATATTGCTTGCCTTGTAATTGCCATCATGTTTAAAGGCTCTTGTGAAGAACCTTGAGTACATGATAACTATTCTTCTGTTCTAGTATAACGCAAAAGGGGAAATGTTCCAAGTGCATGCTAGGCAAAAGATATATGTTGTGGGGAAGGCTCTTAATTCATGAGATGAAAGAAGGAGCAATCCGCAAATTGTGTTAATGGTTGACACAAGAAAAGGGTTCATAAAGAAAGGAAAAGAAGGTAAAGCAAAGGTTGCTAAACCTAAGGCAAAAGTTGCAAAGCCGAAGAGGCTAAACCTAAAGTGTCTCAAAAGGATGCAGTTTGCTACCAATGAAATAAGATTGGTCATTGGAAGCAAAGTTGCAAGGCTTGTTAGGAAGGACTAAAAGGTGAAGAAGGGCAATATGATTGCTACTACTTCAAGTATCTATATGATAGATATTTTCCTTTCGACTTCTTGTTCTTGGGTATATGATACAGGATTAGATCCCACATTTGTTTAAATGTGCAAGGAACAAAGAATAGAAAGCTACTCAAATAAGGTAAATTAAACCTAAGCATGGGAATGAAGCAAGAGTTGCTACATTAGCCATAGGGACTTATGAAGTCACCTTACCTTGTGAAGTAGTACTTGTTTTGAATAAGTATGACTACGTTCCGAATTTGAATAGGAGTATTATTTCCGTTTCTTAAATGGATGATGAAGGATATAATTTTCTTATTTTCAATAAGAAGTTTTATATTTATTTAATAATATGCCTTATTGTAATGCATATGTCATTAAATGGTCTTCATATCCTTGATGATGAGAAACAAAATAATGTTGAAGATATCTATAATATAAATGGGAAATCTAAACCGAACAATATGAACAAAGCGTTCATATGGCATTGCCGGCTTGGTCAAATAAATAAGAAACATATATCTAAACTCCATTAACATGGACTTTTAGACTCATATGACCATGAATCATTTGAGGAATATGGATCTTATTTATTGGGATTATCGACCAAACCACCCTACACTAAAGTAGTGGGAGGGCTAGTGACTTATTGGTCATTATACATGAGATGTATATGGACTATTAAGCAGCATTGCTAGGGGAGGATTTCGGTATTTCATCACATTTACCAATGACTTATCTAGATATGACTATGTCCATCTGATGAAGTCAAAAGGTGAATCGTTTGAGATGTTTCGATCATTTCAAGATGAAGTGCAAAATAAACTTGGCAAAACTATTAAGTACTTCGATTAGATCGAGGTGGTGAATATTTGAGCCAAGAGTTTGACAATCATCTCAAAACTATGAAATCGTTTCAAAGTTGACTCCACCCGGAACATCACATTGTATGGTGTGTCTATAGGAGGAAGTGAACCTTGTAGGACATGGTTCATTCGATGATGTGTCAAGTTGACTTTCCTAATTCCTTTTGAGGATATGCATTAGAAATAATGCGGTTACACTGAATTGAGTCCTTACTAAATCGGTTCCTAAGGCCCCACATGAGATGTGGCATGGAAGAAAACTTAGTTTGTCTTTCATGAAGATTTGGGGTTGCGAATCTTATGAAAAGAGACTTGTCTCTTATAAGTTAGCACCAAATCTAACCAAGTTATTTTCGAAAATTTATCTTATAACCACAAAAGAGAACAAAACGTTTGTTGCTCTATACGATTTGTTTCTTGAGAAATCGTTTCTCAAATAAGAATCTAGTGGGAGTAAAATTAATCTTGAAAGAAGTTCAAGAACCCGAAAATAATATGGAACCAAGAGTAGAGACAGAACCAAGTTCACAAAGGAGTTGTGAAACCGGTTCAAGATGCACAAGTCCATCGTAGATTGGATAGGTTACGATCCGAACTCAAGAAATAGTGATTTCTCGTTGCGGAAAGTGATGAAGTGGAAGTCATTAAGAATGACGATCCTACTTGCTATCAAGAAGCGATGTCCTCTCCTAATTTGGATAAATGGTTAGGAACCATGAAATCCAAATTACAATCCATGTTTAACAATCAAGTTTGGAACTTGATTGGGCTACCTAAAAGTGTAAAAACTAAAGGGTGCAAGTAGGTCTTCAAAGATCGACATGGATATGAAGGTGTATACTTTCATGACTAAGGATTGTAACAAAGGGATTTAGGAAAATTCATAGTATTGACTATGTTGAAACCTTTTTCGCCAGTTACAATGTCGAAGTCTGTTAGATTTTCAATTGCCATTATCACATATTGTGACTATGTGATATGACAAATGGATGTCAAACGATTTTCTTTAAATGGAAAGATTATTAAGGATGTGTATAGTACACAACCCGAATAGTTTGACGATCCAAGAAACTCTAATAGAGTATGCATGTTGCAAAGATCCATGAGATGGGTTGAAGCAAGCTTAAAGGAATTGGAATCTTCGTTTTGATGAATTGGTCAAAGAGTTTGACTTTATTAAGTACGAAGATGAACCTTGTGTATGCATGAAATTCAGTGGGAGCGTGGTATTATTTCTATTGTTTATTACAATGATATCTTAATCATTGGAAAAACAAGTTCCGATACTTAAGACTGTTAAGTCTTGGTCAAGGAAAGGTTTTTCAATGAAAGATATGGGTGAAGCCGCTTACATCCTTGGCATCAAGATCTATAGAGATGGATCTAGAAGGATAAATTGGTTTGAGTCAAAGTGTTCACAATGACAAGATTCTTAGAAGAGTCTAAGAAGAGTAGATTGTCAATGGGTCATGGTATTTCTCTTAGCAATATTCATTATCTTATGACAACTGATGAGCAAAAGGGAAATGAATGAAGTTCCATATGCTTCGGCATTTGGATCTGTCATGTATGCCATGATTTGTACTAGACCCGGCGTCTCATATGCTCTAAGCATGATGAGTCGATACCAATCTGATCCTGTGATGAGAACCATTGGATGGCAGTCAAGATGATCCTTAAGTACTTAAGAAGAACTAAGGATACGTTCTTGGGATTTAAAAGGTTGGAAGTTAATCTTGTTGTAAGGATTACATAGGTGCTAGCTTCCAAACTAACAAAGTTATTTTAAAATTGCAATTAGGATTTGTGTTTGTGCTTATTAGAGGTGCAATTTTGATTGGAAGAGTTCCAAGCAAAAATTGTAGCCGATTCTACTACTAAGGCCATATTTTAGCAACATATGATGTAGCTGAAAGAGGCAGTTTGGATCAAAAGTTCATTTAGTATTTTGGAAACACTTCAAGTGTTTTTCCAAGTATCACTAATCCGTGGAACTTTGTTGTGATAATTATGGTGTCATTTGTGCAAACAATGGAACCAAAATCACAACGGTGATCCAAACACTCACTTAGACGTTCTTCGAGGAATTCATAAAGAATGAGAAGACGTTAAGATATACAAAATATCAACCGATGATGACATAAGGGATTCACTTACAAAGACCCTCGCATAGGCAGAAGCATGGTGGGCATGTGATAAGTGACTATTATATAGTCAATTATCCTAGTTTTTATATACTTTTACATAAATAAATCATCACTTTTCATTTAGTTTTTTAGTACTTTTTACTTACTTTTGTTATTTTATTAGATTTTACGTTTTTGGTATGTTTTATACATTTTAGACAGGTTTTAGGGTCATTTTATATATACAAAGAATACATGGACATCTTGGTCCAAAAAGATGAAGGAACACCAAGCAAATAAGCACTCCAAGCTGAAAACCAGTCGGAGCGGCCGTGCAGCAAAACCAGGAGCGGCCGTGCAACATAGGCCATGGCCGGCCATCTTGGCCCATGGAGTGGCCGAGCACTGAAAGGACCTGGCCGTGCTAACCTTGGAGCGGCCGTGCAGCTATATCTGGAGCGGCCGTGCAAGTCTTCAAATTCAAATCCAAATCTGGCGCCAAAGAGGACACGGCCGTGCAAAATCCTTGACACGGCCGTGCAAGTCGTGACTGCAGATGTAAAGGCACCTTTTGATGGCACCCAATTGAAGAGTCTCCTTCCATTTATAAATAGGACCCTTGTAATCAGTCTTAGAGATGAATTCTTAGAGAGAAACTACTGATATTAAATAGAGAGAAGATACAAATATTTGTAACAACAATTATCCAAAGAAGTTTGAAGATCAAAGTCATTATTTGTTCTTGGAATCCCTTTGGAGGAAAAGCAATAAAAGTGAAGCATCATTCTCAGCAATCATAAGTCTTTCTTACTCAATCTCTATTTATGCTTTTATGTCATTAATGGCTTGTGAGTAATCCCCCATATTCTTGGGGTTGGAAACTCAAAAGCATGCTTATTCATCATTAAAAAATGTTTAGTCTTGTCTTCTTTCTTCATCTAAAACAATCTCTTTATATTATTCTCTAAATGCCTTACATTTTGGCGATATCCAATTTGTATGATTCAGTCAATTGAGAGAAGTACCTAGCGAAGAATCTCGATTGACGGAACCATATAAAGAAAATAGGTTCATTGATCACGAGAGTAGTTCAATGGCCTAGGGATGTTCCTTTAATGGAAAGTATGTTGACTTCCGTCCTTAATGGATTCTTACTAATTATGGTCAGCTAGAGATAAGCCGGAATGCCCGTTTGTGACAGGGCGGGGGCAAACATAAACGGATTTCTCAAACAGTTAGGACATAATTAGTGAAGAATACAAACGCTATTGTCTTAGCCCGAAATAGCGTAGGCCTAACATACCATCCTTGCTTTTTATGAAAACCTTTTATTTCTAAGACAATGACAATTTGATGAATAAGATTATGTGTATGATTTCCAATCCCGAGAATGCTTCGTTTTTATAAGATTTCAATTAAAGTATTTTCTGTTTATGCTCTCTCTATTATTCTAAAACAAATTTTATCTACCACCAATCCTTTCTATATTTTCTAAAGACAAAAATATCCCTTAAGTAAACCCTGTCTCTGTGGGATCGACTCGTACTTGCACCCGCTATATTACAATAGCCCGTGCGCTTGCGGAATTAAATAAACCGTTAGGTTTCGACCGAACAAGTTTTGGCGCCGTTGCGGGGACAACGGTTTACTTTTTATTTTTGTCTTGACTACAAAATTGTTAGTTTTTGTTTTATTGTTACTAGTTTGCTTTCTTGTCCTATAATACATTACGTTTAATTTTTTTTCTTCAAGTGTTTTTCTTGTAGTTTATGAAACGTTCTCGGACATTTGTTGACAACTTTGATCCGGAACCCGAAAGAAGCTTTCACGAAAGATTAAGAAGATTTAGAGAAAATCTACAAAAACACATGGACGGAGAACCGCAAACACCTGCTAGGACCCTACGGGACTTTGTTAACCCAAGTACCCCGGGAACTAGATCCCCTATTGTTGTGCCGAATGCCGGAGCGGCAAACTTCGAGATAGAGCCGCAATTATTGCACATGGTTATGAATAACCAATACGTGGCACGCCTTCGAAGATCCCCATCTACACATCCAAACATTCCTTGAATATTGTGATACTACACGTATTCAAGGTGTTACGGTGGAAGCAATCCGGATGCGCCTTTTTCCTTTCTCTCTTAAGGATAAGGCGAAACAATGGTTGAATTCGGTCCCCCAGAATTCATTAACAACATGGGACCAAATTCAAGAAGCATTCCTTGGTCGATTTTTCCCGCCAAGCAAGACTGCCCAGATACGAACAAAGATCACTAACTTACATCAAACGAGATAGTGAGACTTTGTATGACGCATGGGAACGGTTCAAGGAACTTCTCAGAATGTGCCCCCACCACGGGCTTGAAAAGTGGTTGATTGTTCACACCTTCTACAACGGTCTCATTTTCAAAACAAGAGAGACCATTGATGCCGCATTGCGGGAGGAGCATTGATGAACAAAGGAGTCGATGAGGCATACGACCTTATCGAAAACATTGCATTGAACCATTACCAATGGTCAAGCGAGAGGAGCAGCAACAAGGTACGCCCGGTAAATATAATGTTGATGCAGTTACTCTTCTCTCCTCTAAAGTTGACATGCTTTTGAAAAAGTTTGAAAATCTTAATGTCAACCCCATTGCTAGTGTAAATGTGTTATGCGAACTATGTGGGTCTAACTCACATAGTACGGATAACTGTGAGTTACTGGACGTTACTTCTAACAATCAAGTGAACTTCGTTAATTCTTTTGGGCAAAAAGGAGGAATGTATTCTAATACATACAATCCCAATTTTTCCTATAAGAATAACAACGTTCTTAACCCACAATCATTTACACAACATCAAGGTCTTACATTTGGAAATTTCAAAAATACTTCAAATATTTTTTCTCCCCCTAAATCAAAATTAGATCTTTTAATGGATTTCATAGTTGAAAGTAAGAATGAGCAAGAAAAGACTAATGCTGAATTTAGGGAATGCTTTAAGTTATTTAATGATAAATTTGATGAATTAGCCACCCATAATAAAATATTAAATGAGCATGCTAAAGCGGTGGTTACTAGAAGTGGGAGAGAGCTTATTGATTGTTCACCTAAAGAGAGTAGCCCCATTGAAGAAAGTATTAGTCAAAATCCACCCATGGTCGAGACTAATGATGAGGATAATAAGGGGACGGAATCCCCTAAAATGACTAGAAATTTTGATCCACCTATACCTTACCCTCGAAAGGTTGATAAAGGCAAAACTCGATAAACAATTTGCAAAATTTTTAGAAGTTTTAAAATCTATCTACATTAATATACCTTTCACGGATGCTTTGCAACAAATGCCTTCTTATGCTAAATTCCTCAAAGATATTCTTGCTAACAAAAGGAAGCTAGAAGAAAATGAAAGCTGTTGCATTAACGAGAGGAAGTGAGTCTTTGTTTTACAAAAAAGGTTACCCCCAAAACTAAAAGATCCCGACACTTTCTCTATCCCTTGTAATATAGGTAAATTTGATGTTGATAATGCTATCTTTGGATCTAGGAGCTAGTGTAAGCCTCATCCCGCTTTACGTAAGCAAGAAGATTGGTGTAGGAGAATTGAAACCTACAACCATATCCACGCAATTGGCGGATCGTTCCATTAAATATCCAGTGGGTATTATGGAAGATGTCCCTTGCCAAATCGGGAAATTAATCATCCCGGTAGATTTTGTTGTTCTCGAGATGGAAGAAGATAGTCATATTCCTGTAATTCTAGGTAGACCTTTCCTTGCCACAGTAGGGCGGTTATAGGCGTTAAACATGGTAACCTAACTTTGAATGTAGGAGATGATAAAATGGAGTTTAACTTGTCTAAATTCATGAGAAATCCTGATCTTGAGAACCCTTGCTTGAACATTAACATGTTAGAATCAATTAGCAAGGAATTAGAGAGTCCCCAATCTAAGGATCCGCTAGAAAAAAGTCTTATAGATTGGAAGAGAACTTTGCATGATAATGACGATGAAGAAATTGCAAATTATACCATGCTTTTAGACACAGCAAAGCCTAGTGGGGACAATGAGTTCGAAAAGTTGGAGGCTACAGCAGAACTATCCAACAAAGAGGAAAAAGAGGTAGTTAAGGCACCTCAAGTCGAGTTAAAACCTCTTCCTGCAAATCTAAGGTATGAATTCACGGGACCTAACTCCACTTACCCTGTGATTATAAATGCTAGTCTAGGTCCTCTAGAAACAGAAAAGTTGTTAAATGAGCTTAGGTTGCATCAAAAAGCCATAGGATATACGATAGATGACTTAAAAGGAATTCATCCAAAGATTTGCATGCATAGGATTGATTTAGAGGAAGATCATAAACCTTCCATTGAACATCAAAGAAGACTCAATCCTAACATGAAGGAAGTAGTTAAAAGAAGTCCTTAAATTACTTGACTCAGGCATCATCTACCCAATTTCAGATAGCAAATGGGTGAGCCCAGTTCAAGTTGTCCCTAAGAAGGGAGAAATGACAGTCATTCGAAATGATAAAGATGAATTAATCCCAACAAAGACTGTCACGGGTTGGCGCATGTGTATAGATTATAGAAAATTAAATAAAGCCACCCGAAAAGATCACTTTCCCCTTCCCTTTATAGACCAAATGCTAGAAAGATTGGCCAAACATTCCCATTTCTGGACGGATATTCAGGATTTTTCCAAATCCCTATCCATCCAGACGATCAAGAAAAAACTACCTTTACTTGTCCTTATGGTACCTTCGCTTATAGAAGAATGCCTTTTGGACTTTGTAATGCTCCGCCACTTTTCAACGTTGTATGATGTCCATTTTTTCCGAATACATAGAAAATATTATGGAAGTTTTTATGGATGATTTCTCTGTTTTACGGATATTCTTTTGACGAATGTTTGAAGAATTTATCTAAAGTCCTACAACGTTGTGAAGAGGTCAATCTTGTTCTAAATTGGGAAAAATGCCATTTTATGGTAAATGAAGGGATAGTGTTAGGACACATGGTGTCCGAAAAAGGAATAGAAGTAGATAAGGCGAAAATCGAAATTATTGAAAAATTACCTCCGCCTACTAATATTAAAGGTATAAGAAGTTTTCTTGGTCACGCCGGATTTTACCGACGTTTTATAAAAGATTTCTCAAAAATTTCTAAACCTTTAACTAATCTACTAATGAAAGATGCTCCATTTGTGTTTGATAGCCCTTGTCTTGAAGCTTTCAATAGGTTGAAAGAAGCTTTGATTTCCGCTCCTATCGTACAACCACCCGATTGGGATCTCCCTTTCGAAATAATGTGCGATGCAAGTGATTTCGCGGTCGGAGCTGATGCAGGACAGCGAAAAAGACAAGAAAACGCACGCAATATATTATGCCGGCCGAACCTTTGGATGAAGCACAAATGAATTATGCCACCACAGAAAAAGAGCTTCTGGCCGTAATATTTGCTATGGAAAAGTTTCGGTCATATTTGGTGGGATCAAAGGTAATCATATACACGGATCACGCTGCAATTAGATACTTGTTGACGAAGAAGGATGCAAAGCCAAGATTAATAAGGTGGATCCTTCTCCTCCAAGAATTCGATTTGGAAATCCGTGATAAAAAGGGGACAGAAAATTTGGTCGCAGATCATTTATCCCGCCTTCCTAAAGAATTAGAAATTTCCGATAATTATGACCTTCCCATTGATGATTCATTTCCGGATGATCATCTTCTTGCTATAAACAATGTCGAAATTCCTTGGTTTGCAGACATTGTTAACTATCTAGCATGCAAGATTCTTCCTCCAGAAATGAGTTATCAACAAAAGAAGAGATTTTTATCAGAAATAAAAAAATACTTTTGGGAAGATCCGCTCCTCTTTAGACATTGCGCAGATGGAATCATTAGGCGGTGTGTACCTAATGAAGAGATCAAGGACATTACGTATCATTGTCATTCATCTCCTTATGGCGGTCATGCAAGCACGGCCAAAACCGCCGCCAAGATTCTTCAATCGGGTTTTTCGGCCCACGCTCTTGAAAGATTCTCAAAATTTCGTCATCTCTTGTGATCGTTGCCAAAGAACCGGCAACATTTCAAGAAGAAACGAAATGCCTCTCAATAATATTCTAGAAGTTGAGCTTTTTGACGTTTGGGGCATTGATTTTATGGGACCATTTCCCGCATCCTTCAACAATAATTATATTTTGGTAGCAGTAGATTACGTCTCAAAGTGGGTAGAAGCTATAGCATCTCCAACAAACGACTCAAAAGTCGTCATGAAGCTTTTCAAAGATACAATTTTCTCAAGATTTGGGGTTCCAAAAGTCATCATAAGTGACGGAGGGTCACATTTTTCGCACCGCCAGTTTGATGCTTTATTAAAAAAGTACGGAGTCTATCATAAAACAGGCACCGCATATCATCCTCAAACAAGCGGGCAAGTGGAAATATCAAATCGAGAAATAAAGTGGATCTTGGAGAAAACGGTAATAAGTTCAAGTAAGGATTGGTCAATTAAATTGAACGATGCTTTGTGGGCTTATCGCACCGCTTTTAAAACACCTATCGGAACAACTCCTTTTCGATTAGTTTATGGAAAGCCATGTCATTTACCAGTGGAACTCGAGCATAAGGCATATTGGGCAATCAAAGCCCTAAACTATGACTTGACAGAAGCCGGTGAAAAAAGGAAACTACAGTTACAAGAGCTTGAAGAACTCCGATTTGAAGCCTATGAAAGTGCCGGATTATACGAGGAGAAAACAAAAAAATGGCATGATGCTCATATAATGAGAAGGGATTTTAAAGAAGGGGACATGGTATTACTTTTTAATTCTCGTTTGAAGCTTTTTCCAGGAAAATTAAAATCAAGATGGACAGGCCCATATCAAGTGCGTAAGGTATATCCATACGGAGCCATCGAAATTGGGAACGAAACACAAGGAGATTTTTAAAGTAAACGGGCAAAGGCGAAACACTACATAGCAGGAGATCCAATTGGAGTGGTTTCATGTATTACTTTGGGCGAACCTGCCTACCCGTGATCCATTTGAGTAAGTTTCTCTTTACTCCCCCTAGATTTAGCATTGTTCTTTGAAACATTGAGGACAATGTTCATTTCAAGTGTGGGGGGGTAAATCTATCCTTTTATTTTTCTTTTTATTTTTCGCTTTCTAGTTTTTAAATTTTACTTGCTTTCTAGGATAAATTTAATTGCTTTCTACATTAATTTTTCTTTTTAACTTAGTTGCATTTTTTTTTTCTTTTTTACGCATGTATAATAGTATATAAAAAAATTAAATCCCTATGATGATCAAAAATCATTATCATTATGCTTGCCATTTGCCCTAGTATAAATGCCTTTACCTTTCCTCTCATATTTTCTATACACTTAGAAATCTATAAAAAGGAATAGTATAAGGGATCTTTTTAGGAAATAATTGAAAGCCTCATAAGTTGGTATAGCACAATATAGAATCTCATCAAGGAAAATGCATTTGATTAGAAAGGAATTCTTTTATGCTTGGTTATTTATGCAAATTTTGAATATATTCCTTTAAGATTGTACATTTTTTATCTTTATTAGATATTTATTCCCTTTTTAGAAGCACCTTTTTGATTGCATCCCTTGAATCACACCCTTTCATAAATTTCATCCTTCCATTTTTCAAATCAAGTCAAAGTAAAACACTTCTATCTTATTGATAAAAGAGTGACAATTGTCACCAAGCCTTAAAAGCAAAAAGAAACATATTATCTCCTAAGTAACTCGGGGCACGGCGTTCGCTGCGACGATGCTTCCTTGCCAAACGGAAATAATATCCAAAAAGTATTCTTGATCTAAGTATTAGGAACATGGGGTTCGCAACCACAATGTCTCCTACTTGAAAGGATAAAAAATAACTTAGATCTTTTGCAAGAATATAACACGTACAAAAATAAGATAAATTTGTTTGACTTTGACGAGATTTTTCCACTACCATCATCCATTCTTCACCCTTGTGATTCAAGAATGTAATACAATTCTTCGGAACTTCTAAATTGTGAATAAATGTTTATACCTTCTCTTGTACGTCTTAAAGAAATAAAATTCATCTTTTCTAAAAAAAAAAAAAAAATCACTCTGAAAAGTGATAGCTTTTTCTACCAAGAAGATTCTTCCTTCTAGCATGCTTTACTTGGTCAAAATTCTATATATGCTATATTAGGTTATTGTCTTGCATTTTATCTCTTTAAAAATATCCCTAAAATATTTTCTTCCTAAAATAAATTTTTAAAGGTATTCAAAATATGATTAGATAGATAAAGGCATTATCTAAGGAGGCAATTTAAGGGCTTGTTACTTTATTTCTGAGGGATCAATCGTATTTTTCTCCCTCTCCGTATTTCATTCTAAGTTTGCTTGGGGACAAGCAAAGGCTTAAGTGTGGGGGAGTTTGATAAGTGACTATTATATAGTCAATTATCCTAGTTTTTATATACTTTTACATAAATAAATCATCACTTTTCATTTAGTTTTTTAGTACTTTTTACTTACTTTTGTTATTTTATTAGATTTTACGTTTTTGGTATGTTTTATACATTTTAGACAGGTTTTAGGGTCATTTTATATATACAAAGAATACATGGACATCTTGGTCCAAAAAGATGAAGGAACACCAAGCAAATAAGCACTCCAAGTGAAAACCGGTCGGAGCGGCCGTGCGGCAAAACCGGGAGCGGCCGTGCAACTTAGGCCATGGCCGGCCATCTTGGCCCATGGAGTGGCCGAGCACGAAAGGACCTGGCCGTGCTAACCTTGGAGCGGCCGTGCGGCTATATACGGAGCGGCCGTGCAAGTCTTCAAATTCAAATCCAAATGCGGCGCCAAAGAGGACACGGCCGTGCAAAATCCTTGACACGGCCGTGCAAGTCGTATTTGCGAGATGTAAAGGCACCTTTTGATGGCACCCAATTGAAGAGTCTCCTTTCATTTATAAATAGGACCCTTGTAATCAGTCTTAGAGATGAATTCTTAGAGAGAAACTACTGATATTAAATAGAGAGAAGATACAAATATTTGTAACAACAATTATCCAAAGAAGTTTGAAGATCAAAGTCATTATTTGTTCTTGGAATCCCTTTGGAGGAAAAGCAATAAAAGTGAAGCATCATTCTCAGCAATCATAAGTCTTTCTTACTCAATCTCTATTTATGCTTTTATGTCATTAATGGCTTGTGAGTAATCCCCCATATTCTTGGGGTTGGAAACTCAAAAGCATGCTTATTCATCATTAAAAAATGTTTAGTCTTGTCTTCTTTCTTCATCTAAAACAATCTCTTTATATTATTCTCTAAATGCCTTACATTTTGGCGATATCCAATTTGTATGATTCGATCAATTAAGAGAGAAGTGCCTAGCGGAGAATCTCGATTGACGGAACCATATAAAGAAACTAGGTTCATTGATCACGAGAGTAGTTCAATGGCCTAGGGATGTTCCTTTAATGGAAAGTATGTTGACTTCCGTCCTTAATGGATTCTTACTAATTATGGTCAGCTAGAGATAAGCCGGAATGCCCGTTTGTGACAGGGCGGGGGCAAACATAAACGGATTTCTCAAACAGTTAGGACATAATTAGTGAAGAATACAAACGCTATTGTCTTAGCCCGAAATAGCGTAGGCCTAACATACCATCCTTGCTTTTTATGAAAACCTTTTATTTCTAAGACAATGACAATTTGATGAATAAGATTATGTGTATGATTTCCAATCCCGAGAATGCTTCGTTTTTATAAGATTTCAATTAAAGTATTTTCTGTTTATGCTCTCTCTATTATTCTAAAACAAATTTTATCTACCCCCAATCCTTTCTATATTTTCTAAAGACAAAAATATCCCTTAAGTAAACCCTGTCTCTGTGGGATCGACTCGTACTTGCACCCGCTATATTACAATAGCCCGTGCGCTTGCGGAATTAAATAAACCGTTAGGTTTCGACCAAACAGCATGTTAGATCCATGAGTATTCGATACATAAATGGAGCCTAGTGCAAGTGGGAGACTATTGGTGTAATGCCCTAGGCTTTAGTTATGTTTAACTGAAAACCTTTATGTATCGTCTTTATCGTTTATGTTTATTATTTGATTATTATATAGTTTGCATATTTATTGTAATAATCTCCGTCCCTGATTATTAAGAGAATAATTAGTATAATTGTCAATGGATAATCATATGATGATTATATGCATAGAGATGCACATTGAAATTATGGGTACTTGTTAGAGAACAAGTGATTGGACTTGACCCGTATGAGATTTATGTCATGGTCAAATGACATAATTAAATCTCATATGGTCACTTCATTTAGTCCCTAGACCTGAGATTATCATGACCTACATATGATGAAAGTTATGTTTGATTTTAGTCAAACGGTATCTTAACACGATATCTATAAAGGCTATCTTTGGCATGATCGGATTCATGATGGGAAGGATGATAAGTCAAGATGGAAATTGTCCCTCTGAAGGGAGATGTTTTGCTTGGGCCCCTCGATGAGTGATAATGATGAAAGCGTGTGGCCACACCCCAATATGATTGGACTATCATTATACTCAAGATCGAGAAAGCATTGAACAAATACAAGTTGACGTGGACCATAAATTGTGTTCAATATAACATCGTGAGACAAAGGGAGAAATGGAAGTGTACCATAGGAAACGTGAACTCTTACGTTGTGTTATTTGGGTAGACATAATGGCTTGCTAGAGTCCGCTTATGTCTTATGAGGGTCGATATGATCGGACTCATTGCCAACATAATACAATCCTATTGGGTCACACACAAATAGAATGAATTGGTTGAACCGGAGGAAGAATGATTGAGAGTCTCAGTATCTGGCTACATATGTCACGCGACATATTAAGCCAATGGCTTAATATACCGCACGACATAATAAGCCCGTACGCGGTTTGACAGCCTGTCTCTCCTAATACGATTAGGAGACGTATTCTTACTATTGTAGTATAAATACAAGAGTGCTCGGACCTAATTAGCTAGCCGAATTTTTCAATAGAAATTCACAATCAAAAGTCCTCTCAATATTCTTGCATAAGTTTTAGGAATCTAGCAATTCCCAACCCGAGAATCGTTCTCGACATTCATATTTGTGTGGATTACCAAAAGAGGGTCTTAATTTAGTTCAAACAAATCAAAGACCTAGAGTTCAAATCTGAAGATCCAAAGGAGTTGAAGATTCGAAGATTTGAAGATCAAAAGTTTGTGATTACTAATCACATAATTATCCGTTCGATAGCTCAAGACCGGAAAGCAATTAAGGTTGGTAAACTCTATCTCATAGGAATTCAATTTAATCGTATAGAACGGATCTTAGGGCTTGGGTTTTGTGTTAATTTTATGCTTAATTCCGCTGCGCATGGATCCATAAAACCCAACACTATGTTCGTGATTATGTTCACATGAGATCTATGTTACAACCATGCGATGTTTGTTACAATATGAAAACCTTCTAAATATTTAAGTCTTATGCCATTTCTTGATTAGAACACTTGCGATACTTTAGGGTATTTGATGTAGTTTCGACTCAGTTGGGTGCATCTTATATCTTAATTTGTGATCAGGGCGAGATAATGGTTGATGTAGTTTTGACTCAGTTAGGTGCATCATTCCATGTCTCACATGTTTGAAAAAGGTTTTGACTTAATTGGTGCTTTCAAATGAGATTTGACCCAAGGCATAGATGAGATTTAAAATATGTTTTTGACATATGATGTCTAAGGAAATCTCATAAAAGATCTAAGAATCATATAGTGATATGATTGATGTTTCTACCTAAATAGCTTGATTTCGGGCATTGACTCAGTTAAACCAAAATCAAGTGAAATATGGATCTTAGCCTACTATGATTATATGATACATGTTTGTATTTGAAGGTGTATAATTTTGTGGGAGTATTTGTGAAATACATTATTTGCTCTTAGATGGTAAATGTGTTGATATTAATATGTGTTCATATGGTTTGCATATTTTGTTGTAGAAATAGCATTACACAATAAATTGCAATTCGTCCTTAAGAAGGACAAAGTTCGAAAAGAACGGTACAGATTATTCTGATTGGATCAGAAGCTTAAAGAATTGTTCTTAAGCAAAAGTGTACGTTCTTGACGAATCCATTCCTGCTGAACCCAATGCAAATGTTGCAAAGGGCAGATAAGGAGCAACATAAGAAACATAGAGATGATTCCTATGATGTTGTTTGCTTTATGCTTGTCACCATGTATAAGGCTCTTGAGAAGGACCTTGAAAACATGGAAGTTACTTTTGTTCTAGCACAACGCACAAAGGAAATGTTTCAAGTGCAAGTTAGGCAAGAGAGGTTTGTTGTGTTAATGGTTAACACAAGAAAGGGGTTTAAAAGGAAACACAAAGTAGGTAAAGCAAAGGTTGCTAAACCTAGGGCAAAAATTGCCAAAGCCGAATAGGCTAAACTCAAAGTGTCTCAAAAGGATGCATTTTGCTACCATTGCAATGTGATTGGTCATTGGAAGCAAAGTTGCAAGGCTTAAAAGGAAGGCCTGAAAGGTGAAGAAGGGAAATACGATTGCTACTACTTCAAGTATCTATATGATAGATATTTTCCTTTCTACTTCTTATTCTTGGGTATATGATACCAGATATAGATCCCACATTTGTTTAAATGTGCAAGGAACAAAGAATAGAAAGCTACTCAAAGAAGGTGAATTAAACTTATGCGTGGGAATGGAGCAAGAGTTGCTACATTAGCCGTAGGGATTTATGAAATCACTTTACCTAGTGGACTAGTGCTTGTTTTGAACAAATGTTACTACGTTCCGAATTTGAGTAGGAGTATTATTTCCGTTTCTTATATGGATGATGAAGGATATTGTTTTCTTATTGTGAATAAGAAGTTCAATATATTTAAATGATATGCTTTATTTTATTGCAGATTCATTTAATGGTCTTCATATCCTTGATATTGAGAAACAAAATAATATTGAAGATATCTATAATATAAGTGAGAAATCTAAACCGAATGATGTGAACAACACGTTCATATGGCATTGTCGATTTGGTCATATAAATGAGAAACGTATATCTAAACTCCATTAACATGGACATTTAGACTCATATGATTATGAATCATTTGAGGAAGGTGAATCTCGTTTATTGGGTAAAATGACCAAACCACCCTACACTAAGAGTAGTGGGAGGGCTAGTGACTTATTGATCCTAGTACATTAGATGTATGTGGACCATTAAGTAGCATTGCTAGGGGAAGATTTGGGTATTTCATTACATTCACTAAAGACTTATCTAGATATGACTATGTCTATCCGATGAAGTCCAAAAGTGAATCGTTTGAGATATTTATAATATTTCAAAATGAAGTACAAATCAACTTGGCAAAACAATTAAAGCACTTCGATCCGATCGTGGTGGTGAGTATTTGAGCCAAGAGTTTGACAATCATCTCAAAAATTGTGGAATTGTTTCAGAGTTGACTCCACTCGAAACGCCACAATGGAATGGTGTTTCCGAGAGGAGGAATAGAACCCTATTAGATATGGTTCATTCGATGATGAGTCAAGTAGACCTTCCTATATCCTTTTGGGGACATGCATTAGAGATTGTTGCGTTCACACTGAACAGAGTCCCTACTAAATCGATTCCTAAGCCCCACATGAGATGTGGCATGGAAGAAAACCTAGTTTGTCTTTCATGAAGATCTGGGGTTGCGAAGCTTATGTGAAGAGACTTGTCTCTGATAAGTTAGCACCTAAATCTGACAAGGTTATTTTCGTTGGTTACCCTAAGGAAACCAAAGGTTATTACTTTACAACCGCAATGAGAACAAAGTGTTTGTTGCTCAATATGGTACCTTTCTTGAGAAACAGTTTCTCAACAAAGCATCTAGTGGGAGTAAAATTGATCTTGAAGAAGTTCAAGAACCCGAAAATAACATGGAACCAAGAGTAGAGATGGAACCAAGTTCACAAGGAGTTGTGGAACCGGTTCAAGATGCACAAGTCCATCGTAGATCAGATAGGTTACGATCCGAACTCGAGAAATATTGATTTCTCGTATCGAAAAGTAATAAAGTGGAACTCATTGAGAATGACGATTCTACTTCCTATCTTGAGGCGATGTCCACTCCTAATTCGGATAAATGGTTAGGAACCATGGAGTCCGAATTTCAATCCATGTTTGATAACCAAGTTTGGAACTTGATTAAGCTACTTGAAGGTGTAAAAACTAAAGGGTGCAGTAGGTCTTCAAGACCGACATGGATGGAAGGTGTATATTTTCAAGTCTAAGGTTTGTAGCAAAGGGATTTAGGCAAATTCATAGTATTAACTATGTTGAAACCTTTTCGCCAGTTACAATGCCGAAGTCTATTAGAATTTCAATTGCCATGACCACATATTGTGACTATGTGATATGACAAATGGATGTCAAACGACTTTCCTAAATGGAAAGATTCTTAAGGATGTGTATAGTACACAACCTGAAGTTTTGTCGATCCAAGGAATTCTAATAAAGTATGCAAGTTGCAAAGATCAAATTTTGGGTTGAAGCAAGCTTCGAGGAGTTGGAATCTTCATTTTGATGAATCAGTCATGTGGGATCCCCGACCAGGAGAGTCCAAACACTTTTAAGAAAACCTATAAATTTTTGAAAACTTTTTAACTTAACTTTAACATCTAACATCCAATTCTAACTTGGGTCATCTCCACCTTGGAGGAAAGGGAAATAAAACATGAATTAACTTTAAAACCCAAACTTATTTACAAACCTTTATAAGAGCTCCATCTACCTCCATTTGGAACAACTAATTACTTAGTTAACTTATTTACAAAAGGTTAAGTCATAACTTACAAATTTACATAACTTGTTTTATTAACAAGCTCCAACAAAGGAGTAACACCCAAAATATAAACCCTCTAACCATCAACATACCCGACAAACCAAAACTCAAGCACAAACTCCGTACCGGCCTCACTGTCTTGGTCTTCCTGTCTCAGGTCGATCTAAAACATTAAAGGGAGAAGGGTGAGAATAGATCTTAATAAGTTATTATGAATGCACAATATGCCAATTAAAATGCAACACACATATAAGGTGCATATAACACATTGGAAACCAGTAAACAACTTCCGTTACCTTGATTTACCTTTTCCCGTCTGACCAATAAGTCGTACCATGTTGGAAGATAAAACTCCAAATATTCCGTGAACACATGTTCACCAGAATCAATATCATATAACTGACATAGCTACAATAATAACTCATCTCTTGTGAACTGCTGATTGCATATTCATGTCTTATAAGACCCATTTTCCAGGGAAGATATAAGACTTCAACATTCATATGAACTGACTGCACATATTCATAGAAGTTGAACCCCAATCTGTGGCCACAGAAGGGGAAAGGCCAAAGATATAATGTAGTCCGAGCACCTTATGGAACTATTTCTCATAAGTGATCGTACTCCATTATACCCCCTACATCAGCTGATTAACACCATTCAAGCACATATAAGCTACTTGAAATAAAATCCACAACGTGGGATAACAACAACAATATATATATAACATGGTAAAACATACTCATGTTCAATCCATACTAGAGTGCAACATTTATTTCATGCACTAGGTACAATAATGCCAATGCATATGAACTCAAATGAAGTAGGAGAGTATCATAAACTATTCCTAAATAGCCACTATACAATAATATATGACCTCTATGAAGGTCCAAGTTCCATTTACCAAGTTGGAGTTACTTTGGCTAAGGAATAAAGCAATGTAACGAAGCAAATTCACGACAATATTTCAAGGACTTCGACTAATCCAATTTGATCAACTAACATATCATTACGTAGCTAAAATGTTCTACTTTAATCTAAGTTAAAGAGTGTTCAAGTTGGTTCTTGTTTGAATAGGTTTCCAAGTCTTTAAAGTTGCTGCAGAATTTTCAGTGCAGGGCACGACTCGTGCCCTATGGCACGACTCGTGCCTTTTTCCCCCAATCTACTCAGAACGACTTAGACCCTTTTCTACGACTCGTGGCCACGAATGACCAAAGGGCACGACTCGTGCCCCTTGGCACGACTCGTGCCACGGCAGAATCCGGACCCTAATGGAACAACAGCAATCAACCAAAACACAACCCATAACCCAATTTCTCTGTTTTTCATGGACCAAAATCTGTACCAAAAATTAACAATACCAATCCCAAACTATTACCTACTATTTCCAACATAAACAACACCAAATAACATCATTTTCATACCAAAAAGTGTCTCATTTTAACATGCAACCAAGCTATCAACCCCTTGAATCATCAAAAATCCCATAAACCATTATCTTTCAACTCAACTTCCTCACTACTACTTAAAATCAATTCCAACCTTGACATGAACACTTTCAAAACCCAAATCTCATGGTTTTAACAACACAAAATCATTTCCTTGAACCAAAAATCAAATAAAATCATAATATGAACAATTATTTGAAAGAAAACATAATAACTTACCTGAATGATGAAAAATAAAATAATTATTTGAGTAGCTCTAAATGATCCCCTCGCCGCCAGGAACCCGAATCCGCCCTTGATTTTGAAAACGGAGAAGTATTGAAGGCTAGAGAATTATTTGAAAGAGGAGGTTTAGGGTTTGAGGGTTTTCTCCATGGAAATGGCTTTAAGAGAAGGTGATGACTCTCCACAGCAAATGAAAATAATGAAAAGGCTTTCATTGTTTTGACAATTCCATGGCTAAGAATAGTTACATATAAGCTCCTCATTTACTTAACAAGTTATTACTAAAATTCTAACTATCCCTATTTACCCCTAAACATTTTAACACTAATAAGTATTTTAATAAATTTATCTTTATTATTAATTCATAAGAAGCTTTCATTGTTATTCCCTTTAGACCCTAAAACATTCTTTTTAATTCATTTTCATCCCAATTTCACATTAGTTAGTTAATGCCCAATCTAACTTACTAAATCCAAACAAACTTATGAATAGTCACATAAAGTCAAATAAAATCATAAAATGCACAAAATGAAATATTTCCACCCGAACCCCACGTGCTCAACGAGTAATTAAATAGTGCCTAATATCGGGGTCGTCACACTCACTCCCCCTTAAAGAAAATTCGCCCCGAATTTTAAGTAAACTTACTTGTACTCTCAAATAAAGAAGGGTACTTCTCCCTCATCTCCGACTCTAACTCCCACGTAGCCTCTTCAATAGTATGATTTCTCCAAAGTACCTTCACTACCGGAATACTCTTAGTTCTCAATTCTTTCACTTGGAATTCTAAAATTCTCAAAGGCTCTTATACATAAGACATGTCGGCTTGAATCTCTTCGGGAGGTGAACTCAAGATATGAGAAGGATCGTGGCAATACTTTCTTAGCATAGACACATGGAAGACATCGTGAAGTGAAGAGAAGGATGGAGGCAACTCCAAACGGTAAGCTAATTCCCCAATCTTCTCTATGATCTCAAACGGTCTCACGAACCTTGGAGCGAGTTTTCCTTTATTCCCAAACCTTTTGATCCCGGTCCTCGGAGAAATCTTCAAGAAAACCAAGTCGCCAATTTGAAAAGATAAATCCCGTCTTCGGTTGTCGGCGTAGCTCTTCTGCCTACTCTGTGCCGTCTTCAACCTATCTCGGATCACTTTGATTTTCTCTGTTGAATCCCGAACCAAATCCGAACCCCAAAGTCTAGCTTCACCCACTTCATCCCAACATATAGGAGATCGACATCTTCTACCATACAACGCTTCGTAAGGAGCCATCTCGATACTAGATTGATAACTATTGTTGTAGGCGAACTCAACTAACGGTAAATGATCTTCCCAAGATAGCTGAAAATCCATCACACACGCTCTAAGCATATCCTCTAGAATCTGAATAGTTCGTTCCGACTGGCCATCTGTTTGAGGATGAAACGCCGTGCTGAAACATAACTTGGAACCCAAAGCTTCGTGCAATGCCCTCCAGAATCTAGAAGTAAACCTTGGGTCTCTATCGGACACGATACTAACTGGAACCCCGTGGAGTCTAACAATTTCCTTCATATACAACTGAGCCAATCTCTCCATCGAAAATTTTGTTGACACGGGAAGAAAGTGAGCCGATTTCGTCAATCTATCCACTATAACCCAAATGGCATCCATCTCCTTCACGGTAAGAGGCAAACCTGTCACAAAATCCATTGAAATTCCTTCCCATTTCCACTCCGGAATCTCTAATGGTTGAAGTAATCCCGCCGGTCTTTGATGTTCCGCGTTGACTTGTTGACATGTTAGGCACTTAGACACAAAATCCACTATTTCTCTTTTAATCCCATTCCACCAATATCCTCGTTTCAAATCTTGGTACATCTTCGTGCTACCCGGATGAACAACGAACTTAGACTTATGACCATCCTCTAGAACACGTCTCTTGATCTCCGGTGAGGAAGGAACACAAATACGACCTCGGAAAGTAAGGAGCCCATCTCTATTCAAAGAAAAATCCCCGATTTTACCATCTTGAACTTGTCCCAATATTTTCTTCACTTCCGGATCAAAAGATTGAGCTTCCATCAAATCCCCGTACAAAGTTGGAACGGCTCGGACATTCGCAAAAATCAACTCATGCCTTGACTCTCGAGAATTCAAGGTTGATAAATAAGCCTTCCGACTAATCGCATCCGCAACAACATTCGCTTTCCCCGGATGATAAGAAATCACACAATCGAAGTCCTTCAAAAACTCTAACCATCTTCGTTGCCTATTGTTCAACTCCTTTTGGGTAAATAAATATTTCAAACTCTTGTGATCCGTGAAAATCTCAAATCTCGCTCCGTATAGATAATGCTTCCACTTGTACAACGCAAAAATAATCGTAGCTAACTCCATGTCATGTGTAGGATAGTTCTGTTCAGCCGGTGATAACTTCCGAGAAGCATAAGCAACTACTCTCCCATTTTGCATCAACACACATCCCAAGCCCTCCTTCGATCTCTTGTCACCATTGAAATGAAGTGGTCCCGAAACTTACGCGTGAAATTCTCCAAGGTTCTCGGTGTATGATCTCTAACCCAACTATCGTGAACGATATTCCACCAATGCTCTGCCGCTCCTTCTAGCTTGAAGACCGCACATCTAACCTTTTCGTCGTCCGGGCTCTCCATCGCCGCAAATATTTTGTTCATTGATTCTAACCACCTTTCCGCCTTCACCGGATCAGGATCACCATTGAAACTAGGAGGATTCATCTTCACAAACTTCTCAAGTCCATGCCCTTGCCTCCCTTCTGGCTGTTGTTGAGCTCTACCCTGATTGGCCATATTCTGTAAGAAAACTCTAAACATATCCATCATCTCGGCGTTCTGATTACCATTACCCCCTTCATTACCAACGTTCCCTTGTGCTCTATGTTGATCATCTTCATTTCCAGCCATTATAACCAACACCTGCATCAAACACTCGGCGTCAGTTATCACACACTCCCCCTTAAACTAGATATCTACCCTTGACCTCTAGACGAGGCTCTGATACCAACTGTGGGATCCCCGACCAGGAGAGTCCAAACACTTTTAAGAAAACCTATAAATTTTTGAAAACTTTTTAACTTAACTTTAACATCTAACATCCAATTCTAACTTGGGTCATCTCCACCTTGGAGGAAAGGGAAATAAAACATGAATTAACTTTAAAATCCAAACTTATTTACAAACCTCTATAAGAGCTCCATCTACCTCCATTTGGAACAACTACTTACTTAGTTAACTTATTTACAAAAGGTTAAGTCATAACTTACAAATTTACATAACTTGTTTTATTAACAAGCTCCAACAAAGGAGTAACACCCAAAATATAAACCCTCTAACCATCAACATACCCGACAAACCAAAACTCAAGCACAAACTCCGTACCGGCCCCACTGTCCTGGTCCTCCTGTCTCAGGTCGATCTAAAACATTAAAGGGAGAAGGGTGAGAATAAATCTCAATAAGTTATTATGAATGCACAATATGCCAATTAAAATGCAACACACATATAAGGTGCATATAACACATTGGAAACCAGTAAACAACTTCCGTTACCTTGATTTACCTTTTCCCGTCTGACCAATGAGTCGTACCATGTTGGAAGATAAAACTCCAAATATTCCGTGAACACATGTTCACCAGAATCAATATCATATAACTGAGATAGCTACAATAATAACTCATCTCTTGTGAACTGCTGATTGCATATTCACGTCTTATAAGACCCATTTTCCAGGGAAGATATAAGACTTCAACATTCATATGAATATGAACTGAC
The DNA here is from genome assembly GCA_022495995.1 of Adenophora triphylla var. japonica. Taxonomy (NCBI): domain Eukaryota; kingdom Viridiplantae; phylum Streptophyta; class Magnoliopsida; order Asterales; family Campanulaceae; genus Adenophora; species Adenophora triphylla. The sequence continues at coordinate 155,401 of JAFEMH010002554.1, read as the reverse complement.
TGCACATATTCATAGAAGTTGAAACCCCAATCTGTGGCCACAGAAGGGGAAAGGCCAAAGATATAATGTAGTCCGAGCACCTTATGGAACTATTTCTCATAAGTGATCGTACTCCATTATACCCCCTACATCAGCTGATTAACACCATTCAAGCACATATAAGCTACTTGAAATAAAATCCACAACGTGGGATAACAACAACAATATATATATATATATATATATATATATATATATATATATATATATATATAACATGGTAAAACATACTCATGTTCAATCCATACTAGAGTGCAACATTTATTTCATGCACTAGGTACAATAATGCCAATGCATATGAACTCAAATGAAGTAGGAGAGTATCATAAACTATTCCTACATAGCCACTATACAATAATATATGACCTCTATGAAGGTCCAAGTTCCATTTACCAAGTTGGAGTTACTTTGGCTAAGGAATAAAGCAATGTAACGAAGCAAATTCACGACAATATTTCAAGGACTTCTACTAATCCAATTTGATCAACTAACTTATCATTACGTAGCTAAAAGGTTCTAATTTAATCTAAGTTAAAGAGTGTTCAAGTTGGTTCTTGTTTGAATAGGTTTCCAAGTCTTTAAAGTTGCTGCAGAATTTTCAGTGCAGGGCACGACTCGTGCCTTTTTCCCCCAATCTACTCAGAACGACTTAGACCCTTTTCCACGACTCGTGGCCACGAATGCCCAAAGGGCACGACTCGTGCCCCTTGGCACGACTCGTGCCACGGCAGAATCAGACCCCAGAATTCAGAACAACAGCAATCAACCAAAACACAACCCATAACCCAATTTCTCTGTTTTTCATGGACCAAAATCTGTACCAAAAAGTAACAATACCAATCCCAAACTATTACCTACTCTTTCCAACATAAACCAACACTAAATAACATCATTTTCATACCAAAAAGTGTCTCATTTTAACATGCAACCAAGCTATCAACCCCTTGAATCATCAAAAATCCCATAAACCATTATCTTTCAACTCAACTTCCTCACTACTACTCAAAATCAATTCCAACCTTGACAAGAACACTTTCAAAACCCAAATCTCATGGTTTTAACAACACAAAATCATTTCCTTGAACCAAAAATCAAATAAAATCATAATATGAACAATTATTTGAAAGAAAACATAATAACTTACCTGAATGATGAAAAATAAAATAATTATTTGAGTAGCTCTAAATGATCACCTCGCCGCCAGGAACCCGAATCCGCCCTTGATTTTGAAAACGGAGAAGTATTGAAGGCTATAGAATTATTTGAAAGAGGAGGTTTAGGGTTTGAGGGTTTTCTCCATGGAAATGGCTTTAAGAGAAGGTGATGACTCTCCACAGCAAATGGAAATAATGAAAAGGCTTTCATTGTTTTGACAATTCCATGGCTAAGAATAGTTACATATAAGCTCCTCATCTACTTAACAAGTTATTACTAAAATTCTAACTATCCCTATTTACCCCTAAACATTTTAACACTAATAAGTATTTTAATAAATTTATCTTTATTATTAATTCATAAGAAGCTTTCATTGTTATTCCCTTTAGACCCTAAAATATTCTTTTTAATTCATTTTCATCCCAATTTCACATAAGTTAGTTAATGCCCAATCTAACTTACTAAATCCAAACAAACTTATGAATAGTCATATAAAGTCAAATAAAATCATAAAATGCACAAAATGAAATATTTCCACCCGACCCCCACGTGCTAAACGAGTAATTAAATAGTGCCTAATATCGGGGTCGTCACAAGTCAAAGAGTTTGACTTCATCAAGTACAAAGATGAACCTTGTGTATACATGAAATTCAGTGGGAGAGTAGTATTATTTCTATTGTTTTACGATAATGATATCTTACTCATTGGAAAATGAAGTTTCGACACTTAAGACTGTCAAGTCTTGGTCAAGAAAAGGTTTCTCAATGTAAGATATGGGTGAAGCCGCTTACATCCTTGGCATCAAGATATATAGAGATAGATCCAAAAGGATAAATTGGTTTGAGTCAAAGTACTCACATTGACAAAGTTCTTAGAAGATTCTAAGAAAGGTAACTTGTCAATTGGTCATGGTGTTACTCTTAGTAATACTCATTGTCTTATGACAACTGGTGAGAAAAAGGGGATGGATGAAGTTCCATATGCTCTGACATTTGGATCTGTCATGTATGCCATGATTTGTACTAGACCCGACGTCACATATGCTCTAAGCATGACGAGTCAATACCAATTTGATCCTGTTGAGAACCATTGGACGGCAGTTGAGACGATCCTTAAGTACTTAAGAAGAACTAAGGATACGTTCTTGGTATTTGAAAGGTTGGAAGTTAATCTTGTTGTAAGGGTTACACAGATGCTAGCCTCCAAACTGACAAATTTAGTTTAAAATCGCAATTAGGAATTGTGTTTATGCTTATTGGAGGTGCGGTTTTGTTGGAAGAGTTCCAAGCAGAAAATCGTAGCCGATTCTACAATTAAGGCCGAATTTTTAGCGACATCTGATGCAGCTAAAAGAGGCAGTTTGGATCAAAAGTTCATTTAATATTTTGGAAATGTTCAAAGTATCACTAATCTGTGGAACTTTGTTGTGACAATTATGGTACAATTTGTGCAAGCAATGAAACCAAGGTCACATCAGCGATCCAAACACATACTTAGACATTTTTTGAGAATTCATAAGAATGAGAAGACGTTAAGATATGCAAAGTATCAACCGATGATAACATTGGGGATCCACTTACAAAGATCCTCGCACAAGCAGAAGCATGATGGTCATGTTAGGTTCATGGGTATATGATACCTAGGAAATTGGGCCTAGTACAAGTGGGAGATTGTTAGTGTAGTGTCCTAGGTTATAGTTATGTTTAAACTTGACCGTTATGTATCATCTTTATCATTTATTATAGAGCATGTTTATTTGGTTTATTATATGTTATGCATGTTTATTTTATTGAACTGCGTCCCTAGTTGTTGTGAACAACTAGTATAAGTTGGTAATGGATAATCATGGAGATGATTATATATACATGGAGATGCACATTACACTTATGGGTACTTGCTAGAGAACGAGTACTGGACTTGACCTACTTATGAGATTTATGACATGGTCTGTTGTCATGATTAAATCTCATGATAGTCGTGTTATTGAATCCTTAGTACCTGAGATTATCATCGTCTTCCACATGGTGAAGATCGTGTTTGATATAGTCTAGCACTATCTTTAATCGGATAGTAATAAGGGCTATGTTAGCATGTTTGGATTCATGTAGGGAAGAATGATAAGTCAAGACGGGATTTGTCCCTCTTATGAAGAGAGATGTTTGCTTGGGCCCCTCGATGAATGATGTTGATGAAATGTGTGGCCACACTCAAGTGATTCGATAGAGATCAAATGCATTTGGATTATCAACATATTCGGAGTCGAGAAAGCATTGAACTAGATGAGTTGACGTAGACCATGACTCATGTTCAATTGGACATCGTGGACAAAGGGGTTATGACATTTGATCTATCGAGGAATCAAGCTTTGATGTTATATTAATTGGGTGGATGTAATGGTTTGCTAGAAACCACTTATGTCTTGTGAGGTAGATGTTTCGACTCACTACCAACATAATATAATTCCTATTGGGTCACACACAAAAGAACGAATTTGATTAAAGTAAATTGAAATTTGGGCTGGTCACGACTTGATTTGGACAGAAGGGTTGTATCGTGTGAGACCCGCCAGTCTCGCGCGGGACAAGGCTTTTTGTTCAACTCCAGTTTTGGCTGTAGCGTTGTAATGCGCGGGACAGTCTGTCTCGCACGGGACAAGGATTCTATACGAATCAAGTGGATTGTCAGTAACGATGTACCGCGCGAGACACACCAGTCTCGCGCGGGACAAGTGTTCTGTTCAGATCCGATTTTGGCTTGAATTAGGTCTCTTCTCCCTAAAATTTAGGGATATTTACAATGTATAAATATGACCCTTCTCCCAGCCAATAGATACACGGTTTTTGAGTTTTAGAAACACAAAAACATTGATTTTGATTGAGAATCAAAGATCAAAAACATCCAAATCAATTCCATAAACAACCATTGATTATTGAAAGGAGTTTTAATAATCAGAAGGATCATCTAGTAATCCAACAAGAAGAGTTCTTGGTTCGTTCGCGTGTGGATCACCATTAGAGGGAGGTTGCTTTATCTCCTAAGGCTTGAAGCTCCATTGTTGATTTCATCACCAAGGTTTTGAACAAGGATGAAGAAGATCCGATTCAACATCAAAATTTCAAGGCTTGAATTTTTAGATCTATTTTGACAAACCAAATCGCATTCAAGGTATGTAATTCTATTTCATATGTTTCTAATCTCTTCATGCTAGACGGATCATAGGGCTAGGATTTTGTTGTTATTCTAAGTTCTTCTGCTGCATTTGTAACCCCAAATCCCAACAGTAATTTGCAACCCTAGATTGGGATATCTAGAAATAACTTGCAACTAAACATTGACTCGATCTACCCCAATTGCCTTATATAACATATCAATCAACTTATCTTACCTCCATCGTGGTTTGTTCTAAGTGTACATTTTGGCCTATTTTAAAAATGACAACTTTCAAACGGTTTGTTCTAAGTGCACATTTTCTCTTTTAAAAATGACAACTTTCAAACGAATCTTTATTATCTTCTTCCCAAAAGCACTTGAAAACAAGTGAAACTCCATTCATATCTGCTCTCAAAAAATAAAATTAAGTGTCTGAATTCTAATTTTAATTTTATCACTAGATGTACAGAAAACCACCAAATAAACTCAATTTTAATTTACCAATCACAAATAGAAAGCAGGAGAGGGATTAAAGTGTACATTGATTGCTTTGATTTTTCTTTTCTTTCACCAAATGTAGTAAGCATGGAGAGTTTTTTAAGACTTCATTTGAGTTTGAAGGAGTTTGAAAAATGAGAAAAAGGGCACTACAAATAAATGCCGACTTTAATAATTTTCTCACAAAAAACAAAAAATAAAAATTCAAAGTTGTCACTTCTAGTACCATCTTCATTAATTAATTCCGGTGTTCCATTAATTTAAGATGAATTCGGTACTAAGAGTAACATTTTCAAAAGAAAAGAATTGAAAATTATTTTCAGTGTATACAAAAAAAAGAAAAACAAAGCCAGTAGTGGAAGTGCCGATTTCTCTTTAAAATCGGCACTACCAATGTCGATTTCAACCAACGTGGTTACTTTGATACATAGTTTGTTAAAGTGTATATTTTGGTATATATATATATTTTTTTTTAAAGGTATTATTTGAAAAAATAAATGGGGGAAGATAGTTACATAAATATAGGTTGTTCTCATTTTAACTAGTAAGATTTTCAGCCAGATCATGTGTACCCTACCAAACCAAATTCTCTTTTTAAAGAGCTAATTGATGTTGAAGTTTTGCGAAACAATAGAATTACAGCAGAAGAAAAATGCCCACCAAGTGTATGTAAAAATTCCTCAAACAAGTAAAACCAGACTATTAAAGTCTGCCTTCAACTTCAACACAGACAACCCAACCGCGTTGTGGGGAACTATGCTATGCTTGTCCGTCTACTAACAACCATGTGACCGACGATCAATCATCTCTCTCTCTCCCTCCCTCTGCATTAATACTCCTACCCATTTCTTCACTCCTTTCACACACAAACACACACACAATTCGGGAGCGAAGACGATATAACAATCTGGCTCCCACTCCATCCCGTTTAGTTATTTCAATCTTGATGATTCAAAGAGTTTTTTAAAGATATTTTAGACATTTTGCCTAGCACGTCCATTTACTCGGGCTCGGCCATATGCAGCTTTACTGCACTGCGCTGATCCCAAATCTCACACACATCACTCCACTCTGTGTCTCCCATTTATACCTTTAGATCTAACCGTGAGGCAGTCAGTTTCGCTGAATCTAAAGAAAAAGCCTCTTCAGATCTTTCTTATTACTTGAGAGAGAGAGAGAGAGAGAGAGAGAGAGAGAGAGAGAGAGAGAGAGAGAGAGAGAGAGAGAGAGAGAGAGAGAGAGAGCCACAATACCAAATCTATGGCTCAACTCACAGATTTCAGTCCAAGAAAGGTACTCTTACTTTTCCTCCTTTCTTATGTCTTCATTTCTCATTTCCTACTTGTTTCTGCACATTCCAAAGAAGCTGCTCTTAGTAATCACCAACCATTTGGTAGAAGAGGGATTCTTAAAGTGCAATCAGAAGATGATATTGATGATGATGAAGTACTGCAACAAAAGCCCATTAAGAAGAAACCAATTAGCACTACTCCCACTACTAGTGGTACAACTTCACTTTCTACCAAGAACAAAACCAAACTCATCAAGCCCACTTCAACTAGTGGCAACAATTCCACCAAAAACCAAACCAAACTAGTCAAACCCACTTCAGATTCAACCAAAAACCAAACCAAACTAGTCAAACCCACTTCAGATTCAACCAAGAACCAAACCAAACTAGCCAAACCCACTTCAGATTCAACCAAGAACCAAACCAAACTAGTCAAACCCACTTCAGATTCAACCAAGAACCAAACCAAGATTCTCAAGCTAACAACCTCCTCCACTTCATCCAAGAACAAAACCAAGCTCACCAAACCCACCATTGTTGACCCAATTGAGCTCAAAACACCCACCATCAAAGTCAACCTCAAGAAGCTCAATTCATCCTCAAAAGCCACAAATTCAACAAAGTCAGGCAAGCCCACTTCACTCCTCACCAAGAAAACCTCAGATCTAACCAAACCAACCTCAACCAAGCCCACTACCACCAAACCAACCCAAACCCAAACCAAAACACAAACCACAAGCCCAAACAAAAAGCCGAAACCCGAGAAAAAACAAGCACAACAACATAGTTGGTTCGACCAAGACGACGACGATGATGACTTGGTTTCCAAGCTAGCCGAGTTTCGCGATCTACCATCAAAATTTCAAGAAACATTATTACCAGATTTAGACATTATTTCTTCAACATCCAAAGTATATATCAATCAAGCCAATAAAGAAATCACAAAAGGTTTCAAACCAATTGTGGGAAAAAAATATGCACCCATAATTGCCTCAATAGTTTCATGTGCTTTCATAATAATCCCACTCATATTAGTCTCCCTAATTTTCAACCGTATCAAAGCCTACTTTTCCCTCCAAAAACTCTTAATCTTTATCCAAATTTACCTCTCTATTTACTTTTCTATCCTTTGCTTGTCCTCCCTTGTTACTGGCCTTGAGCCTTTGAAGTTTTTCTACTCTACTTCGCAGTCCACCTATGTTTGCATACAGCTCTTGCAGACACTTGCATATGTGTTGTACCTTCTGATGTTACTCATGTACATGGTACTAGTTTTTTCAACGGATACTCCTATGGTGTCTAAGATCCTGGGCTTAGGCCAGATGTTTGTGGGCTTTGCTATTGGGCTTCACTATTATATGACTGTGTTTCATAGAGCTGTGCTACATCAGCCACCTAAGACTAGCTGGAAAGTCCATGCTGTTTATGCGACGTTTTTTCTTTTGATTTGTTTGTTAGCTATGGCGGAGAGGAGGAAGAAGGCTTATTTGGCAGATGGTGGTGAGGAAGGCAAGAAGAGCTGAAAATATTGTTTTTAATCTTTTAATATTCTTTCATATAATATTTTTCACTTTTTTTTCTTTTCAATTTCACGTACTCATTGTCACGGGTAAATCAGAAGCAAAAAATATCGCTTTAATTCGTTTTTATGTACCACATTTTGAAAGCTATAGAATAATTTTTGTTGGATTGTAATTAGTTCTTTAGTCAGGTTGTTGAGATTTCTCACCTCGAATGTCTAGGATTTTTGCAAATTCAGAACATGCACATACATGAAAAATAAAACCAAATATTAGTAACAGTTAAGAAAGAAAACTGAATAATTATAAACTGTTAAAACAGAAACTGAAAAGAAAGAGAGCAAGGAAGAATTCGGCTCAGGCCCAAGTATCCTTTTGATTCGAAATCCAGCCACAATCCAAGGTCACTGATCCAAGGCGAGGAAGTAACGAAGCACAACGGCAGACCCAAACAAGCCCACCTACCAGACCTATTCCAGCAGCAAATAGACTCGAACAATCCTCACAAAGCTCTCAACTATACCTCTGCAAAGCTCACTAAACCCTCTCTATTTATCACCAGAGAAGACCTCAAAGCGTGTGTAAAGACTCGTGTGTGTTCTGGCTGCAATGCAAAGAGAGGGCATGGAGGATTTAAATAGAGGGCTGAAGGTGGAATAGATAAGAGGGGAAGAATGAGATAAACACTTACCCGATAACAACCATTATTGGCGCAAGAAGGAACTCACAGATAGAGATTAAAGAGGAAGTGACCAAGTCAATCTCTCTAGATCGCATTCAAGAAGACACAGCTGGGAACAATAGGGATTCAAGAGATAATGGGCTAGGGAAAAAATTGGGCCAGCAGTGTTTACTAATTTGGGCCAAAGCCCAAACTTAATAACAACATTCTCCACCTTGGATCAAGTGCCGGATCATGACACCAGTGCAATTCACGATGCACTCATAGGATACACTTGCAGGGCACAGTCATCATCGCCTTAGCCTTCGGCACTTGTTCCAACACAAAGTTAGAACAAAGCACGGAAGGCAAAAAATCTAGTTTATTCCTATCACATAGAAAGAAACGAAACTAGACACCCCAACTTCACACAAAGTAAATAAGAGGATTTTTGGGACAAACTAACACAAGCATCAACACGAAGTATCAAAATTCAAAATTTTCAAACAATTCAAAAATTTTGAAACAGGTAAACACTTAGTTCCCATATCAGCATGATTAAAATTGGTGTCAATTTTTTCAAGATAAACAACATTTTTAGCAATCACATCACGAATGAAATGATATTTAACATCTACTCCCTCCGTCCCAGCGGAGTGTGGATTTTTGGTCAACCTTGACCAACTTTAACCACTAATTTAAATAAATAATAATGATCCTGATAAAAATCCAAAAAATGTTATTGTTAATATTATTAAGCGTGATACAATAACAAATTTTTAAATTTTTATTAGGATCATTATTATTTATTTAAATTAGTGGTCAAAGTTAGTCAAGGTTGACCAATAATCCACACTCTGCTGGGACGGAGGGAGTATATGCTTAGTTCTATCATGAAAAACAGAATTCTTACCCAATTGAATGCCGGATTGACTATCAGAAAATACTACCACATTATCATTTAGAAAACCAATTCAGAAAGTAAACCCTTAAGCCATATGACCTCTTTTATAGCCTCGGTCATAGCCACATATTCAGATTCTATCGTAGACAAAGCCACAATTGGCTGTAACTGAGATTTCCAACTAATACAAGAGCCACATAAGGTAAACACATATGAAGTGGTAGATTTTCTATTGTCCCTATCATTAATATAATTAGAATCAACATAACCAAATAATTTTATAACTTCATCACACTTAGTGAATTCCAAACCATAACTTACCGAATGCTTTAAGCAGTGTTCTAAAAATCGGCCAAGGCGGCGCCTAGGCGCTAGGTGGCGGCCGGGCGCCGCGACTTTAGGCTAGGCGGGGCAATTAGGCGCTAGGCGGGCTAGGCGGGTCTAGGCGGGGCTAGGCGGGCTAGGCGGTCTAGGCGGCTGGGCGGGATTAGGCGGGACTAGGCGGGGCTAGGCGGGGCCTAGGCGGGATTGGGCGGTCTAGGCGGTCGAAGAGTTGGCGTTCGAGTTTTTAGATGCGTTCGACCGTAACGGGTGTAACTTTTGATTTCTGAGGAGTTACGGGACGCACAGCATATCAAAACGACCGTCTTTTCGAGAGGAACAAAAGTCACTGGGCTATGCCCCATGAGCGGCCCATAAATAGGCCAAAAAACGCTTCTAAGGGCCTCAAACGGCCTTCTAAAGTTTTTATCCGTCTTCTAATGTTATGGTTCAATGACCGAAATGCCCTGACCCATAGTTGAGTTGTTCAAGATTTATATATTTATCCTCTTGAATTTGTCACTATGGACAAAAACTATGGAATATATATAAAAATGTGTGTAAATTCGCGGCCCCGCCTAGGCCCCGCCTCGGCCCTGCCTAGGCGCTCTAGGCGCTAGGCCCGGCCTCGCCGCCTAGGCGCCGCCTAGCGATTTTTAGAACCTTGGCTTTAAGTACCTTAACAACCATTTAAGCGCTTGCCAATGGGGCAAACCAGGATTTGACATATAACGGCTTAAACACGAAATAGCATAAGCAATATCAGGACGGGTACTAACCATTAAGTACATAACATAACCAATAGCATTCGAGTAAGGTATATTTTTCATTTGGTCTAGGTCCAAGTCATTTTAGGGACACTGCTCTTTACTAAGCACAAAATGTGAAGCAAGAGGGGTATTCACAGACTTAGCATCATTCATAGAGAATTAACTTAAAATATTTTCAACATATGAACTTTGATTCAAGTAAATGACAGATAATTCACGGTCTCTGATTATATTCATACCAAGTATCTTACTAGCATCACCGAGATATTTCATGTCAAATTTAGCACTCAAGCAATTTTTAACATTCTCTAAGGATTTAGAACAAGGACTAATAAGAAGCATGTCATCAAAATATATAAGCAAGAAAACAGGCATACTCGTATCATTCTTGAAATATAAACAATGATCATAAGCACTCCGCTGGAATTTTAAATCTAGCATGCATTTATCAAATTTCAAGTTCCACATACGAGGAGACTGTTTAAGCCCATATAATGACTTTTTAAGCAAACACACATAATCAGGGCAAGTATTATCAATATAACCCTCGGGCTGCTTCATATAAATCTTTTCATCAAGATCTCCGTGCAAAAAAGCAGTTTTAACATCCATTTGTTTCATTTCCCAATTAAACTGAGCTACCAAAGCAAGCATAATCCTAACAGTTGTGAATTTAACAACAGGAGCAAATATTTCAGTGTAATCTATACCTTCTTTCTGAGTAAAACCTTTTGCTACAAGTCTAACTTTAAATCTAACAGAGTCGAATTCATTCTTGACTTTATAGAGCCACTTACAAGAAACAATAGAACAGTTTTTCGGTCTAGGCACTAAAGTCCAAGTATCATTAATATGCAAAGAATTCATTTTATCATTCATAGCATTAATCCATTCATTCTTATTAAAAGAATTTAAAGCTTCATTATAGGTTTTAGGCTCAATATTATCAATAGATTAAAACACACTAAACACAAATGAAGTCATATCAAAATTATGAAAATGGGCTGGTTGCCTAGATATGCGTCTAGGTCTATCACGACTAAGTTGATAGTCAATCAAAGCAGGCAACTCATTATCATTATTTTCCATATCTTCATTTTCAACATCAATATTTTGCTCATTCACATCAATAGGATTATCAACAGGAGGAATCACATCAAGTTGTGTAATAGGCTCATTAACAATAGCAGGAATAGGCACATAAGAGTGCTCCACCGTATTTGGAGCAGGGGAAGGGGGAGGCACATTATTCAAGCAAGGAAACTCAGTTTCATTAAATACAACATCACGACTAATGATCACTTTGAAACTCGGTTCCTCCCTTACCCATAATCTATACCCCTTGACACCCTCCAGGTATCCCAATAAAATACACCTCACAGTCCGAGGTTCAAGTTTATCATTTTTCTTATGGGCATACGCAGCACAACCAAAAATCCTCAAATTAGAATAATCAATGTGTTTTCAGAGAAAACAAATGCTTCAGGACATCTACCATTTAAAGGGACAGAGGGAGACCTATTTATAAGATAGGCGACAGTCATCACTGCCTCACCCCAAAAACGTTTGGACAAATCAGAAGTAGCAAGCATGGTTCTAACTCTTTCTAATAGAGTTCTATTCATACGTTCAGCAACACCATTTTGTTGCGGTGTATAAGGCACAGTCTTATGCCTTTTAATTCCATTCTCTAAGCAAAAGTTATCAAACTCATGATTGCAAAATTCAAGTCCATTATCAGTCCTAATCACTTTAATTTTTCTACCTGTTTGATTTTCAATCATGACTTTCCAATTTTTGAAATTATCAAAAACATCAGATTTATTTTTTATTAAAAACATCCATATTTTCCTGGAAAAGTCATCAATTATAGATAAAAAAATATCTATTTCCACCTAGAGTAGTCTCACTAGCAGGACCCCATACATCAACATGTAAATACTCAAGAATTGCTTTAGTCGAACAATGATTGGTAGAAAAGATACTCTATGTTGTTTACCTATCACACAAGAGTCACAGAAAGACATACCAGAAATTTATTTTTACCAAAAACACCATTTTTATTCAAAATTTTCAAACCTTTATTACTCATGTGTCCAAGTCTTTTATGCCACAAATCAGTTTTATCAACTTTAACAACATTAGCATAATCAATCATTGGTTCAGCAGTGCAAACATACAAGTTTCTAATCTTTTCAGCTTTAAAAATCACAAGAGACCCCTTTAAGATTTTCATGCACCCATTACCCCATTTCCCTTCTAACCCATCATTTTCTAAAGATGCACAAGACATGAGATTGTTAGCTAAATCAGGCACATGTCGCACATCTTTCAACGTTAAGCAAGAACCAGACTCAAACTTGAGACAAACGTCTCCAATACCAGCAATTTGACACTTTTTCTCATTAGCTAAAGAAACAGAGCCACTTTTCATATCACTATAAGTATGAAACATGTTTTTATCAGGTGTTATGTGAAACGTGCATGCAAAATCTAACAACCATTCATTTTTCACATAATGAACATAATTCACCACAGTTTCAGTAACCATAAAAACAGAAAAACAGAAGGCTCATTTTCACCAGAAGAAAAATTACAGTCAATTTGCAAGTCTTGATTCTTCTTTTTGGGATTAGGACACTCTTTACGAAAATGTCCTGTCTCACCACAATTGTAACATTTTCTGTTACTTTTATCAGTCCTAGACTTACTTCTTTTTCTCTCATTATTTTTATTGGATTCAGTCTTGTCATTGCTTATTCTGATTATTATTCCTTTGAGTAGGTCGTCCTCTCACCACATTAATTTCACCAACATTAGATGATTTACCCTTATTAACTCTTAACTCCAACTCTTTACTTTTTATCCCGTTAATCGCAGTATCAAGTACAATTTCAGTCCTACCATACTTAATCGCAGATCTAACATCAGCATAAGAGTCATGTATAACATTCAAGAGCACAAAAGAAGTATATTCATCAATGTTCTTATCACCGGTTTGCTTAATGTCTTGTACAAGTTTAGTAAACCGATCAATGTTATCATCCATGTCTTTGTTTAAGTCCAATTTAAACTGAAAAAACTTTTCAAGCAAATACATCTTACTAGGTAATGATGTTTCAACATATACTTCTTCCAGTTTATCCCAAACAGCTTTAGCATTATCATGTTTATCAACTTTTCTAATAACAGCACCAGATAAATTCAAAATAATCAAAGAATAAGCACTTTCATCCATTTCAACTCTTAATGCTTGATTATCCGATTCAGCATATTGTTCAGTTATAGCCTTGAAAACTTTTTCTTTAATTAAAATGCCTTTCATTTTTTGTTGCAAAATTGAAAAATCACATTTACCATTGAATGACTCCATCATATAAACATTAGCAGCCATAACAAATAATGAATTTCTAATTCCAAAAAAACAGATAAGGTATCTAATAAAGCAAGTATCAAAGCACTAAAAAAAACCCACAGCTGAATAACAAACAAAACGATTTTATTTTCCTTACCCAATAAACCTTTTACTAGGTTTCTTATTTTACCGTTCACCGTTAGCAAAAGTACAACTAGGTGTAGAACCGGGCTCTGATACCACTGTTAAGATTTCTCACCTCGAATGCCCAGAATTTTTGCAAACTCAGAACATGCACATGAAAAATAAAACCAAAATTAGTAACAGTTAAGAAAGAAAATTGATTAATTATAAACTGTTAAAATAGAAACTGAAAAGAAAGAGAGCAAGGAAGAATTCGGCTCAGGCCCAAGTATCCTTTTGATTCGAAATTCAGGCACAATCCAAGGTCACTGATCCAAGGCGAGGAAGTAATGAAGCACAACTGCAGACCCAAACAAGCCCACCTACCAGACCTATTCCAGCAGCAAATAGACTCCAGATACCCTCACAAATCAAAGCCTCTGTTGATCACAAACCAACAGCCGACACCCAAGAAACACCAGCCCAAACTCTCAATTGCCTCACCAACACACAACACACACACACACGCTGACAGATTAAATCCCTAACTGAGGAAGAGCACCTAAACAGAATATGAGAGAAGAAGAAAACGACCTAAACCTCGAACAATCCTCACAAAGCTCTCAACTATACATTTGCAAAGTTCACTAAACCCTCTCTATTTATCACCAGAGAAGACCTCAAAGTGTGTGTAAAGACTCGTGTGTGTTCTGGCTACAAAGAGAGGGCATGGGGGTTTAAATAGGGGGCTGAAGGTAGAAGAGATAAGAGGGGAAGAATGAGATAAACACTTACCTGATAACAACCATTATTGGCGCAACAGAGGGAGCGAAACAGAAGAAACTCACAGATAGAGATTAGAGAGGAAGTGACCAAGTCAATCTCTCTAGATCGCAGTCAAGAAGACATGGCCGAAAACAATAGGAATTAAAGAGATAATGGGCTAGGGAAAAAATTGGGCAAGCAGTGTTTACTAATTTGGGCCAAAGCCCAAACTTAATATCAACACAGGTTTCTCAACAAGTGTCCGACTAGCTTGTAAATGATTTTATTTTATCGAAGGTAATTTATTTGTTTGTATTTTAATTGAATTTTTATAATTGTTTTCACTAAAATTATTTTCTTATTTAGAATCATGATACTTATTGAAACTTTGTTTCGTGCATTATATTGTAACACTGATGATCTTTAAATGTGATTATAGTAGCTTTGTCGTAAAAATAGACCGCAGTTTGAAATAATATATTTTAAAATAAGGAGGTATATTTGTGTCTTAAAAATGAGTTACTAAAAAAATAAAATAAAATCTAATCTTATAATTAATTTTGAAACGGAAATTATGCACAAATTACCTCTATCTACGCAACTTGAAGTCTCGGATACCCTGATCAAGAATTAGATTTATTTATTTACTAGAATAAGTCAGTGTCCGAGAACACGTTATTTTTATTATTATTATTATTATTATTATTATTATTTTAATTAAGCCCGTATTCGAGGACACTTTTTTTAAGGGCAAAATTTAATTAATTTTTTTTAAGGGCAAAATGAAAAAGGAACAAAATAGTGAGAGCAAAATAAAAATTTCGACGATTGAAATTATTCATAAAACTATTTATTGAGTGAGATGGACAACCCTTATTTATACTTATTTATACTATAAATTTTCAAATAAATAAATGAAGAATCCGGAAAAATGGGAACGTGTTTTACTCTGGAGCTGGTGTCGTGATTCGATTGTGACGGTGGTCCTCCCTTGCTCATTTTTGTCGTCTTTCCTGTATCGGTTCTCTTAGTTATGACTTGTGACCCATTCCCTCCCAACCCCCTATGCATTAATTGGAATCTAAAAATTGGTTCAATATAATTATTCTTTCTTTTCTATAATTAAGAACATTTAAGTTTTATTTTTAGGAAAATTGCAAAATTTTTTACTGAACTATTCATTTTTTGTGGGATTCACCACTAAACAAATTTTAGTTGTAAATAACACATTCAATTCTTTATTTTTTGCATTAATAATCACTACCACTAACTCCGTTAATTTTTTAAATGGTTATCTGCAACGCACGTTGTCAAATTTTAAGAAATGTCAATCAATTTTTTAACCATTGTACTTTGGTTTATCTTCACTTTTAACCACTCTTGTTTTTAAACAGTTTTACCCTCTTTACTTATATTACGCTTTCACACTACCCAAATGTCCTAACTCCATTAAAAAAACATTATAAAATGTGATAGTGTTACACCAGTGTTGACATTGGTGTTATCTCATGTGTTGCTACACCAATGTTGTCACTGGTGTTGCCTCATGTGTTGCCGCCGTGCTGATAGTTTAAAATGATGATAATTACTATATGTTTTTCATAAATTACAAAGTGATAGTTAATTGTTTACATGTCTGCTATTAGTTTGTTGGAATTATGATTGAATAGGTCATGATGTGTGTAAGGCGTGACAAATGAGAAAAAAAATAAAGTTACACATAAATTCGCATTTATGTGTAATAGTGGAGACCAAGTAAATATTGTTAAATGTTTATCAATACAGGGGGATTGACGATAAGATGTATAAGGCTGAAAAAGCTTGGAGGTACAAGTGGTGAAGCAAAGGAGTCTTCCTACAAACATGGAAGGTGGATCTAAAAGTGGACTTCTCTCTCGTGACTATTTTTCTGGCGAGATTGAGTAGGTTCCAAGTTAGAGGAGCCTATATAAGTGCAAGCATTCGAGAGCTTCAAATCACCCATCCAGAAGTTGAGATTTGCACAAGTTAAAACACAGTTCCACAGTGTTATTCCATATATTGGCAACACTCTATACAACATCAGTGAGTTATAGTGAATAACTCTCATTACTAGAGTGTTTCTGTGTGATATAGTGAGTTCTTGTAAATAGTGTGCTCTACAATAGTCGTTCCAGTAATCTATTGATTGAAAATCATTAGAGAACTTTTCGACCTTGTAACGAAAGTTTATTTATAAGAAAGATTTTACCATCCGGACACCCCTCAAGTTTTATATATATATATATATATATATATATATATATATATATAACCTGAGAAAAATCTATTCTCTTGTGTTTATTTTTATTTCTGTTGCTTTATAAAATCTCAATTATTTTTGTCTTTTTGAATTGGTGTGAATAGTATTGTTCTTAGTGTTGACAATACTATTGACAACACTTGTTTTGTTTTCCTCCTTTTTTAAGCCATTGAAAATTCAATTGGTATCAGAGCTTAGCACTTGATATATTAAGTGCTTTGGTCCATTAGTCATGGCTTATGACCCTGCTAATCCTAATCAAAAGAGTCTTCCTGTTTTAGATTGGTCGAATTATGCTTATTGAAATATCCGTCTTTGCTCGCATATCAAATCAGTTGATCTTCGAGCTTGGCGATCTGTAACAAATGGTTATTTTGTTCCATTGCTACATCCGGATGAGGATGGTGACGTTCAAGTTAAACCTGAGTCCGAATGGACAAATGAAGAGAATAATCTAGCTAGTTTAAATGAAAAGACACTTAATGCCATCTATCAATGGGTTGATATGCATATGTTTAAACCCATTCAAAATAGTCTCACCGCAAAGGATGCTTGGGATACTTTACAAAGATTTTGTGAAGGTGATGGTAGTGTTTGAGAAACGAAGCTTAGGGGTCTCACTAGTAGATTTGAAATGTTAAGAATGGGTGAAAATAAAGATATTTCTTCATATTTTGAAAAGGTGATTGATATTTCAAATGAGTGTCAAGTATTAAGAGAACCTTTTACTAACAAACAACTTGTTTCAAAAGCTATTCGTACTCTTCTCGAGCGTTTTAACATTAAAGTTTCAACCATTGAAGATGCTCATAATCTTTCAACTATGAATATTAATTCCTTGATAAGCATCTTGAATTTTTTTGAATTAATCTAAATGAGCAAACCGAAGCTTCAAAAGGCAAAAATATTGCCTTACAAATTCAATATTCGGACATGGTAGTGGATGAAGAAGATGAAGTCTTCAAGGAATTAGATGAAAATACTAGTGTGGCCTTACATGCTAAGAAATATAATTTCATGCTTAGAAAGTTTAACAATGTGAAGGTTAAAGCAAAGGAACAACAATCCAATGTGCATAGTTTCATGCCCAAGAGAACCATTCCTCCGAATCAAAGAGATACATCACCAAGGAGAGCATCTTCAGAGAAGTCCAGATCAGATCCCAAATACATTGAATCCATTCAATGTAATGATTGTTTCGGTTTGGGTCACTATGCAAATAAATGTGCAAACACCTTGAAAAAGGCACTACAGGAAACTGCACTATTTAACGGTTAAAATCCATCGTATATAGTAACCGGGGCCGCCGTAAATACTATATATATGGCGGATGTACGACGGTTTTTTTGGCGCCTCATTTGTTAGCGCCGTATATGTATTTACGGCGGATTTTATCATCGTAAATACAAATACGGCGGATATAGCGGCCGCCGTATATGATGATATACATATATGGCGGATGTATAGCCGCCGTATATGAGAAAACACATATACGACCGTATATGAAGAAATACAAATATGGCGGACGTATAACAACCGTATATAGGGAATACATTGTTGTGAATTTGGTGCTCCCCCGTTACAATCAAGATAAAGAAAACAACACACCCACACGTACAAGAAAGAAACAATCACACACAAGAACACCAGAGTTGTTTACCCGGTTCATTCACCAACTCGTGAACTACGTCCGGGGGCAATTGCCAAGCCAATATGTATTCTAATATGTTGTTACAATGTGTTCTAGGCCGAAATTATGCTTATATAGTTATACAAGGAACCCTAAATCTAATTTAAGAAGAGTTCAAATCAAATAAGGAAACAAATCAAAGCCCAGAACTCGGCCATGCTTGAGGCGCCCGCCCCAGGCCATCCATGCGCCCGCCTCGACTTGGCAAGACCTCGGCCACTGCCTCGGCCCTTGAGTCGCCCGCCTCGGCCCCCTCCATGCGGCCGCCTGGCGCTGACCCCAAGCCACGAACAGACTTCTCCTCTGCTTTGAACTCCTTTTGATCTCAGCAAACTCCTCCGACTTAGGCCCCTTTTCTTCCTTGTAGTTTAGGACTCCAATCCCAACAATCTCCCACCGGAGACTAAACTAACAAACATAGAATCACCCATCAACTCCCACCACGGAGTAAAGACCTTCGAACACATTTCCCCCTTCCATATTGGCTTGACACTGCCTCTCCTCTCCTCAAGTACTAAGGCGAGTTGAAACCAAGCGACGTTTCAACCACTCCGTGTTAGATCGTTCTTGCCTCCCCAAATCAGCTTCTACCTTGATTTCTCCCCGCAAGTCTAACTTCGCCTTCTCCCTCCAGACCCACTTTCCTCGTAATGCTTCCCCTTGAAACTTGGACACACCTTATTTCTTGCATCGATTCTTGATGCGAAACCGCTCTGTTAGGGCCCTTGGACTTCCACACCACGTTGATCAACTTTGTGTCCTCCCCAACATACCGTTTCTTGATGTCTCCCCTTTTCACACCAACAGGCCGGTTCTTTAGCCTCTTACTCCCACCGGAACGAACATCGACATTGTAGGTAGAGTACAACATCTTCCCCTTATCCTCATGAGCCAACACCTTAGCCCCTTTTATGACTTCCCAAGACCCACCAATGAAAGAAACACCATACCCTTCACTGTCAAGTTGTCCCACAGAAATCACTCTCCTCCTCAAATCCGGAACGTGCATCACATCGTGTAGTTGTAAAACAGCCCCATTAGGTGTCTTCATCATCACATCCCCCTTACCTTTGATCTTCAATGGTTGACCATCACCAAGATAGAGAACCCCAAAATCTCCAGTTTTGTACTGCTTCATTGATCTTGCATCCCCACTAGCATGACAAGAAGCTCCAGAATCCAACACCCAATCTTCACCCGACTGCTCCTCCCCTAGGATTAATACATCACCACCATCATCCACCACGTTAGCACAACCACCTTTTCTGGACAAATATAAGCGATATGCCCCAATTCACCACAATTGTAGCACTTGACCTTTTTCCCCTTTTTAGGTCCTCCCCTTTTTCTCTCCACCCTAAGTGCAGCCCCATCTACGGAAGATTCTCCCCTTTTCTCTTTCCTTCGCAACTCCTCTTGAAGGATGAGATCTCTAACCTCCGTATACACCAATGCTGTTTTCGACGTACTAATCGTTGTGACAGTAACCTCCCAACTATCAGGCAATGACTTTAGTAGAAAACACGCTAGCACTTCATCGGAGAAAGTAATATCAACACTTTTCAATTGGTCCACCATACCTTTGAAATTGCCGATATGACTTGCCGCTGTCTGCCCCTCTGACATCTTCGCATTCGCAAACCTCTTTATCAAATGCACCTTATTGATATTCGACGACTTCTCATACATGTCCGACAGCGTTTGTAGAAACTCCACCGTTGTCTTGGCCTCCATAGCTGTGAATGTGTGCCAAAAATTTTGTGTTTGTTGGATTCACGCTAGTTTGAAGACATCCGGTTTAATTTAAAAAACGGAGTCGCCACGCCATTTTGATTACCTCAAAACTTTGAAAAAAAAGGTTTTATGGGTTCGGAGGTTAAGTTACCCCTTGGGAAGAACGGATCGTCGTTCACCCAAGGTGCCTTGCCGGAGCAAGTCTCCCAAGATTCCATTAATCGTGCTTGCTTGCGTGCTTTCTTGTGTCCATGTGTTTGAAAATAAAGAGAGGGAATGTCCCAAGTCGTCTTCCGGATGTACAAACCATTTATTGGTTGTCGCTCGGGATTTCTTGGATTTTATGTATTCGGGATTATGATCCCGTCCTCATCTTGGACTTGTGATCATCGCATTTTTTGGACCTTGGGACTTACGTGATCGAGAGAATGACTCTCTTTGTAGTCAAAGATGAGGTTCTTTAGAAAAGGAGGATCCTTAGCCCATCAATCCTACACTTTAAGATGGTCGAGCTCGTATAGATGCTTCATACTCATCTTAAGTGATAATCGGAGATATAGGGTTCAAAGGTGTCCCTTTTCTAAAGAGATTATGAAACCTTTATGGAAGGTACGATGTAAAGATATGATCTTTTACATCGGTCCGTTCCGAGGTTACTAATGGGGAATGGGGGAATGTATGTAAAAATGACATTTTTAATGAAAAGATGACATTTTTGGGTTGCAAATGATGCATTTGATTCAAAGAAATGATCTTTGATGCATTTGATTCATAAAGATATGATT
This sequence comes from Adenophora triphylla var. japonica, assembly GCA_022495995.1. Taxonomy (NCBI): domain Eukaryota; kingdom Viridiplantae; phylum Streptophyta; class Magnoliopsida; order Asterales; family Campanulaceae; genus Adenophora; species Adenophora triphylla. The sequence continues at coordinate 134,358 of JAFEMH010002554.1, read as the reverse complement.
TTTATGCAAATGATGCATTTTTATGAAGAAATTGTCATTCATTATGCAAATGATGCATAAAGATTGCATTTTGAAAAGCATATGATGCTAGTTTATGGTAAAGACATGATCTTTAAAGCAAATGATGCTTGGAAAAGAGATTTTGAATGCAAAGGATGCATTTTGATTTGAAAAAGATTTGATTTTTATATGCAAATGATGCATAAAGATGACATTTTTATTGGAAAATGGGGGTTTTAGGTGCAAAGGATGCACCTTTATGGGGAAAGACTACATTTTTATGACAAATGATGTCTAATGCATGCAAAAGGGGAAGGGGGAATATAAATATGTGATCTTTAATCTACCAAGTCACAAGCAATATAAAGGCAATGCAATGAGCAATTTATAAAGCAATTAGGATGCAAGGTTAGGGCGTGCGAGGTTACCAATGGCTTCCTTCTTCTTTGGATGGAGCTAGGAGGAGAGGTTGATCTTGGATCTTCAAGGAAGAGGGAGGTAGCTTCTTGGCCTTCTTCTTCACCTTCTTGGACTTCCAGCAGCTTCTTGGGAGTATTTCCTCGTGATATCAGAGATTGATGCCTTTTGTGGATGTTAAAAATGGGTAGAGGAGGGCTCTATTTATAGGCAGTCTGGATAAGGCTAATGAGGCCGTGCGGCTAGGGACCTCGAGCTAATGCAGCCGTGCGACATTATCCATTGTGACTCAGCATTTCTAGAACCATGCAAGGTGGCAAATTCTAGTAACTTCTTCCTAATTAAGAAAAACGTGTTTCTTAATTAGGAAGGCTCCTCTTCAGCCTTTAATTAATTTGGAACTGTTCCGGAATATTTTCGGAACACTAGGAAGGTCCGGGGAATTACCGGAAAACTTACCGAAATTGCCGGAAAATTTAACCGGAAGGCATGAGCCAGATTTGGGTACTTACAGAAGCCCCTCGGCAACGTCACTTGCAAGGCGAGTGGGGTTTTAGATAGAAAAGGATCCAATCTGGCGAATGCCGAGACGGATTGGGAGACCGAGGTGGTCGAGTGGCTGAACCTCTTATGAAAGGCTACCTACGTATCCCGGAGGAATCAAGCCAGGCCGTAGTTCGGAGTAGGATCCGCTGAGGAATGAAGAAGAGAAAACTGGTCTCTTGCTGGGGAAATAGAAGAGAAAATGACCTAGGAGGTCAAGCAATTGATCCTACTGGGGATATGCTAGAAGTGACCGAGGTGATCGGATAACAAAGTCTCTTATGAGGGACTACTTCATCACTGAGGAGTGACGGAGGAATAGGGTGACCAAAGTGGTCGGATGGCTGGACCTTTTATAAAAGGCTACCTACGTATCCCGGAGGAATCAAGCCTTGATCGTAGTTCAAGCATCACTAGATAGTTAGGAACGATGTCTAGGATCCTTGAGGGTTTTGACAATTAATGGAGGCTGTCACCTGAGGAAACTAGAGCTTACGTCACTATCGAGAAGATAGAGGTAGCTAAAGCTGGATGACGTTATTTCTTTATGACGGAAATAACGGCTTACGGCGCTATCTCTTTTTGACAGAGATAGAGGTAGCTAAAGCTAGAAGAACTTAAGTATACTTCACTATTCGTGATAGAGGTATCTTAAGTTAAGAAGAACTCGAGCATACGTCACTATCCGGGATAGAGGTAGCTTAAGTTTAGAGGAACTTGAGCATACGTCACTATTCGGGATAGAGGTAGCTTAAGTTTAGAGGAACTTGAGCATACGTCACTATTCGGGATAGAGGTAGCTTAAGTTTAGAGGAACTTGAGCATACGTCACTATTCGGGATAGAGGTAGCTTAAGTTAGGATAACTTAGCATACGTCGCTATTCGGGATAGAGGTAGCTTAAGTTAAGAGAACTTAGCATACGTCGCTATCCGGGATAGAGGTAAGCTCAGTTTAGAGTTTTGACAATTCGGAGGTTGTCACCTAGCATTATCCCGTTATAACGGAATTAACGGAGGCGACTGGGAAGAAAGCTCAATTGCTTAAGAGATAAAGGATATATTCTGAAAAAGATGTTATCTTAGTTAAAAGATAACGGGAATTGCATGCCCAAGTGGAAGGTCCAGGGGCAGGATTGTAATTTTCTGCTCAGAGCGAATGAGGTCGCCCGGCATGAGATGGAGAAAAAGGAGCCGTACGGCTAGAAGACTGATTTTTCCAGATTATTTAAAATCAGATTTGAACGGGCCATTGGCATTGTGTTGCCGCCCAAGAACGCAGAGAGAGAGAGAGGAGGAAGAGAAATTTCGAATTCCCTCAATTTCCTTTGCTTCCTTTGATTTGAGATGGATCCGGAGGGCAATCCTATACCGAGGCAAGCAAGAAGAAATATCTTCGCGGCCGCTCGGAGGAGAAGAAAGGAGCTCGTGCGAACGGAAAGAAAGTATGACTTTCTTACGCCTCCGTCGGAGCTTTACCCGGGGAGAAGAGAGCACAAATCGACGAACCCGCGTCCGGTTGGGGTAAGCATTCTTATTTGGCTCAATTCCGTCGATTTTGATTGAATTTTGATTGATTTAGGGCTTGACCCGAACTTAGGAATTTTCTAGGATTTTCCTAGGATTTTTGAATGATTTTGAGATATTGATGAATAACCTATGAGGCTAAGAACATGCAATGTGCAATTTGTTTGATAAAAATAATGGGAATGACCCACTTTTTTCTCGCAAATAAGGTAAGAATGAAAATTGTCTAAAGTGAGACGGAGTTCTTGCATGTGCTAGAACTAGGTCAAAATTTTGAGAAAACATGATTTTGGAAGATGAAAAGGATTCATGCATGCCATTTTTTTTGAAAGAATAATGCTTTTGTGCAAAGAATTGTGAAAATTGTGATTTTGTGCTTTAGGAAAGCAATGAGACATGACGTGTTTCAAGTGATGAAAAATGCTTTTTTTGCTGCAAGGGATGCTAGAAAAACTTTATGAATGCTTTTCTTTTGAAAACATGTGCACTTTTTGAATATATGCATGCTTTTGAAAATGATGAAGGACTGACACATTTCTTTTGTGCTTGTCTACAGGAGAACAAATCCAGGGGACCATCTGAGATTACAGTCAAGCTTTGGCAGAGGATGCCAGATTTCGAGAAGAATGGGGTGAACCCCAAGGATTTGGTGAGGGCTACCGGCCTGGATTCATTCGTCGAGGCTATCGTCAGGGGTGTTCATATCACCTCTAAGAGCAAGGGCTTGATCCAGGCCCTTTCTGAGTTACGGTGGGATAGCACCCATAGCTTTCATCCGAGCCGGGGAGAGCCGACGGTGACTGCCGATTTCACGGCCTATTATCGGCCTACAATTCACCGGGAGGCCCGTGACTTGGAGAGACCACATTACGGTGAGGAATTTCAGAATTTGGTTGGATTTGAGTTGATTCCCAAGCGGGGCCGGGGTATGGAGACACGGAATGTCGAGGTGGCGATCCGTAACCGCATGCGAACTTTCTTTGCTAATGATGTGATCGCCCACCGCCTTGCTAGAGCATTTGTGTGGTTGATCCGTCGATCACTATTTTTGCTAATGCAGGACACCGGCCATGACTTGCCTTCTCGACTCTCTGGAGGATGTGAATGGGATAGGGACGGTCTTGGGGAGAGGCCTGGATTGGCGGAGCTCTACTTCTCCTTGGACATGTACAAAGAACAAGGTCGCTACATGGGCTGTTTCTCCTTTGCCCTTGAGGTAGTCTCCTTTCTTTTCTCTTTTCTCTTTTCTGTCTTGAGACTTTTATGAAAGAGAGAATGACCTTTTTGATGTTTTGAACATGCAGGCCTGGTTTTGCGAGGTGATCGGGTTCTTTCCGTGGAACCAACAGAGCGATATCACCATCTTCCCTGCTATGGTTCTCTGGAGGGGGGATGCGAGGGATAAATTCACGGGGAAGACCCGGATCACCTTCGACTACAAAATGGTGAGGCCGGTCATCAACATGGATGGGCACGACGGAGTGGACTTCTACCCAAAGGTGTATCCTGAGAGATTTTCACGGGAGATGCCATTGAGGCGACGAGCGGCGGAGATGAGACGGCCGGGGCCGACATGTGATGTCATATATTTGGGGGACCGTTTCTCGAGGCAAAGATGGCCATGTCCCTCCATTGGACGCCATTACTCCTCAGGATCCTCCAAAGACGGATGCCGCAGCCCGTGGATTGGCCGAGGACGAGATTGCTAGGTACTGTGCGTGTGCGTGGCCGCCGAGGAGTACTTTGACATGGATACCCCTACGCCGTGTTTGTGGAGCAGCGGCCGAGGATGCCACGAAGCTAGTGAAGCCTGGCGGTGACTCGGTGAGATACGGGATGAGCCTCTGCCCGACCCGCCGATCCTTCTGCGCATCTGTCCTATGTGGTCCATGGAGTACCGAGGAGATTGAGGATACTGTCCCCGACGCTAGGGAGCCCCAAGACACCTTGTCGCCCGACAAAGACTTGTAAGTTTACTTTTAGGGTCTTTCTTTTTCGGCTTTCTTTGCTTTTTGCAAATTTGAGATTTTCTCGAGATTTTTCCGAGATTTTTCTCTTCTTTTTCTCGTGTTCCGGCTCACACTTATGATAGGCGTCGACGGAGAATAGTGGCCGGAAGGACATGTGCCGGTCCCTTCGAGGAAGCCGACCGCGCACTTCAAAAAAGGCAGCGGATGCACGCGGAGCCCGGCGCAAGAGACGGCATGTCGGGGCACAACGTCTACCTCATCGGCCTCGGAGTACTCTTCCAAAGGCTACGCCTCGGGGCGGGGACCCAACGCCGACATTCTAGAGCATTTGGGCCGAGTACGGGCACGATAATGTCCATTTGTCTGACGTGAGCGTCCAGGAGGACTTGATGAGGGAGGCTAGCATTTACGAGCTGAGCAGCGATGAGGAGGAGGAAGAATCGGAGGCCTAGGAGGTCTCTAGAATAGATTTAGGAACAAAACAAACAATTAACACATTTTATGCACATTTTGTTTATTTTTTCCTTTATTCTGGCGCCGATGGGGCGAAGACATTGTATTTATGCTTTATTTACTTTTCTAATTCATGCTTTTTTAATTTGCATATTATCTGAGCCTTGGGGCGATTTTTTGCTTGGAATCGGGGCTGAAACTGGGCCAAAATGATATATAATGATATATAAATGCTTGAATGGCTTCTGGACATGTTTTTGCACAGGTCTTGGTTGAGAAAGTGGGGTGAAAACTCCCTTGGGCAGCAACTTTGGTTGCTGCAGATTTTTTTTTCTGCAGATGGCAAATGTAGCCGTGCGGTTTCGTCCAGAGGGCAAATGAAGCCGTGCGGCTCACAGTTCTGTCTGAACTGGTTATTTTCTGAATAAAAGCAAGGCTTGGCCATTTCATTTCATTTTCAACTTAGACTTGTCCCAATTGTTCCCAGAGCACATTTTGGACCTAAAAGCACCATCTTTGGTCATTTTGCAATGGAGAAGCCCGTTAGATTGCAAAGGGGGAAGCGAGACCGTTTTCTGTCCGATCTTCAATCTTGGGTGAGACACAACTTCCAATCTCATAGGGGGCTGCTTGATTCTTCCTTCAAGATCAAGTCTTTATGGCATTTGAGGGATCTCCCACCCGATTGGGACCTTTTGAGAGCCGCAGCAAAGTTCTGGGACGTCCGGAGACATGTTTACTGCTTTTCTTATAACGAGAATGTCCCGACGCATGAAGACTTCCGAGCCTTGATTGGGGGTCCCGAGATTGAGGCTATATCTATTCCGGTGGTCGGAGACGTGCCGGTGGCGGTAAAGCTTGCATCTTTTCTACAGATTCCTTTGGGGGAGGCTGAGAGGATGATGGTAGCCCCGGACAGGATTGACCTTTCTAATATCCCGGGCAGGTTTAGGTCTCCAGATATGGCTGCAACCACGGTGGCTATGGACGCATTTATCTTTTGCGTATTCTCTGCTCTGTTCACCGCCGAGTCCGTGGGGATCTGTCATAGTGGTCTCTTGGACATGGTTAGAGACTGCAAGGATGGGAAGGATATTGTCCCGCTGGTTTTGGGAGAGACACTTCATGGGATTGACAGGATGGCTCGGGGAGACCATTTCATGAGATCCGGGAGTCCTATTCGTGCCGACCTTATGGGCCGCAGAGAGGCTCGGGGCTTTGCTAGGGGCTTTGCCGACTCAGTGCCCTTGGGTGATTTCTCGGAGAGGTGCACCGAGGCAACATGATCAGGGTAGCTGGGAGCTGACGATGGCTAGGCTATCCACTTCGGACATCCGTTGGTGGATACCTCATTGGAGGTTGCAGACCAGGAGGATATTTCAGGAGTCCTATGCCGTGAGGGTTCCAGGATTCTGCCGGTCATCCTTCTACATACCCCGCTTAGTATCCAGCGTTTGGGGCTTTACAGGAGCCATTTGAGTGATCGAGGACATCCGGACCATGGAGGTGGTGTCATTGGATATGAGGGATCCAACCGGCTTCTCTTTCTTCTCGAGGGCTTGGACATACACCGCTTCCCACTCAGGGCTATCTTCGGGAGCGGGGAAGAGTACCATCTTGACCACCTGTCTACTTGGACCGGTACGAGAGGGAGATGGGAGCGACTCAGTCATATTGGGAGGAGACATCGAGCTTTATTGGGCCGACTGTGACTCGAAGCGGGACACTCGAGGAGACCGAGGCTAAGGCGAGTCGCCATAACCGTGGCCAGGTGACTTGGTCGAGACATGGAGGCTCGGTACAAGAGGTTGTCCGAGGTCGCTCTGACCGAGGCTCGAAAGAGGAAGTGCGGAAGTGCGGACTCGTGCTCTGCAGAGAGCACTTATTGACACGGGTTTGGTAGAGGCTCCAGTGAGGATACCGGAGGTCGGGATGAGGGATACCGACATCATAGATAAAAAGAGGAAGAAGACTCAACGGGGCCGAGGAAAAGGGAAAAAGACCAAAGAAGACTCAGCGAATGACGACTGACAGATCTTTTCTTAGGATCCTCTTATTGCCATTTTGATCTGGTTGTATCCTACAAAGCCATCAACGAAGGATTTGACTTCGTAGTTGGCAGTGGAGTCCACCAGGATGTCTATGTTTGGCAAAGGGTAATCGTCCTTGGGGCTGGCCTTGTTCAGATCTCGGAAATCCACACAAAGACGCACCTTCCCATTGGCCTTTGTGACGGTCACAATATTGGATAACCATGTCGGATATTCAATGACTACGATGAATCCTACCCGCAATAGCTTCTCAATTTCTTCTTTGACACGTAGAGACCGTTACGCTTGATCTTCCTCGGTCGTTTTACCGGCTTAGCATCCGGTGCTAGAGGAATTCGTGCTCTACTATCGAACCTGTCTAGCCCCGCATATCCCCGTATGACCATGCAAACACGTCGACGTATTCTCCGAGCAGATCGATCGCCCTGTCTCTGTTCAACCCCACGGGAAGAAGTTTCCGACCGTGTCTCTTTAGGTTCCTCGACGGTACCCAAGTTCACACTTGTCAAAACCTCCTCGCGGCTTGGGCCCGGTTTTCCTCTTTCCGAAACCCGCTTAAAGATTTCTTTAATGTATTGTTCATTTAGTGTGTTTGCATCTTGTTCAAATGATTCATTATTAACTCGTTGTTAAGTTTTGAGTTAATTTATCATTTGTTAAGTTGGCAATAAGAGGATACTCGTAAAGATCTGTCATTTCATTCAAAATAAGGGGAAAGATGACATCGATTACATTTTGATAGTCCTCGGGCGTGAGGCCTTCGGATGACTCGAGAGGATCGGAATTCAAAGATTCTCGACTCGGCCCGAACAAACGCCTTCTGACTCTGGACCCTACACTACTTATTGACTCGAGGGTGGCTTGACAAGGGTTGGACCGGGATCTCACTCCTTCGCTTTGTTTGCCCCGGGAGTAGTTCTTGTCGGCGTTCTCATCCTTGTGGATCATAATTGCCTTTGTTGACACCATTTCCATGGGGAATACCTCGACTGTTCGGCGGAATCTCCTTTTCGAACTTAACTTTATCTCGTCGCACTGGGGCAAAGTAGGACCGGTGCTTTCGGCATACGAGATACGGCTTTCTTCATCCCAAAAGTCTTACGGCTGGTTCACTCTTCTTTCCACCTTTTCCCAAACAGGGACTCGGACCGATCCTCTGGAGTGGTAAGAGCCATTACAAATACATTATGCTCATCATGGGTAATGAAGGGTTCTCAAGAAACTTTCATTAACATGGCTTGTTTCACTTCAAACTCGCAGATCTTCATAAGTGAGCCTTTCTTACGTAATCTTGACCATGGTTCTTGGTTCGATATCATAGAAAAGAGGCCGAGCTCGACAACATTAACAAAATCGGTTTCGACTATGGGCCCAAACCGTCCCTTCCATGGCGGCGGCGTTGATCAAATCTTTCCATTTTCCTTGCAACTCAAAGATAAGGAACATTGAATTTCGAGAATGTCCATGATCTCTGGATTTCCAAAGTTAGATCGCATTTGTCTCCCGAACTCGATCATGTTGACTGATTGTTAGGCTGGAAGAGGATTCTTGACCACATTAGGACCCCGAGGTGGTTCCGGCTTGCCTTCTTCAATTAGGCGAGAGATCGGGAGTTTCGGTAGGTGCAATCATTGGTGTTATGCCCATGATATTTGTGGAAGTGGCAATGTTTGGTTTCGTCCATTACGATACTAGGGTTTTTGGGTTTCCAGTTTTCCGGAGGTCCGATGAGTCCTTCGGCTACCAAACCGTCAAAGACCTTTTCTAGTGGCATTAGAAATCTGGCGGTATAGAAACGAGGTCTCGGCTTCGCAACTACTTGGCTTGAATTTCGTCCCACTTTCTCATTGGATGTAATTGACGGCGCCGACCGTTTCTTTTCCCTTTATAGTGACAGTAGGGGTGTTTGACTTTGGTGTTTTGTAGCGATAAGAGTGGGCGATCCTGTGGCCGGGGCCATGTTGAAGGCATTTTCAAACTTGGTACCGGCATTTACCATCGCTCGAAGGTCGGGATAATAGTAATTGCCAATTTGGACCCTTAGTTGAGGCTTTAAACGGGATTGGAAGATCTCCATCTGCTCCTATTCATTCGGCGGGGTCATCATTTCACCGAGCTTCCAGGTTCCATCTCTGTAAAATTCACTCACCGGCTCGTGGGCGGCCGTAGAGTGCCTTGTAGATCATTCTGCTGGTTTCCCAATTCAAATTGGCCTTATACTTCTCCGTAAAGGCTTCCTTAATTTGGTCCCAGGTGGCTCGGGCTTACGGTTTTACGTGCGGGAACCATCTAAGAGTGAACCCTTTAATGACAAGCGAAAATGGTCGGCCATTTCTGATGTGTATAGTCCTTGGCTCTCATGGCAAGAAGGTAGCTTTCAATATGAGTCCGGGGACAATCGGTGCCGTTGAATTTTTCAATCTCGGCATCCGGAATTTTGGAGGAAGAGGGACAATCTTGCTAGGATCGGTAATCTAATATGCCGCCTTTTTGGTGTTCGGTTCCCGAACTTCTCTGCATGGACTTAACTTGTTCCATCAACCAAGTCATGTTTGGGTCGGGGGACGGTTTCGACTACGAAGCAGGCTTGTCGGATTTGAGTGGCGGGGTGTGGGTGGCACGGTGGTAGCCGGTACCATGGCTTGGGAGTCTTTAGAAGGGAAATAGGTGTAAACTTGGCACGGTCAGGTGTTTCCCGAGGGCGACCAGAGGCATAGGAATTAGGCTCATAGTTGCGTAAGTAGGAAAAAGGAGCCTCGTGGGATCCTATTGGCAAGGTTGGGGGTGGAAGATCTGCTGTGGCGGGCGGTGAGTTGAAAAGGTCGCTTGATTGATTACTGAGGCTGGAAGTTGTGCAGGACGGCCCATACTTGGGGAGAGGGAGTGAATCCCATAGGGTAATGCGAGAGAGGCTGCGTTACGGGAATAGGCTGTGGCGTTTGTTCTCTGTTGGTAGGGAACAAAGCTGGGTCTTATCGAGGAGGAGAGGGTGTCGGGAACCTAATGGCTTGGGATACGGAAAAGGCCGAAAAGGGACAGTCTTTGGCAAAGGCTCATATGCGGATGGAGGAGGGCACTTGGTTATAGGCTAGAGGAAATTTGAGATGGTTACTTACGGAGTTTCATCTTCTACCATAACCAAGGAACCATTGGGCTCTACTACTATTTGGACCCCATGACGGCGTAGCGCATCAATGAGCATGGCTGCTTTGTTCCTCATGGGCCTTACGACTATTTTCCAAGGCTAAGGCTAGCTCTTCTTCCCTAGTCATCCGGTTACCCAAACCGGTCTTGTTCTCTGTTGAATCGGACATTCGACTCTCGGGTCGACCAAGGCGAGGATTACGGCGGGCGTACGAGAATTCTGCGCTAACAAGTCGGTGACCCGGTGTTCTCACCCACTTCTTTCTCATTGCGGGAAAGGGATAGGAAAGGTTTAGACTCGGGGTAGGTGTTTAGGAGTGAAGGCTCGGGCAATATGCAAATTAGAATCTTCCGGTTTACTTAAAACAATGTCTTTTATTAATATCTATTTGGTTGGAAAAGGGGTTTGCCCTTCTTTTTCGTAACTACTCTAGATCTGGATCGGTGGGTTCCGTCACTACGTCTATAAGCCCCTCGTATTCCACCCGTATTTCGACCTCCTAGGGTGGACAACCCGGGCGAGGGTCCTATAGGGCACGCGGATCCCACCGACCGAGAGTAAAGAACGCTCCTAACGGGTCTAGCGGGTCATAGGAACTTTCAACGCACGAGCGATGCGGATTATAGTCAAGGCAATACGGGAAAGTCTCGTCTTTACGCCTTGATAGGATTTTGGCGAGAATTTCGCTTGAGCGAATGACGTTTTGACTTTCGGTAATGTCCGAGAAGATAATAGGCATGGGTCGGGCGGCAAAAGCCGGATGACACGGTGTCACATTGAACTTCGTTGCATACGTCGGGCGTGAGTTAGAATCGAAGTCAATGCCGGGTCAAGACCTTGCCAATTTTTCCTTGTCGGAATTTTAGCAGAGCTTCGCTTGAGCGAAAGATCTTTTGATTTGTTGGCAAAGACTCGGTCTTGACTCTTGCGCATTAAGTGCGGGTCAAGGTCAATAGTCAATGTCGGAGTCGAGATCTCGCCAATTTTTCCTTGTCGGAATTTTGGCGAGTTCTTCTTCCGTTATGAACTAAGGCTTGACCTTTACGAGGGTATGCAAGCTGGGCTATATGACACGGACTAGATCAAAAACTAACCAAAAGTCACGGTTTTTGAAACGTGTGACACGGGTGTGCATTGGTCGACACCGGCTGCCATGGGGAGGTTGGGATGATTCCGTGCGCGCCGGGAGCATCGTAAGGCTGTCCGTGGCTGTTGGAACCACCCTCGGGTGTGAGGGCCGTGCGTGCAAAAGTGTACAGGATATATCAGGTGCGCGTAGTGTGCGGTCTCCTAAAAATGTTCCTTTTTGAGTTAAAACAGAGATTTTCAGAAATGTGTTTTAAAGAAATGATTTTCGGGACGGGGAAAATGCAACACATAAGCACGTAAATTTTACGGGAGCCCCAGTCGGTCATGGAGTGAGTAGCCCTAAGCTGCTAGGGCTGCCCAGATTAACCATGATTTTCTGGTGGAATTGCCACTGAGGTCGCCCGGTCAGAATCCAGGGAGGATTGAGCCGTACGACTGCATGGATCAACTTTCCAGGTTCCACTCCTTTCGCTATTTTTTTCGGGTTGTTTCCCGTTCAAAGTATGCACAGATTCCAAGATGCAAATGATGCAATGCATGGTAAAGAAAGCAAGCACGATTAATGAAATCGGCGACGGGAGTCTAACCCGCTCAAAGGGAAAAGCTTTCTTTCATTTTTTCAAATTTTTTTTTTCGAAAAGGGATACTGGTACGTGGGATTGTTAAACCACCGGTTATCCCAACTCCCACATCAGGGAGTGTACAGGAAGGGTAAGTGGTTTCCACCTATATACCGAGTATCGATTTTTGTTTTGAAAATAAAAGCTTTTCTCCTTTGGGAATATTCCCCAGCGGAGTCGCCAAACTGTGAATGTGTGCCCAAAATTTTGTGTTTGTTGGATTCACGCTAGTTTGAAGACATCCGGTTTAATTTGAAAAACGGAGTCGCCACACTATTTTGATTACCTCAAAACTTTGAAAAAAAGGTTTTATGGGTTCGGAGGTTAAGTTACCCCTTGGGAAGAACGGATCGTCGTTCACCCAAGGTGCCTTGCCAGAGCAAGTCTCCCAAGATTCCATTAATCGTGCTTGCTTGCGTGCTTTCTTGTGTGCATGTGTTTGAAAATAAAGAGAGGGAATGTCCCAAGTCGTCTTCCGGACGTACAAACCATTTATTGGTTGTCGCTCGGGATTTCTTGGATTTTATGTATTCGGGATTATGATCCCGTCCTCATCTTGGACTTGTGATCATCGCATTTTTTGGACCTTGGGACTTGCGTGATCGAGAGAATGACTCTCTTTGTAGTCAAAGATGAGGTTCTTTAGAAAAGGAGGATCCTTAGCCCATCAATCCTACACTTTAAGATGGTCGAGCTCGTATAGATGCTTCATACTCATCTTAAGTGATAATCGGAGATATAGGGTTCAAAGGTGTCCCTTTTCTAAAGAGATTATGAAACCTTTATGGAAGGTACGATGTAAAGATAGGATCTTTTACATCGGTCCATTTCGAGGTTACTAATGGGGAATGGGGGAATGTATGTAAAAATGACATTTTAATGAAAAGATGACATTTTTGGGTTGCAAATGATGCATTTGATTCAAAGAAATGATCTTTGATGCATTTGATTCATAAAGATATGATTTTTATGCAAATGATGCATTTTTATGAAGAAATTGGCATTCATTATGCAAATGATGCATAAAGATTGCATTTTGAAAAGCATATGATGCTAGTTTATGGTAAAGACATGATCTTTAAAGCAAATGATGCTTGGAAAAGGGATTTTGAATGCAAAGGATGCATTTTGATTTGAAAAAGATTTGATTTTTATATGCAAATGATGCATAAAGATGACATTTTTATTGGAAAATGGGGGTTTTAGGTGCAAAGGATGCACCTTTATGGGGAAAGACTATATTTTTATGACAAATGATGTCTAATGCATGCAAAAGGGGAAGGGGGAATATAAAGATGTGATCTTTAATCTACCAAGTCCCAAGCAATATAAAGGCAATGCAATGAGCAATTTATAAAGCAATTAGGATGCAAGGTTAGGGCGTGCGAGGTTACCAATGGCTTCCTTCTTCTTTGGATGGAGCTAGGAGGAGAGGTTGATCTTGGATCTTCAAGGAGGAGGGAGGTAGCTTCTTGGCCTTCTTCTTCACCTTCTTGGACTTCCAGCAGCTTCTTGGGAGTATTTCCTCGTGATATCAGAGATTGATGCCTTTTGTGGATGTTCAAAATGGGTAGAGGAGGGCTCTATTTATAGGCAGTCTGGATAAGGCTAATGAGGCCGTGCGGCTAGGGACCTCGAGCTAATGCAGCCGTGCGGCATTATCCATTGTGACTCAGCATTTCTAGAACATTGCAAGGTGGCAAATTCTAGAAACTTCTTCCTAATTAAGAAAAACGTGTTTCTTAATTAGGAAGGCTCCTCTTCAGCCTTTAATTAATTTGGAACTGTTCCGGAATATTTCCGGAACACTAGGAAGGTCCGGGGAATTACCGGAAAACTTACCGAAATTGCCGGGAAATTTAACCGGAAGACATGAGCCAGATTTGAGTACTTACAATAGCGTTCCGTGCAACGTCGTCGGTTAGGGCACTCCTTACTGCTCCTAACGCCTTCCGATCCAACGTCTCCCAATCCCCTTGTGACATGTCTTCGGGCTTCGCCTTCAAGGGTCCATGAAGATCCTTACAATAAAGGTAGTCTTCAATCCTTGTCTTCCAAAACGTGAAATTCACACCGTTGAATTTCTCGATTGAGTTCTTCATCTTGACTGCTTCACCAAAATCCCAAGAACGCGATTCAAAATTAATCAACCAATGAAAAATTTTGAATCCTCCGAACCAAAGCTCTGATACCAGTTGTTGTGAATTTGGTGCTCCCCCGTTACAATCAAGATAAAGAAAACAACACACCCACACGTACAAGAAAGAAACAATCACACACAAGAACACCAGAGTTTTTTACCCGGTTCATTCACCAACTCGTGAACTACGTCCGGGGGCAATTGCCAAGCCAATATGTATTCTAATATGTTGTTACAATGTGTTCTAGGCCGAAATTATGCTTATATAGTTATACAAGGAACCCTAAATCTAATTTAAGAAGAGTTCAAATCAAATAAGGAAACAAATCAAAGCCCAGAACTCGGCCATGCTTGAGGCGCCCGCCCCAGGCCATCCATGCGCCCGCCTCGACTTGGCAAGACCTCGGCCACTGCCTCGGCCCTTGAGGCGCCCGCCTCGGCCCCCTCCATGCGGCCGCCTGGCGCTGACCCCAAGCCACGAACAGACTTCTCCTCTGCTTTGAACTCCTTTTGATCTCAGCAAACTCCTCCGACTTAGGCCCCTTTTCTTCCTTGTAGTTTAGGACTCCAATCCCAACATACATATACGGCGGAGAAAGAGACCGCCGTAAATAAGGGTAAGTGCACGGCCGAGCAGGGCAACTTGTTTTTCAACAGAAAGATATCAATGAATAATTTTCATAACATGAACTAAGTACTCACCATCACCAGCAACATCATTTGTAGCATTGGCAACTTGTTTTACAAGGCTAGCACGAAGATTCTTGACTCTATCTTTAAACTCTATGCTATTTGCGACTGTGACACCATCCTTTGTCACCTTAGGAGCCCCATAACTTTGTTCCAATACAACATTCCGTCCCTATTATAAGGTCAACACTAGGATCAGTAACGCTTGTAAACCAATTATCCAACTGTAATAACAATCACTAAGGACGTAGCATTATAAACTCCATCCCATTAGTTCAATGATCATTTACAGTTCATAAGAACCAAAAGGAATAGTAAAGGAGTAGAAAAACCAGTTGGATCAATTTCATTGAATACCAAACTGGATAAATGATTTGAACGATCTCTACAGAATAGCAAGTTTTATTGCAAATAAATAGAAACACTGGTAAAGGACCAGTAATAACACGTGAAAAAGGATTCAGCACAACTTGTACCACATAATTATATTGCATGATTTCAGAAGGATCTTATACATAATCATCACTAAGGACAATCATTATGATGACTTACGACACCAAATTGATAGCAAAGAGCATTCCTGAATCGGTTGAAAAACTTCTCCTTGGCTGGATCTGAGAACTGATAGCCACAAATAATAAATCAAAATAAGAACTAGGGATATTGTAGAAATTTAAATTGGGATAATAATTTCTCTTGTTATTCTTCTCACATGGAGGAAGGATTTATATGAGATTACAAAAGAGTTGTAGTCAAAAGGAAACATCAAATAAGGAAATAAGAAACCCAAAGGAAAAAGGAAACATCAAATAAGGAAATAAGAAACCCAAAGGAAAAAGGAAACATCAAATAAGGAAATAAGAAACCCAAAGGAAAAAGGAAACATCAAAGAAGGAAACACAATCCTAGCTGCGTTACACCCTCCCTCAAGTTGGAGCGTGAGGATCAAGAATACCCAACTTGCTAAGTAAAACATCAAACTGTTGCTTCCCGAGAGCTTTAGTAAATATGTCAGCTAACTGAGTCTTCGTTGGAACATAAGAAGGGGCAATAAGACCATTGGAGATAGCGTCGGACAAAATGACAATCTACCTCAATATGCCCAGTGCGCTCATGATAACGGGATTCTTGGCAATGTGAAGAGCCGATTGGCTGTCACGAGAAAATGGGAATAGCCTTGGGATGATGGACACCCATGTACTCGACAATAAACCCTTAAGCCATTTAAGCTCGCATGTAAGAGCTGCCATGGCGGCGCGGTATTGACCTCGGCGGAAGAACGAGAAACGAGGGTTGTTTCTTAGTCTTCCAAGATATGGGGAGAATGCCCGAGAAAACGAGCCACCGGTAAAGAGAACGACGAGAAATGGGGCATGCGGCCCGGTTCGAGTCACACCATCCTTGAAGAGTGAGATCACCGTCGGTGCGCAAAAGAATGCCTTGCCAGGCGTGCCTTTGAGATATCGAACCACCGTAGAAGCGTGCCTCCCCCAATGCTCGGGCGAGGTTCATTCATGAGGCGAGAAAGGATGTGGACCGAATATGCAAGATCCGGTCGAGTTACGGCCAAGTAAATGAGTCGCCCAACTAGGCGTCGATAGCGTTCCCGAGGATCTTCCAAGATAGCACCGGTAGCAACACCAAGCTTATGGTTAGGTTCAATGGGGAAGCTAGAGGGCTTCGAACCTAGTAAAAGCCTCGAAATAATATCCAATGTATACTTTCGTTGGCACAGAAACTTGATCCATCGGGATTGCGAGCAACCTCAATGCCAAGAAAGTATTTCGAGACCAGAATCCTTCATTTTGAAGCACTCACACGGTACTTTTTGAAGGATAGCAAGGCAATGAATCGTTCTAGGCTATGATGAGATCGTCCAACATACACAAGCACATTTATCTCGGATGGCACCTTTGGTGAAGGTAAACGAGAGTAGTCGAGTAGGGCGGAGGAAGCCATAAGTCTTGGAAGTCAACAACTTGGCGAACCAACAACGAGGGGCTTGCTTCGGACCATATAAGGGACTTATGAAGACGACAAGCCGTGTTGGTGTTCGGTGCCGCAAAGCCGGAGGGGGTTTCATATAAACTTCTTACGCTAAGTCGCCGTACGAAGGCATTGTGAACGTCCATCCCGATGAAGCTCCCAATTCTTGGAAGCAAGAATAGCAAGAAAGCGAACAGGTGACCATTTTAGCCACGGGAGCAAAAGTTTACGTGGTAGTCGATGCCTTCTTTCGATGATTGCCAAGAACAACTAGCCGAGATTTGTGGCCAGGTGTTGCTCCGTCGAATTGTACTTGATCTTATAGACCCATTGACATCCTAGAGCCCGTTTTCCAGGAGGCGGGGAGACACCGTGGACCATGTGCCATTATCCTCCAAGGCACGAATTTCCTCTTGCATTGATTGTTTCAGGCCATCATGAGCCATGGCTTCACGAAAGGAAGTTTCGGCTCTTTAGCCACTATAAATTTGCAAGAAAGGTACGATATTTCGCAGAAAACCGATCCACGCAGTTTATATAGTGAGCTATAGGATAGGGAGTACACTGAGGAGCTGATTGAAGACGGAGAGAGGCGGGAGATGGACTAGAAGATGTAGTAAGGGCCACAAAATCGCGAAGACGAACGAAGGCAATTTCATCGTCTCATGCCCCTCCCTAAGATCGGATCCGAGTCATCGAAGAGACCGAAGCGTTGATGTAGAGAGCAGTGGGAGGCGGAGGAGCCGGATCAATGGGAGGCCGGAGCAACCTCTTCCTGTCATCGGATAGAGGAGCGAGCTCGAGCTGTGATCGAACAATGTGAAGGAAGCGGCGGAGTCTTCTTGATAGGAAAATCAATATGACCAAAAAGCTTCTTCCTCGGCAAAGAACATCAACGAGAATCCTGGATATGAGGAGCAGGTAGTAGTAGTATCGCTGTATGGAAACACGAGTCTCAAAGAACTTGACATCACGAGAGGCGAAAAATTTCTTGGTCTCAAGATCAAACGGCTTCCACCCCTTTTTACCCGAGAGGATACCCACGAAGATGCATTTACGGCTGCGACTTGCAAATTTGTCACCCACCAACCTGCTTGATTATGAGCATAACACATCGAACCAAAACTCGAAGAGAATCATAAAAGGATTTTTGCCAAACAAGATATCGTAGGGAGTTTTGTTATCCAACAATGGGGAAGGGGTTCGATTAATCAAATGAGCAATGCAGGTAAGGACCGCTCGCCTAAAAGTAAATGGGAAGGTGAGCACCGAAACCTCGAGGCTCTAGCTATGTTCAAAATATGAGCGGTGTTTACGTTCGACCACGCCCATTTTGTTGAGGGGTGCCAACACATGATGTTTGAAAAAGAATGCCGGGTGGAAAGAAAATAATCAAACGGGGAGTTAAACTCGGTGCATTATCGAGATTGAACAATTTTGATTTTGAGAAAGCGCCGATCCACCATTGCAACAAAGGCCATAAACATGCGAAAAACTTCCGTTTTATCAACTAGTAAATAAATCCAAACGGCACGTGAATAGTCATCTACCAAAGTCAAAAAATAACGGGCACCACAAGAGGAAACATGGGTGTAAGGACCCCCTTGAAGTCACGGTGAACTTTCTCAAAAACTCTAGTAGATTTATACTCACTAATAGAAAGCTATCTCTAGAATGTTTAGCACGAAAACAAACGTCGCAAGGTTGATGAAGACTACCCGACAAATGAGAGACCGGAGGAAGAAGTTTTACTACTTTTTCAAGAAGGAGGATTCCCCATACGATTATGCCACAACTCGAGCAAAGCGGATGCATTGTTGAGCGAAACGTGACAGCGAGAAGGTGCGCCTCCGAAGTAGTATAGTCCATCCCGCCTTTAACACCCGTTCCAATCGGGTTCCTCGGCCGGTCTGTATAGCACACATAGAAGCATTAAAATGGACGGTCTGAATGAACATCATCAGATAATTGAGAAACGAGAGAAAATTGCATAGTTTAAATTTGGTATATAAAGAACATGATGAAGAGCAAGGGTGTACGTCGGGCGACGGAACCCTCGTATGTGCAAACACAGAGGTGCGTTAGGAAGGTTGACGGGGCAAGCTTGTATAGAGTATGAATCAAAGAGACAAAGCGGCGTTTCCGGTCACATGATTGGATGCTCCCGTATCAATGATCCAAGAAGATGTCTCGGGCGTACCATGAAGGCGATTATCCGGAATACGAGTGTTGCAACTAGGCCGGCCAAAGCATTCCATTGTTACGCGTAAACAAGGATGAAGAATCGGCTTGGGCGGATCCGAGCGGCACCACTTGGGCAAGCTGGGTCCGCGCAACTCCTCTCTCCCTCGACCTTGTTGAGGACGCACCGCCACGCGAGCACTTGTTTGCTCTTTGTCTCCCCACCATCTCGGATGATAACAGGCAAGCTCAAAGCAAGAAGAGACATCATGGCCCTTTTCCGACGGTGTGAACATGTAAGGTGGGATTTATCGGGCTTATCCGACCCATGAGGACCACCGGTTTTGAGGAAAAAGCCAACCTTGCATCCGGAGGTTCATCAAGAATTGGTTTAGGCAAGTCGCACTCGTTCGGCTGTGCTATCAATTGGTAAGCTCGATCAAGAGTGGGCAAAGGATCTGAGACAAGAGGTTAGTACGAAGAGAGGCATAGTATTCGAATTTAAACCCATAAGAAATTCATGAAGCTTGCCGGTCTCCCTTCGTGCCGCGTGCTTCGTCCATTTGTGCGGTTGTCGCGCCAAGAACAATCTATAAGCGGCTCGTAGTGTGCGAGAGATTCCTTAATCCAGTCTAGCTTACCGAAATACGCGGCAACGAGGCATGGTCTTGATGCCGCTCACATCGTGCTATTGACATCTTGATTGTTGAATGCGAGTCCATCCACCAACGCATATCGAGATTTGAGAGAATCCCACAAACGCCTAGCATCCCTATACTTGGGCAGCGTGCTCTTAACCTCGGGATCAATAGTGTTCATGAGCCATGATACCAACATAGCATGAATAGTATTCCAATCCAACTCGGTGCGAGGAGAAACGGCGGATGGAATAGATCCATCCAGAAGCCGAATTTGCGTCTAGCCTCAAGAGCGGTGCAGTATATCGCCCGGCCCAATCATCATAGTTATCACCACGGAAGCGAGTAGGAGTTATGAAATCACTGTGTCGATCTTGGGGACCTAGGTAGAAAGGAGAGTTGTATTCAATCTTCAAAATCGGAGGAGGTCTTCCATCACCACCACCGGCCGGTGGTGCTTGTTCCGCCATCTATCAAAAGCTTGTGTATGCTAGCTCTGATACCATGTAGAAATTTAAATTGGGATAATAATTTCTCTTGTTATTCTTC
Source organism: Adenophora triphylla var. japonica (assembly GCA_022495995.1). Taxonomy (NCBI): domain Eukaryota; kingdom Viridiplantae; phylum Streptophyta; class Magnoliopsida; order Asterales; family Campanulaceae; genus Adenophora; species Adenophora triphylla. Next base: position 114,361 of record JAFEMH010002554.1, on the reverse strand, counting down.
TCACATGGAGGAAGGATTTATATGAGATTACAAAAGAGTTGTAGTCAAAAGGAAACATCAAATAAGGAAATAAGAAACCCAAAGGAAAAAGGAAACATCAAATAAGGAAATAAGAAACCCAAAGGAAAAAGGAAACATCAAAGAAGGAAACACAATCCTAGCTGCGTTACAGATATGCATGACCCATGCAGAGAATTTACGAGGTGCTACATATGGAACAATAGAGATATTGTAATACTGATTTGCTACTATTTTATGGCCTTATGTTTGATTTCATATATAATTTACCATATATCTCTTATCCCCCATGTGCACTTAATTTAATTTTCCTTGAACCTAGCAAATAATGAACACTCATGTGCACTTAATTTAATTTTCCTTGACCATATTATGGACTTCATTCCCCCTCTATTTCAAAAGACTAAAAGTGTAATCCTTTTCCTTCTCAATTTCACAATTTGAGAGTGATTATAGGAAGATACCTGAGGAGAACTCAAAGTTAAAATCCCAGCCAAAGTATTGGATATATGGAGATGACTAGCTCGATATTTCCCTCGCAATCCAAACCTGGGCATCTGATTGTCTTCTTACTTTCCTCATGAAACCTTTCCAAGGCGTCACCAGCTGCTGCAGCAATAGCAGCTTGCAGTGTTGGCAATCGTCTCAATTCCTGTTTCAATGAGAAAATATGTATCAGGTCTTTAACAAGATAACAAAATGATAGTCTATCCATTCCAAGCTTCCTTCTTTTTGTTGGAAATCTTTAGCTATTTTCATCTTCTGACAGGTGAGACCAAAAGTACAAGAAATCAAATGATCAACAAATCCCTCCCATACATGAAACAATGTGATTAGGGGATAATAAAAGGCAATGACCAAAGTTGCCAATAAGTTGCTTTCCATGTTCTCATGTCGGCTTCGTGGTACCTATAACAAAGTTAAGAAGTTTGTAATAACTGCTACTGATGAAAACTAGCCCAAAAGTGAACAGAAAATCATCAGAAAGGAAATAAAAAGTTTAAGCACACCAAGGTATCATCTGTGCTCATTACGACTATCTGAATTATTTCTACACAGCAAGATAGGCTGAAAGAAACATCCTCCTTAATTCATTTCTTCTAATGTAGTCCCTAGAAGGTTAGAGAACTTTGCATGCTCCATAACTTATGGAGAGCACGTAAGTCTGCATATTCACATCTAGATCACCAGTTAATTGTGACAATGCCCCCATTTCAAGATTAAGCGACCCTGAAACCACAGAAGATAAGTAATAGATTATAAATAGATATAAAAACATAGGCCAAATAAGACCTAAAATTTCTTCTCCCATAGGTAATGAGTAAGAGAGAGGAGGAGGGGCAGAGCATAGAAAGCAATGAAACACTTCATGTTGAACAGTAAAAGCGAATGCACAAATGCATGTATCTATGATTTTTTCAGATGGCTAACAAAGAACATGCAATGAATGGATAGCTACAATATACCCCAAACTATATAATACTCTGTTGGGTGTCTAAATTTACTAAGCATTTGAACCGAGCTAGAGCACAAATTTTAGGTATATGGACAAGTGCTTAGTAAAATAACTCACATGTATTAGAGAATGTAGACAAGTCTGAGTTAGATATCACGTCCACAAATTTCAATTGAAACCCATATATACAAGGGAAACAAAACATACTGAAGCAGTTCGAATGTACCACCACGTCACTTTAATACACTTTAAAGATGTAGTGATCCCAGCCTTGTCAATACTAACCGTCTGCTGCTCCTCTTATCTGCATTGGCACAAATTCAGAGGAGTGTTAAAAAGGGGTCAGTCAAGAAATGGAAGATAACAATATGCAAATGTCCCACCTTCCCCTCCTCCTTTATCCGGGCTTGGGACCGGCAATGCAATGCAGTATACAACAATTGCATTGGCGGAGTTAAAAAGGGTTAGTTAATAGGTCGTGTATGCATCTCCAAAAAATAAGTAATACCAAGTTCTAAATGTAATCTATCAATAAAAAACATGAGAAGCTATACATATACCATGTTCCTTCAAGTGAAACCCTTCTTATATATACGTATAAAAATAAAAAAGGGAAGTGACCAAGTAACATCAACGGGAAGTGACCTTCAACTCTTTCTTCTTTCATGTGGCATCCATCCCTGACTGAACATTGAAGCTCTCAAATACCATGCTCTACAAAACACCCAACCACAACTTCAATTCAAATGAGAGAGGAGTATAGACCATTATTTAGTAATTCCACACTGAAGTATCATAAACTATATTTGCCAAACATTACGTTGAGAAAACATACCACTGCCCATTACTGCCATTTCCTTGTAGTTGCATAACATTACGTTGCAAAGCTTCTAGCAATTTTTGTCGAGCCTCTAATTGCTTTGAAAATTCAGCTTGTTGGGCCTCTTGACGCCTTGAAAATTCAGCTTGTTGGGCCTCTTGACGCCTTGAAAATTCAGCTTCCATGGATGACATCTTCTCCTCAAATTCAGCATGGACTGCAGAAACACTTTGAGATGTTGAGGCTTTACCAAACACCATAGATTTGGTAAGACATTGTCCCATACAACGCACTCTCCCATGGCCATCATTTCCTACAATATCTGTGAATATTTGTTCTCGCTTTCTTGGAGAGTTTTGATCCTCCTCTGGTAGTTCTTTAATTGCATCATTGAGCGTTAACTGTAACAAAAAACAACATGTTCAATATAATTGTTTTAACTTTAATGAATATTATGAAAATGAAGTTAGAAATAGAAAAAAGTATTATATACAAGAACAATACTAGGTAAAAATAAAACTGAAACAGAACAGGTTGAAACTTTAACTTACGATCATACGAGAGGTGGTTTGGTCTGCAGGCTGACCAACTTTGTCGGTGCGCGTAGCTATAAACATGCTTACTCGATCAGTAGGTTTTCCCTCGTCTTCTCTCTACCATTTATAATATAATCATTTGATAAAAAAACTATATTTATATACGATACAAAAGAATCATTAATTGACAACTGAGAACTAACTTGAACGAAGACAAACCTCTTTTCTGATTTGACTATGCAACTTTTTTCCATTCCTATTAAGACACGATTACTTTGATCGATTAAATTGGTTTATTTGAGATACTTCCTGGAAAAAAGATAGTATTAGTATTAATTTGAAACATATATGACATTCAAGATAATAGATTGAGATTAACTTGAAATATACCTTAGACTTTTCTGAACTCCACGAATGAACAAGTTCAACCCATTGATCCGAAATAACACACTCATCAGGTTTGTTAGCCAATCGCTCCTCGTCCGTTTCATACATATTATATGCTTGTCTCACCCAATATTTCCAATCTCTCCATTTTTTATTGAGAGCTGCATAGCATATTTTCTCATACTCGGGAGGTGCGTTGGTATTATCCTATATACAATTCAATAAAGAAAAAGAACAATTGTTAGAGAATCATAAGACTTTTGACTACTTACTAGAATACAAAACTAAAGCCAAAAAAAAAAAATCAAGGAAACATGAAATTTATGTAAGGAATATGGATTATAACTTACTTGAACATCTTTCCATATGTTCTCTAGAACTGTCTGTTCCATCTCATACCATTCTTTAGTTAATGGAAAATTATCTCCATTTCTCACAAAATGCCCAAATTGAGTAGTTAATTGAGCCTTTTCACCACCACGTGGTTGTCCAAATTTATTAAATTCAACATTAAGTTTTTCTTTGCCCCATTTCTTTGTTTTTTTTGCCAGGCTTCTTCATTTCCTTGAGCCCTCACCTCTTTGTATTCTCCTTGGCGGCATATCTGGCTAAAAAAAATTTAAGAAACATAAAAATACATATTACAAAGTCATAATCATAAATGTGAGTAAAATTGCAGTATGTGAGCAAATGAGATCTAAACAAATACATATTACAAGTAACAATATTAATATTCAACTATACAAAATAACAAGTTTGATTGAAATATGAAACATAAGTCATAACATTGTCTTAGTAATAATAAGCAAATGAGATCTAAACAAATACATATTACAAGTAACAATATTAATATTCAACCATATAAAATAACAAGTTTGATTGAAACATGAAACATAAATCATAACATTGTCTTAGTAATAGTAAGCAAATGAGATCTAAACAAATACATATTACAAGTAACAATATTAATATTCAACCATACACAATAACAAGTTTGATTGAAACATGAAACATAAGTCATAGCATTGTCTTAGTAATAGTAAGCAAATGAGATCTAAACAAATACATATTACAAGTAACAATATTAATATTCAACCATACAAAATAACAATTTTGATTGAAACATGAAACACAAATCATAACATTTTCTTAGCAATAGTAAGCAAATGAGATCTAAACAAATACATATTACAAGTAACAATATTAATATTAATATTCAACCATAGAAAATAACAAGTTTGATTGAAACATGAAATATAAGTCATAACATTGTCTTAGTAATAGTAAGCAAATGAGATCTAAACAAATACATATTACAAGAAATAATATTAATATTCAACCATACAAAATAACAAGTTTGATTGAAATAAGAAACATATGTCATAACATTGACTTAGTAATAATAAGCAAATGAGATCTAAACAAATATATATTACAAGTAACAATATTAATATTCAACTATATAAAATAACAAGTTTGATTGAAACATGAAACATACTCCCTCCGTCCCAATCTAAATGTCCAAACTTTCCATTTTAGGCATCCCATTTAAAATGTCCCATTTCCGAAAAAGGAAATTTTTTTTCACTATTTCACCCACTCATTCTCTCTCCTACTTTACTTTTACACTCACAACATTCTCTCTCCTAACTATTCCTCCCACTCATTCTCTCTTATTTAATTTTTCTTACTCACAACATTTAAACTTTTTCTCTTTCCTACCTCACTTTTTCTCTTTCCTACCTCACTTTCCTTAATTCCCGCGCCGGATCCATTTTTGGACATTTAGATTGGGACGGAGGGAGTAAATCATAACATTGTCTTCGTAATAGTAAGCAAATGAAATCTAAACAAATACATATTACAAGTAACAATATTAATATTCAACCATACACAATAATAAGTTTGATCGAAACATGAAACATAAGTCATAGCATTGTCTTAGTAACAGTAAGCAAATGAGATCTAAACAAATACATATTACAAGTAACAATATTAATATTCAACCATACAAAATAACAATTTTGATCGAAACATGAAACACAAATCATAACATTTTCTTAGTAATAGTAAGCAAATGAGATCTAAACAAATACATATGACAAGTAACAATATTAATATTAATATTCAATCATACAAAATAACAAGTTTGATTTAAACATGAAACATAAGTCATAACATTGTCTTAGTAATAGTAAGCAAATGACACTACCAGAAAAAGGTGTTTTAGCGGCGGAAATTTCCGTCGCTAAAATTAAAATTCCGTCGCTAAAAAAAAATACCGACGGAAAATTTCCGTCGGTGGTCCGCGCTACCAGCCCGTCGCAGTGCTCCGACGGGTCAATTTCCGCCAGTATTTTTTGATTTTACCGACGAAATTTAATTCCGCCGGTGATTTAAAGGTTTCAGCGGCGAAAATTTCCGCCGTTAAATCAATTTAATTTAATTAAAATATCATTTCAGCGGCGGAAATTTCCGTCGCTGTAATAAAAATTAAATTAAAATTAATTAATTTCAGCGGCGGAAATTACCGTCGCTGAAATTATTTTAATTTAATTTAATTTTTATTACAGCGACGAAAATTTCCGCCGCTGAAATCAAAAATTAAATTAAAATTAAATGAGATAGCGGCAGAATTCTCCGTCCCTGTAATAAAAATTAAATTAAAATAAATTAATTACAGCGACAGTAATTTCCGCCGCTATAATCAAAAATTAAATTAATATTAATTGAGATCGCGGCGGAAATTTCCGTCGCTGTAATTAGAATTAAGTTAAATAAATTAATTTCAGCGATGGAAATTTCCGTCGCTGATTCTGAAATAAATTAAAAAAAAAAATTTAAAATACCAATAAACCAAAATTTTTTGTACCTGATATAACATTTCAATTTATAAAACTAAAACTATAAAAACTAAAAATCAAAAATCAACGTACCAAATAAAAACTACATATCACCGTACCAAATCGGGAGGGGAGAGGGGGAGAGAGGGGGAGAGGGTGGGAGAGGGGGGGGAGGGGGGGGAGAGGGTGGGAGAGGGGGGGAGGGGGGGAGAGGGCGGGGAGGGGGGGAGGGGCTCCCGCGGGTACCAAATGTCTCAAATGTTTACAAACAAGTATAAAATAGTACAAACAAGTCTAAAATAGTCCGTAATCAACTCGGGGGCGTCCGGAAATTACCCTGGGAGTCCTGGCCGATATGAGCCATCAACAGCGCCAATTGTCTTTGAGTCTCCGCATGAGCCTCCGCAAGCTTTGCCCGCTCGCGTCTCTCCTCCTCCAACGCAGCCTCCAGAGTGTCGACCCTCGGATCATGAAACGTGGGCAGGTCAACATTTCGCCGACGGCTGGTCGACGGGCATTGCCGCCCGTAATCCCCCATCCCTAACACTCGGGCTCCTCTCTTTGGATGTCCCTCAGAGGTGACCGAGTGCCAAACATCAGGCACGAAGGGGACGGGCTCGCCGGGAGGCGTTCCTTCGGGAAGAACGGCGGCTTGATATGCAGCCTGTCAAAATAAAACAAACAATTATAATCATATACACAATGTAAGGTACATAAATAAATTTACATATTCAAAATCAAGTCATTTAATGATAGTTTACTTACAAAGGCATTAGCAGATCGTTCGTCAACCCATTGCGGAGGTTGATCGGGCGCTGTAGGATCCCGAAGATGGGTGCTAGCGTAAACATCCACAAAACTGATATTCTGGCCATACTCCCTTTCCTATAAATAAAATAAGCGAGATTATTACTTTGAAATTGTATAAATGCAACATTTAAACTGATTTAAAAGCATGCATACACTACATTTACACTAAAACCATGGATTTCATAGCATCAACATGGCTCCCAGCTAACATAGTGTATAGTGTATACTCCCTCCGTCCCACCCGAATTTGGACAAATTTCCTTTTTGGGCGTCCCATCCGAATTTGGACAACCCTAAAAGGAAAGTTTATAATAATAAAAAAATGGACATACCCCACTCACTCATTAACTCCACTCATTCTCCACCATACAATTTATTCAACCAACCACTATTAACTCCACTCATTCTCTCTCTTCATTTTCTACCACACATTTTTATTATCTTATTGTTATTTCTTAATCTCCGTGTAAAGTAACTTTGTCCAAATTTGGGTGGGACGGAGGGAGTAGTGTATAGTGTATAGGGTATAGTGTATAGGGTATAGGGTATAGGGTATAGTGTATAGTGTATAGTGTATAGTGTATAGTGTATAGGGTATAGGGTATAGGGTATAGTGTATAGGATATATAGTGTATAGGATATATAGTGTATAGGGTATAGTTTGTTATTTTGTTAATTAGTTCTAAAAATAAACAAAAATTACATTTTATTATCAGCAACGGAATATTTCCGTCGCTGATAAATAAAAATATATTAAATTATCAGCGGCGGAAATATTCCGTCGGTGTTTAATTAAAAAAAAACATTTAATTTCACCGTCGGAATATTTCCGACGCTGATAAATTAAAAAAAATTAATTATTCAGCGGCGAAAATATTCTGTCGGTGTAATATTCAAAAAAAATAAATAAAAAATATTTTAATTTCACCGTCGGAATATTTCCGACGCTGATAAATTCAAAAATATAAAAATGATATATTTTTACCGGCGGAATAATTCCGTCGCTGATAAAGATTTAGCGGCGGAATAATTCGTCGGTAAATCAACCGCGAAAATAGTGGCGGTAATTAAACGAATATTCGAGGAATATTCGTTTTAGCGGCGGAATTTAGCGGCGGAATTAAATTCCGTCGCTAAATTTGACGCCAAAATAATTCCGACGCTAAAGCTTATATTCCGCCGCTATTTAGCGACGGAATGAATCTGTCGCTGATAATTCCGTCGCTAAACCACCTGTTTCTGGTAGTGTGAGATCTAAACAAATACATATTACAATTAACAATATTAATATTCAACCATACAAAATAACAAGTTTGATTGAAACATGAAACATAAATCATAACATTGTCTTAGTAATAGTAAGCAAATGAGATCTAAACAAATAATACTCAAACTAATCATCATCATTATTGGCCATATCAACATCATCATCATTGATATTAGTAGTTTCAATCTCGACCCCATCAACTCCCTCTCGCATCCACGATGCTTCTTCGTTAGTAACATTTTCATCCAGATCTTGTGAGAAAAATGGTACCAGTTGTGGAATCGAATATGAAACTTGTTTATCATTATTTGAATATATGTCAAAACTATCTCTTGGTGTAATCCTCATCACAACTTTCCAATCACTTTCTATAAGATCTTTAACATACCAAACTTGCTCAGCTTGAGATGTTAATATGAATGGTTCATCACAAACTCGATTATCATTATACAACTTGTGATTGAAGTTTACAAGAGTAAATTTTTGCTCATCTTCCATCTTGCCTGTCCGTTTATCAATCCACTCACATTTAAACAATACAAATCTTATTGAGTTGCTATAACGAATTTCAAGAATCTCAATCAACTCCCCATAGAAGTTAACATCCCCTACAATGGGATTATTATCCTTTCGACTTGCAAAACTTGTCACACTTACATTTAGCATGACTCAACTATTTTTGGGTTTTCCTCCATCTATCGACATCGTTCACTCGATGATATACATATATGGCGGATGTATAGCCGCCGTATATGAGGAAATACATATACGACCGTATATGAAGAATACAAATACGGCGAACGTATAGCCACCGTATATAGGGAATACATATACGGCGGAGATAGAGACCGCCGTAAATAAGAGCAAGTGCATGGCCGAGCAGGGCTAAGGACTCGACCGTGTGAAGTATTGGATTTTTGGGAAGCTACGGCATAAGCATGCTCGGCCGTGTCCTTAGCCCGCTCGGTCGTGCACTTGTCACTATTTACGGAGGATATAGGGCCGCCGTAAATAACTAGACTTTGCTCGGCCGAGCCTTGATCCTTGCACGGCCGAGCACCCCCTGTAACCATTCAAACCATACAAAACCATACAAACCAAATGCAACCATATAAACCAAATGCAACCATACAAACCAATTACACATTGTTTTAAATATACACATTGTTCGTAAATATAAATACACATTGTTTTAAATATACACAAAATGATAATTGATTTATTCATTTACACATACAAACCAAACCAACTACCATTAGAATGAACATGATCATCACCAACCCGTATCACCACCCCCACCACACTCACCACCACCACCCACTGCCCCCCACCCTACCCCCACCCCACCCTACCCCCACCCCACTCACCACCACCACCCCAACCCCCACCCCTTCCCACCCTTTCCCCCTCTCGGGTCAAAAAATATTTAATCATTTAAAATTTATTTTTAACAACTCTCCACCCCACTCCACTCACCACGACCACCCCTGCCCCCACCCCCCTCGGGTCAAAAAAAATATTTAATCATTTAAAATTAATTTTAAGCACTCCCCACCCCACTCCACTCACCACCACCACCACCATTACCCTCTCCCCCTCCGTCGGGTCGAAAAAAAATTTAATCATTTAAAATTTGTTTTTAATAACTTCCCACCCCACTCCACTCACCACCACCACCCCTGCCCCCACCCCTGTCCTCAACCCCTGCCCCCCACCCACTCAACTTATCTCAAATTGTGTTTTTTTTTGAAAAATATTTTCATTAAACACATGAATTTTTTTTCGGAAAACATTTTCCTTACCAAACAGCAGAAAACATGTTTATCTCATTTTCTGGAAAACATTTTTAAGGGAATCATTTTCCGTAAGTCATTTTACGTGAAACAAACGGTGCCTTAGATTAGACTACCAAAAATACCCCTTAAAATTGGTCGCATGTGTTGCACGTGACCATTTAACGAAAAAACTGACAGAGTTAGTGATAGTTATTATAGATGAAAAAATAAATAAATTGAATGTGTTGTTTGCAATGAAAATCAGTTTACTGGTGATATCCACAAAAAGTGAATAGTTCAGTGATTTTATTTGTAAATTTTCCTTATTTTTACAATGAAATTTGCTTCATTTAATTAATGGTACAAATTGAGTTAAGTAATATATAAGAAAAAAAATACAAACATATTTGATCACTTTTTTAATCAAATTACTATATTGAAATTTATCAAAATGGTAAAAACAGCCAAAAATGGCTTTTAATTTGAACCATAAAGACTATTCCTTCCGTCCTATGTAAGTGGATACGATAAAGTATGACACAAGAATTAAGGAAAAGTAGAAGAGGAAATAGCGGGAGAAAGTGTTTTTGAGTATAGAAAATTAATTATAATAGAAAATGAGTGGGATAAATAGTAACTTGATTGATATTGTGATTATAAAAGTAAAGTATAAAATAGAATAAGTAAAAGAAATAGTGTAAAAACTTTGTAATTTTAGGCGGTACCATTCATTTGAAATGAACGGAAAAAAAATAAAATAAGTATTCACTCACTTGGGCCGGAGAGAGTACATTTTTACCTATTCAATTTATTTCTTGTGACATGTCCTAAATCTAAATATTTATGAATAAAATATGTCATCTCAGCCTAATAATACATATTATACTTGATATGTCAACATTTTTTTAATGTAATTTTTTTTTGTTGGCATTATTGGTACAACAATAAAATTACATAAACTTTCTTTCTTTTTTTTTTTTAAAAAAATAAAATATTTATTTTCAAATTAATAAAAAAATATTGTGAGTTAATTGAATCAGAGCTAGTGATAATGATATAAATGAAGTTGACGATAGCACAACTTCAGGGGTGCAAGGTGACAATACAACAAATGCTGAGGGTGTGAAGTTAAATGAAAATAACAGAAGTTAAATATCTCTGTTATAGAAGTGGTTAGGCAGTTACAAAGTTGTTACAAAGTTGTTACATGTTTGTATAAATACTCTATTGATTCATGAATAAACTCAGATGTTTTGTTATACAATTTCTTTCTGCTAGACAAAAGAAAAAGGAAAATTTCAAGAGCTATGCAGCCACAAACGGCAGTCGCACATTTTCTTGTTTCTGCAAGTTTGGTGCAGGCGGTACCTTTTCCAGCATCATTTTTTGGCAACAAAGGCGATTTTGGGCACCATACGACCTCATGGGGCGACCGCATGCAACCATGCACCGCACATGCAGTCGCATGCCCCTCGATAAAATCCTAATTTTTGGCCCAAGTTAGCACAAGGTCAAAACTAAGGAGTAGAAACACCCTCCTAGGTTACTAGTGCCGCTAATATATCCGAGTATTCTAAGCATCTGGAAACATTGTTTCATTTGAAATTAATTGTGTATTCTGTCTATTTGTTCTAGTGATCTAGTAATCTATTACACAAGTTGATCATCTGTATTTGTATCTTGATTCCAACAAATTAAATAAGTTTTTCCTCTGCTCGTGGATATAGGCAACAAAATTTGGTTGACCACATAAATCTTTGTGCTTGTTTGTTTACGTTCATTATTAACTGCTTTAGTCTCTTTCCGATTACAACAAACTATTATCAGAGCTTCGTTTAGGAGATCTGGGGATTCGGTCTCCGCAAGAGAAGATGGATTCCGAGATGGACATGAAGGTTGACAAGTTCAACGAGAATAATAGTTTATGTTTATGAAAAATCAGGATGAAGTCCATGTTGAGAAGACAAGGCCTGTGGGTACTGGTGACTGCTGCAATCAGAGATAAGAAGAATCCAAAAGGTAACTTCCCGACCAGCAAGCTCTACATGAAGGAGAAGCTGTTTGATCTCTGAATGGCTGAAGGTACGTCCATTAAGGATCACCAAGATCAATAATATATTACTTGAATTGTGTAATATAAAGGCTAAAATCGATGATGAAGATGCTGCTCTAATTCTACTTGTTTTTATTTGCCTCTGCCTATGAGAATTATATTGATTCCCGTATTAACGGAAAGGACACAATTACTCTTGAGGGGGTGAAAATATTTTTGAAGATTAGAGAGTTGCTTCAAAAGGAGAGTGATACTGGTAAATAATCTCAAGCATCTGGGTTGGTTTTTGTGAGAAGAAAGGGATATCGTAAGTAAAGAAGAAGAAGAAGAAGGGTAACTAGTGCAAGGAGATGGGGAACGAGAAATCTAATTGACTCATCTGATAATTTTGAGGATACTTTTATTGTAGACAGTGTCAGTTCTAAAAGGATTATGCCCTAGCAATTGAAGAAAGCATATGTCGGGCGGGTGCATATATTCTTGATTATGGGGCTTCTTATCAAATATGTATGAGAAGGCAGTGGCTTTAGCGATTGCGGAATTTCTTCCTCTTTTTATTTATTTGTTTGAGTCGCCACCTATATTATTATGAGGAAAATATAGAAGAAGAAGAAGAAGAAGAAGAAGAAGAAGAAGAAGAAGAAGAAGAACAACATGGGTAACTAGTGCAAGGAGATGGGGAACGAGAAATCTAATTGACTCATCTGATAATTTTGAGGATACTTTTATTGTAGACAGTGTCAGTTCTAAAAGGATTATGCCCTAGCAATTGAAGAAAGCATATGTCGGGCGGGTGCATATATTCTTGATTATGGGGCTTCTTATCAAATATGTATGAGAAGGCAGTGGCTTTAGCGATTGCGGAATTTCTTCCTCTTTTTATTTATTTGTTTGAGTCGCCACCTATATTATTATGAGGAAAATATAGAAAAATCATTTTAAGAGATTTGGGTTCGGGGCTTAAGTGATGGATTTGGAAGGTCAGGGAGCACCGCATCCACCCAATCCGAAGATCGGTCTTGCTTAAGGGGGGTTTTAAATAATAGTTCTTTTTGAAATAAATGAAGAAAAACATCCATTTAATTAGATTAAATGGAATATGGGATCAATTGCTTCGAGACCATCTCCATGATTGGAAGAGGCTCTAGGCCGATCCCAGATTTGATATGCTTATACCACTCTAACAATCAATTAGAATAAATAAAGAAGAAAGGAAGATTACCTTTAGGTCGAGAAGTGATTTGGACAGAGTTTTGCCTTGATTCTAGGCTTGAACCTCGATGTTCGTCGATCAACAAGGTTGATAGACGAATTTGGGTGTTGTTTTAGAGTGAGTTGGAGGAGTCTTTCAAGGAGAGAAACCAGCAAATTATGTGTGTTGTGTCCTCTGTCTGTCTTCTGAAATACTAAAAGTCATCTAGTATTTATAGGGTTGATTTACTTGGTCACCAATATTAGGAGACTCAAGGGATTTAGGATATCTCCCAAAGAAGGTTCTAGATCTCCACAATCAGTAGAGGCCCGAATTGGATAAGAGTTTATCAAGAAAAGAGATCGAAATCAACAAGGGAAGTGAATTTCCCCTCCCGCAGAGGGGTTGTATCGCGCGAGACACGCCATGTCCCGCGCGGGACAAGGCTTCACAAAGGACATATTTATCCTCCCCTTGTTATCTCGTATGGAGTTTAGTCTAAACTAACGTCCGTTAGTCAAAACTTAACGAAACATGACGAAATGGTGGATTTCCACTCTAAAATCAAAGGCGAGACTTAGAGTGGTATAACTCTGCTACTATAGGTTCATAATGGGGTGTCTACAAAGCCCTTCGGAGACAAGTCTTATGGAAGAAGTCATGTCATCGATAGAAAAAATATCATTCTGAACATCAGGATGGTCGTACCGCACGGCTGCCTACGTATCTCTATCGGAGAATCAGACCAAAACGTAGTTCGACTCCAAAACACTAAAAGGCTATTTTAGGTATTTTGAAAATCATTTTGAAAATCGAAGAGATTTTTTCTGAATAGGCAAACTCATACTAAGGAATCAAATCATGACCCAATTCTGAATATACCTATTTGTCTGAAGATTCGCCTATTTTGGCTCTTAACCTGCGGGAAAAGATGTCAGAAAACAAAGGTTTACCTGTCTCGTCCTTCGCATTCTGTTGGTTTTGTGACGATTCGCCTGTAAGGGCGCTGAATCGAGCTTTTTGATGACGATTCACCTGTAAGGGCGCTGAATCGGACTTTTGATGATGATTCACCTGTCAGGGCGCTGAATCGGGCTTTTTAATGATGATTCACCTGTCAGGGCACTGAACCTAGCTTTTTGTGACGATTCACCTGTAAGGGCGCTGAATCGGGCTTTTTGATGACGATTCACCTGTCAGGGCACTGAATAGGGCATTTTTTTATGACGATTCACCTGTCAGGGCGCTGAATCGGGCTTTTTGATGAAGTGGTTTACTGTCTTTGACCAACCAAGATATAATTCGCCTATTTGGGTTCCGAATTATGCGGGATGAATTGATCTTTGGATCAATCTATAAATGTTAGAACATGTGTTGCCATGTGTGTTGTCCATTGTGTCACAAACCAGTGTTGCCACAGGTGTTGCCATTTGGATTTGGCAACATCAGAATAGTTACTGTATTTTTCACAAATAATAATGTGTAAATTAATGTTTAAATATCAGTTGTTAGTCTGTTGTTTGTGAGCTTGAACATGTCAACATAAGATGCCCAGACCTGAACTTCGAAGGAGGTGAAGAAAAATTACATATAAACACATTGTTTATATGTAAATTGGTGACAAAGAAAAGAGCTATTGGTTAGCTATTCAGGGGGAGATTAGGATAGAGTACAAGATATCTACAGAAGAGGTGCACAAGCAAGAGAAGCCATGAAGACCAAGTCTTCTATAAATGAGGCGAGTAGGTGCTATTTTGGAGGAACAACTTCAAGGCTGTTTATTTGATCATTTTGAGTAGGCTCCAAGTTTTGGAGGCCTATATATAGTGCAGTCGATCAGCTTAAGTGATCATCCAATTCAGAAGACACAAATCTGCACAAGAAAAAATTATGCTCTTCAGTGTCACCATTCAGGGTTGGCAACACTTTGTCCAACACTCGAGAGTTTCACATATATCTTTGTATTTTCGTGAGGTTTTGAGTGTTAGTATTCAGAGAGAGTTCTATATTTGTTGTTCCTTCAATTAATGATTATTTATCATTAAGGGAACTTTTTGACCTTGTATTGAATTCATTATATATAGAAAGGTCTTGCCCTCCTAGCACCCATCAAGTTATATTTTTATATAACTTGATAAAATATAATTCTTGTGTATTGTTATTTATTCTTCCGCTGCAATTAGATTTATTTCTATTATTTGTTGTTTTTGAATTGGTGTGTGTTGTTGTTAGTGTTGCCAACACTAACACTACAAGAAAACAGGGCAACTGAAACGGATTTTTCGGTTGCAATTCAGGAAAATCGGTTGCAAATTGATGTTTGCAACCGAAAATTTCCGTTGCAAAGCGATCCTTGAGGAAGCCTCGTCGCTATTTGTGCACCGCTTTTGACACATTGTTTGGGTTGCAAAATCCTTGAAAGCGGAAAAGTAGTTGCAAATTCGTTGCAATGTATTTCCTAGAACAATTTTTACATCGGTTGCAAATAACAACCGATTTATTTCGTTTCTAAAATTTGCAAGGCGATTTATTTCGTTTCTAATTGCAATCGATTTTTCTGTTTCAATTATGTTATTTCTGTTTCTAAAATTTGCAACGTATTTATTTCTGTTTCTAATTGCAACTGATTGTTCTGTTTCAAATATGTTATTTATGTTTCTAAAATTTGCAACCGATTTATTTCTGTTTCTAATTGCAACTGATTGTTCTGTTTCAAATATATTATTTCTATTTCTAAAATTTGCAACCGATTTATTTGTTTCTAATTGCAACTGATTATTCTGTTTCAAAAATATATTACATGAACTAAATTAGCAACTAAATTTTTCAGTTTCAAGTATGCAACCTAATTTGCAACGAAAAATTATGTTGCAGAAAATTATTTTCTAAAAATAAAATATTACTAATATTATAAATATTTCTCAATTGTACCTAATTGAAAATTTAACTTAAATATCTTAAATCAAACAAATAAAGTCAACAAAGATTCAAACATAACATTCAAAATAAATTTCCAAATTATCATACTAAACTGTCGTGCTATTAAACTACGTATGCTTGAAGTCTCTAGGTCCTCGATTTGAGCATCTCTTGAGTAACAGCTGGAAATCATTTTTCATTTCCTCAAATTTAGCCTCATATGTGGATTCTAATTTTGCCGTGACTTCATCCCTCATTTTCTCAACTCTTTCGTTCAACTTATCTTCAAACTCTTGTGTCTGTGTGAAATCTCCACTTGAACATGTAGATGACGAAATCGTGCTGCTTCTCAAAATCTCCACTTCAAACTATTATATATATATATAATAGTAGACTCACCTTGAGACCGGACTCGATTACAATATCCACGTGACCAGTAGCCAGAAGGGCATAAGCATAACAGTCACAGCCATATAATGGCACTTTCACCTGTGAATCATACAAATCAATGGAAAAAAAAAGAAGAAAGAGGAATTACAACCCATGTATTATTTGTTTTTCTTTGTTGATGAATCAAAAGAAAAATTGAAATGTACAAGGATAATAGGCACACCGACACCAGTAACATCAAAAGCAAGGTTACTAAGCACTTGCCACATGACAATATTTTGATGGAAACAGGTCCTAAAGAAACACTCAGGTAATTCTTGAAGCAGAACGAATGTGACAAGGAATGATTGGAAGTTATAATTGAGAAAACAGAGTAAATAATCCCAACTCCGTAGATACAGACAGTTCTATAGCACCTTAGCATAAAGTATATCACAAAGTTTTAGAAGATACAATATTGCATTAGGATTTTTCATTTTTTTGATGAAAATACATGAGAATTACTTGATCGGTCCCAGTAGACGGACATTCCTTTTTGGTTTTCTAAAATAAAGTTTCATTCTAAAATCTAAGTTCAAATCTGCATAGATTTTCTTTTTAACTCCTTTTCTTTCTTTTTGAAAAAATGATACTGTATTTATCTGATGTTTCATGAAAAAAAAAAGTTTGCAAGGAGGGAGTATTAACATTCAAGGAAATGTTAATCTACATGATTTTTTTCTTTCTCTTTAATTTACCTATCTATTTCGCCGTTAATAAGAAAGACCTATCGAGCTTATCACAATAATAACTGATGCATGAAATTTTTTACACCCAATATCATTTCTAGATTTTAGGATATAAATCAGTTGTATATTCACAAACCTTATTTCTCACTCTAACAAAGGCGACTTCAGCTTCTTCATTGAACAAATGTGGGCTAGTCGTGTACCTAAGTCATAAAGGGACAAAACTATAAAAGAGAAAGTATGAATAGATCCCCCTTCCACAACACATAGAACCATGAAGTAACTTGGAAAACGATATTAAATGAACAAGATAAGGTGTTAAAACTTCTTTTCCTTCTTTAGAAGTGGAAAGAAAACAGCGTACAAATATGCTTGTGACAGATTCAGACATTTGCGCGTGGAAACTTCTTCTCCATTCAACCTAGTTCTCCTTCCGGTTATTCCAATCCATCTTTCTCGCAATATAGGCTGATCAACTATGCCAAGAATCTGATATCAAGCTAGGAGACATCAACTCTATACACATGAAGCAAAACAAAATGCAGATAGCTATATATTCTCAGCCTCAATTACCAGGCTAATATATAAATCAAGAAAAGTATAATTGAAGCGTATATAAGACATATTACAAGTGTTTTAAGTCCTCCATGTGAAAGTGATTGTGCAATCACAACAGATACCTCATGAATGAAGGCAGGAACACACAATCAATCTCAAAAACCTTCTAAAGATTCAAATTCCTAAATTTGCTATTACAAAGACACCTTACAAGTCTAGTCTAGTTACAAAAGGGCAAATCAGACGGCTTATGGTTACTCCGCATTACTCATAATATATAAAGGTGCTTTCCTATTGCATGAGTAGGTAACGAATTAGATAAGACTCCTATGTGAATTAGCTACTAAGCATCTCCTTTCTCAAAGTTTGCGATTATTAACTGATCACTTCTTATTGGACTCATTATTCGTTACAGCCTACAACTACTGACTCGGAGACGAATGAGGGATGACCAAAGCCACGTACAAGCAAAAAGAAGATCTACTCAAATTGTATTAAAATACATTTTAATCCCACATGCACCAAATAATGATGCAATAAGCCTTTTGAGGAAAATTGTGGCTGAAGAGCAAGAATGAACTCCCATTGTGCGACTAGTAGAGTTTATATATCTTAATGATAAAATAAAAATTGGAATCTTGTAGACCATTGTAGATAAGGTTTTGTATCAAATCCTACAACTTAAGTAACTCTTACAAGATCCCTTTTATGCTTAATGGTGTTTGCCGAAAATGTTTAGTTATGCTATGTAGGTACAGTGGTAAATAGGGCTGTAAACGAGCCGAGCCGAGCCGAGCTTTGAAGTTTCGAGCTCGAGCTCGAATAAAAAATATCGAGCTCGAGCTTTTCTCGAGCTCGAGCCCAGAGTGCATGTTCGAGCTCGGCTCGAATCAAGTTTCGAGCTTTTCGCGAGCCGGCTCGCTGAGCTTTTCGAGCCGCTCGAACTCGAGTTTTAACGAGCCGAGCTCGAGCTTCGACTTATTTTTTGAAAAAATCTGAAATCAAACGAGCTTTTAAACGAGCCGAGCTCGAGCTTCGACTTATTTTTTGAAAAAAATCTGAAATCAAACGAGTTTTTAACGAGCCGAGCTCGAGCTTAAACTTATTTTTTGAAAAAATCTGAAATAAAACGAGCTTTTAACGAGTCGAGCTCGAGCTTCGACTTATATATATATATATATACTAAAATTTATTCGAGCTTTTAACGAGCCGAGCCCGAGTCGAGCTCAAACGAGTCGATCTCGAACAGAGCTCGTCGAACATACGAGCCGAACACGAGCCGACTCGAAAAAAATGACGAGCTTGAAAATCGGTTCGAGCTCGAGCTCGAGTTCACCTCGAGCACACTCGAACTCGAGCTTTTTTCGAGCCGAGCCCGAGTCGAGCTCGAGCCGGCTCGGTTCGTGTAACAGCCCTAGTGGTAAATCCTACCATCTCAACTTCAATGTGGAATTCTAGGTCCAAGACCACATATCTGTCACAATGCATTTACATCAATTAAATACCATAATCGTGTTTCAAAAACTCAAACAAGATCACACTTTTATGTTCATAGACAAGGGCTTATCAATCATACCGGTTTACCCTTGTGCAGCAATGCAATGAGAGTACCAAACACTGGTTTCCCTGAATAATAGTGAAAGCATAAAACCAATTAAGAAAATATTTTTGGAAGTCAAGGCCAAATGATATCAGAAGAAATATTAAAGGAAGCTACCAGTGATAAAACTTTTAGTCCCATCTATTGGGTCTAAAACCCAAACATAGTCAGCGGACTTCTCTTTACACTGCCAACCATTCTCCTCTCCATAACTGCACTTGGAATTTCCATAACTTAAGTTGGCTGAAAAAACTACAAAGCTATTCATACAAACTCAAACATCAACTACAGGACATTTCCAATTTATAGTCTTTATAAATTGTGATCACAAGTATGCCTAGCCTACATGAGGAAACATGTTGGTATCGCACTAGAGGTTTAAAAATTGATCAGATGTGTTGTAACCATCTCGTGATTTGTCAAGGTTCTCAATCTGTTGCTTAACAAAACAGTAAGGGACTAAAACAATATCCATGATAAATAACAACCAAAAAACTTACACCCTCCCCCTGTCACAAAAAACTGTCACATTTAACAAGTTCACGTTTTCAAGGGCCATGCTTTACTTGCTTCATACCTTCTTAAAATTACACTATATTATAGCTTCTTGTAGAAATGAGACTACCTTCGAGGACAATCCGAAAAAGAAAGTAGGACTTAGTTGTTGGGACGAAGGGAATAAACCTTACATGCTTTAAAAGTTATAGACTTTAGTTAGTTTAAGAAAAAAAAATATTAGCCTCCATTCCCATCAATGACTCACTTATACCATTTCTGTGTGTCACGCTTAAGGGAGCCCCCTTTCAAATTATGCCTATTAATCTCTCTAACTTGCCCATTGTACCCTCCACATGCCTTCTAATCATCTTGGCTGAAACATTTATCTAACAGTGCCCAGTAGCAGAGATACTAATAAACTCCTAATATGATCATATTATGTCACAGTGATAGCTATTATAATGACTTTATGTTCTGTTGGCAACATCAATTCCAATGTCTGATATTGAAATTAGAACAAACATTAGAGCAGTGCTTCAGTAGTAGCTGGACCATGGGTATTCATGGCTCCTCTTTGTCAAAGCATTAGTAAAAATGAGCAGTTGAAGTTATTGTAAATGAAAAAGGTCAGAATATTTTCATTATCTATTTGCACACCTTCTCAAAATAAAACTAAAAAAATAAGGGGTATTAAAAATAGGTTATCTTTGTGTAATGTGAATCTCGGTTATCTATCGGTTTTTCATGAAATAGTCTTTTAGTACTTTATGATAGTCGTCTTTGATTAATACATAGAACTCTGCGGTTTCATCGAAATAAAAGGCAATGGTTGATTGCGTGTTGTGTTTGTAGAGCCTACGTCTCATTAAATAAATATCCAATTAATCATCTCCAACTATATTGTAACCAAGATTTTGTGAGTTTTTTTCGAAACGCATATCTTTCATTTTCTCAACTCAGTAAATTCAATTACAGAGCAAAAAGAACACAACAGGGAAATAATTTTTAAAAAGGAAAAGCTGGCGATTTTGCCTTACTGTGGTGAAGAAAAAAACACAGTGCTATGTCTTTTTTGGAAGTGCCTGTAACCAAGAAGAAAAAATACAAATCGGCATTAGAAGATTTAATTGATGTAACCAGTTTCATATCTAGGTATTCAACTAAATTGAATACCTAGGAATCGAAATTCAACAAATTCAATACCTAGGAATCGAAATTCAACAAATTCAATACCTAGGAATAGAAATTCATGGAACCTTACCTAGAGAGAGAATCAGAAAAAGGTTAGAATCAGAAAAAAAAAAAAGGGTTATCAATACCTTGTTCAAATCGGCGGAGAGGGAAGGAGATGCCTAAGACGCCGGCCCCAGGAATTTCGCCGGAAAGGAGACGGCGGCACCACGTCGAAGTAGCGGAGAGAGAGAGTGAGCGAGGGCGAGAAGAGAGAGGGGGGAAAAGAGCGGCGTTTGATTGCGCTTTGCGGTTTGAAGGGGTAGGAAATAGGAATTAGGTCGCAAAGTAATAAGTAATGCTGTAAAATTACACCGTGTTTTTACGCTGCCGTTTTATACTTATTTTTACAATTTAATAAAATAAAAATAATTTAGGATTATTTGCAACCGAAATTTAATTGAGAATTTGAAACAGAAATTTTTCGGTTTCAAAATTCCTCGCAAAATTAGGCGGGTTTCCTCCCTCCAAAATTTTTGCGGCCAATTTTTTTAAGTTCAAAATATATAAATTTTATATTAATAATTGCAACTGAATTTGAAACAGAAAGTTGGAAAGCAAATGCATCTGTTTCAAAATCCGTTGCAACCCCGAAACATGAAGCGACAAAATGGTTTTCCGTTGCAATATGAGTTGCAATTTTAATTGTGCACGTCAATTTTCAATAAGAACTTTTTACTCTGAAACTGATTTAAATTCGGTTGCAAAATTCCGTTTCAGTTGCCCTGTTCTGAAACTGATTTCAATTCGGTTGCAAAATTTCGTTTCAGTTGCCCTGTTTTCTTGTAGTGTAAGGACAACACTTGTGAGTTTCGTCTCACTTTTGCTAAGCCATAGACAATTTCAATTGATATCAAAGCCTAGCACTTGATATACTTAGTGTTTTGATCCATTTGTCATGGCTTATGATCCTGCTAATCCTAATCAAAAGAGATTACCAGTTAGATGGGTCAAATTATGCTTATTGGAAAATTCGTCTTTGCTCGCATATCAAATCAATTGATCTTCGAGCTTGGCGATCTGTTTTAAATTGTTATTCTCTTCCATTACTCATTCCAGATGAATATGGTGACGTTCAAGTCAAACCTGAATCGGAATGGACAATTGAAGAAAATAATCTTGCTAGATTCAATGAAAAGGCACTAAATGCCATCTATGAATGGGTTGACATGCATATGTTCAAGCTCATTTAAAATAGTCCCACTGCAAAAGTTGCTTGGGATACTTTGCAAAGATTTTGTGAAGGAGATGGTATTGTCCGGGAAACAAAACTTAGAGGTCTTACTAGTAAATTTGAAAGATTAAGAATGGGTGAAAATGAAGATATTTCATCTTATTTTGAAAAATTTATTGATATTTCAAATGCTTGTCAAGTATTAGGAGAACCTTTTAATAACAAACAACTTGTTTCAAAATCCATTCATACTCTTTTCGAATGTTTTAATATTATAGTTTCGGCCAATGAAGAGGCCCATAATCTTTCAACTATGGATATTAACTCCTTGATGAGCATTTTGAATTTTTTTGAAATGAATCTCAATGAGCAAACCGAGGCTTCTAAAGGCAAAAATATTGCCTTAAAAGTCGAATCTTCGGACACATGTGTGGATGATGTAGATGAAGCCTTCGAGGAGTTAGATGAGAATACTAGTGTAGCTTTACTTGCAAAGAAATATAACTCCATGCTTAGGAAATTTAACGATGTGCAGGTAAAAGCTAAGGACCAACCATCCAAAATGCCTAGTTTTGTGCCTAAGAGAACTCCTCCTCCGAACCAAAAAGATACGGCTCCAAGGAGAGCTTTTTCTGAAAAGTCCCAATCCAACACCAAACACATTGATTCAATTCAATGTCACGCTTGTTCGGGTTGGGGTCATTATGCCAATGAATGTGCTAATACCTTGAGAAATGCGGGCAAAAATATGTGGGTGTCTCTTAGTGATGGAGAGGAGGAAGGAACGGAGAAAGATGAAAAGGTCGAGCAAGTGGTTATGTTGGCCACGGTAGAGGAGCTGCCTTCGACAGAAGGTGTTGCCTCAAGTGTTGTCCCAGATATGACA
Source organism: Adenophora triphylla var. japonica (assembly GCA_022495995.1). Classification (NCBI taxonomy): domain Eukaryota; kingdom Viridiplantae; phylum Streptophyta; class Magnoliopsida; order Asterales; family Campanulaceae; genus Adenophora; species Adenophora triphylla. Next base: position 91,221 of record JAFEMH010002554.1, on the reverse strand, counting down.
ACACCTGACACAACACTTGTGTCTTCTTCAGCAAGTGTTGCCTCAAGTGTCATCCAGGAATTGGCAGCACTTGACACGACACTCAACAGGTATGATTCATTAAATCCTTCTAATGATATATGCTTTCATGGTTCTGTTAACTTTAATATTGATGAGTCATTAGAGGATGAGCATGACAATGTAGAGCTTATTAATGAATTAAAAAGTGTCTATGTGTCACTCCTCGTAGAATGGAAAAAGGAAAATAAGATAGTGATATTCTTGACAAAAGAAAATCATGATCTTAAAGACTCCTTGACTCGGCTAGAGGTTCATGTTGGGTTTTGGGGTTACAAACGCAGCGGAAGACTTAGAGATAACAACAAAACCATAGCCCTTTAATCTGTCTAACATGAAGAGGTAAAAGCCATGAAATAGAATTACATACCTTAATGCGATTATGTTTGCTCAAAATGGATCTTCAAAGTGAATCTCAAAACGAATCTCAAAACGAATCTCAAAAACTGTTGGTAAAGTTTTTGATCTTCTCCTTGTTCTTACTTGGTGATGAATCAACGATTGAAGTCTTCAATCTTTTGTTGATAACACAATCACCCTCTATCGGTAATCCACACGCGAACGGACCAAGAACACTTCTTGTTTGATTGCTAGATGATCCCCGATTATTGAAACACTTTTCAATAATCAATGGCTGTTTGGTAGAATGAATCTATGGAATTTGATCTTTGATTTGTAATCAAAATCAACAAAAAATATAATTCCTAAAGGGTCACGCACAATAGAACGGATCAAAAATGGCGTAATTGTGGAATTTTGGGGTCAGGGGATGACTCGTCGCATAGGGGATGACTCATGCCCAATGGGGATGACTCGTGCCCACTTTGGCCCAACTATTCCCCATCAAAGGGACGAATGAATCAGGTTGATGTTTTTAGGGGACGACTTGTCCCGTACGGGAAGACTCGTCCCGTACGGGACGACTCGTCCTGACGGCGCTGGAAACCCATTTTTGCTTGGAAAAAGGACTCTTTTCCCTAAGTTTTAGGGATTTATAACAAGTATAAATAGAACCCTTTTGTCCTAGCCAAAAGTGACGAAAATTAGAGTTTTTGAAACACTAATTTGTTGATTTTGATTACGAATCAAAGACAAATTCCATAGATTCATTCCACCAAACAGCCGTTGATTATTTAAAAGTGTTTCAATAATCGGGGTTCATCTAGCAATCAAACAAGAAGTGTTCTTGGTCCGTTTGCGTGTGGATTATGTTGGAAATGGGTAACGGAAAGTTAAGTTTAACTTAACGTTGACCTAGGTTTTTAACAAAAGTTCGTTATTTGTTAACGAAACTAATTACAAATGGTAATCTACATTTGTTGTAGATTATATATCTCATTTAATGTATCAAAAACCATTTCCGGGTGAATGAGAAATTAATGACAATGATTTGTAACTTAACAAGAGTTAAATATTGGGTCAAAGTTTGATTTGGGTTGGTCCCAAAATTGGTTTGGACTTGTTGTGGCTAAAGGGGCGACGAGCGGTGAAGAAGCTTACGGGCCGTGCAAGTGTCTAGGACACGGCCGTGCACCGTGCCTTGCCTTGCCACTCGACCGTGCTGAGCCTTGAACTCGACCGTGCATATTGCCTTGCACGGCCGTGCAGTTCATTGGACACGGCCGTGCAAGTGCTGTTATACCCGAAAAGTTGTGACTTTTCAAGGGAAAAGCCACAAAACCCTTTGACTCTCCTTATATACTTCCCCTCCGAATTTCAATTCATATATACAGTATTATGAGCCTTCCTACCCTCTAGTAAGATAGATAAACATATCCAAATCATTAGCATATTGTTGCATCAAATCCTTCAAGTCCAAAGTTGCAAACATTGTGTTGTTCGCTAGAGTATCTGATTTGGAGTGCTCCTATCATATACTTAAAAGTCGCTTCATCTTACTAGAAGATTGCCATCGAAACCGTAAGCACCTGTGCGGGGCAATAACTTCTTACGGAGATTGTATTTAATACAAGACTCGACTTAATCTCGTTTGTTTTCAATCTCCGTTACTTTACTCGTCAGTTTTTCTGTTATGTCTTAAAGAAGCCTACCAACAAGTCCAACAATCGTAAGAAGTTATTTCACGCTTCTCCAGACTTTCAAGAGATGGCAACCGAGAAAGACACCACCGCATCAAGTCAAGGCAATGTAACGCCTCTGACTCAATGTGACGCAACGTTCAACAATGTTGCACCCGCTCATACACCGCATCACCTGGGTCATGGTGAGAAACCCCTGAAGTTCTCTGGTGTGGATTTCAAGAGATAGCAACAAAAGATGCTATTCTACTTTACCACCCTAAGCTTGCACCGCTTCTTAAAGGAAGATCCTCCGACGGTGGAAAAAGGTGATCCCGACCCCCAAAGGCAAATGCCCAAGGAGGCTTGGGCTCACGATAATTTTTTGTGTAAGAATTACATCCTAAATGGACTTGATGATGCACTATACAATGTGTATAGTAACGTCGAGATAGCCAAGGCGTTGTGGGACACCTTGGAAAGGAAGTACAAGATCGAAGACGCCGGGTCAAAGAAATTTGTCGTCGGTAAGTATCTTGACTTCATGATGGTAGATTCCAAATCGGTAACAACTCAAGTGGATGAATTCCAACTCATTCTACATGGGCTTGATGCCGAGGGGATGATCATGAATGATCCATTTAAGGTGGCCTCTATCATTGAAAAGTTGCCGCCGTCATGGAAGGATTTCAAGAACTATCTCAAGCATAAACGCAAGGAGATGTCCTTGGAAGACATTGTTGTTCGTCTTCAAATTGAAGAGAACAATAGAATCAACGAGGCCAAGGATGCTAAGGGCAAGATGGAGGCTAAGTTCAACCTCGCCGAGGCTAGCACAAGTGGCACAAAGAGAAAGCATTCCGAAAATGTCGGGAATGCTAAGAAAGAAAAGAATAAGGGCTCTAAGAAGTTCAAGGGGTCTTGCTATAATTGTGGTAAACCGGGCCACTTAGCAAAGGACTGTCGTCTCCCGAAGAAAGAGGCGAATAATGTTGACCACATGGACCTAGACTTTGCAGCGGTGGTCTTTGAGGCTAACGTTGCAAACTTGGATGAGAATCCAAAAGCTTGGTGGATAGATACCGGTGCTACCCGCCACATTTGTGGTAATAAGGAAAGTTTCTCCTCCTATACTCCCATATCCGGAAGGAAGCTCTACATGGGAAATTCCGCGACCTCCGATGTTCAAGGCATTGGAAACGTGATATTGAAGATGACTTCTGGAAAAGAAGTAACCTTGTTGGATGTGCTGCATGTTCCAGACATCCGTAAAAATTTAGTTTCCGGCGCTTTGCTTAGTAAGGCCGGATTTAGACTTGTATTTGAATCTGACAAATTTGTAATAACTAAAAATGGTTTGTTCCTTGGAAAGGGATACCTCGAGGAGGGCCTTTTCAAGATGAATGTAATGAATATTGTCCGCCATAGTGCGAAGAATAAAAGCGTTGTTTCTTATGTTTACTTGTCAGAAAGTTCTAATTTATGGCATGATAGATTAGGACATGTAAACCATGACACCATTAAGAAATTAGCGAGACAAGATTTAATCAAAATGACTAAATTCGAGTCGACTAATAGGTGCGAAGTTTGTGTTGAGGCAAAAATGACGAAGTCGCCATTTAATGCAATAGAAAGAAACACAACTCCTCTTGAATTAATTCACACCGATATATGTGATTTAAAACTTGTGCAAACTCGAGGAGGTAAAAAGTACTTCATTACATTTATAGATGATTGCACAAAATTTTGTTATGTCTATCTCTTAAGAAGTAAGGATGAAGCCTTAGTGGCTTTTGATACTTATAAGAAAGAAGTTGAAAATCAACTTAACTTGAAGATTAAGAAAATTAGAAGCGATAGAGGTGGAGAATATGAAGCACCATTTGAAGGATTATGTTGGGAATCCGGCATAATTCATCAAACAACGGCTCCATATACCCCTCAATCTAACGGAGTTGCTGAACGCAAAAACCGTACTCTCAAGGAGATGATGAACGCACTTTTGATAAGTTCAGGCTTACCCGACAACTTGTGGGGGGAAGCAATACTCACTTCTAATTATGTTCTTAATAAAATACCCAAGAAAGGTATTGATAAAACACCCTATGAATTGTGGCATAATCGTAGGCCTTGTTATAAATACCTTAAAGTGTGGGGGTGTTTGGCCAAGGTTGAAGTACCTAAGCCGAAACAAGTCAAGATTGGTCCAAAGACCATTGACTGTGTTTTTATTGGATATGCCAATAATAGTAGTGCCTATCGTTTTATAGTGCACAAATCAGACATTCCTGATATGCATGTAGGAACTACTATAGAATCAAGAAATGCGGTATTCTTTGAAAACATCTTTCCGGCTAAGGACAAGAAAGAAATAGGTTCTAATAAGAGAACACATGAGTCTACAACCGGTCCTTCTCAAATAGAAGATGAAGAACCGAGACGTAGCAAAAGGGCAAGAGTGGAAAAGTCTTTTGGTCCTGATTTTCTATCTTACATGTTAGAAAATGAACCAGCAACTATTAAAGAAGCTTTATCCGGTCCGGATAGTTCGTTCTGGAAAGAGGCTATTAACAGCGAAATATAATCTATAATGCTCAACAATACTTGGGAATTAGTTGATCTCCCTCCAGGTTGCAAACCATTAGGTTGCAAATGGATCCTTAAAAGGAAGTATAAGGCGGATGGATTAGTCGATAAGTACAAAGCTAGGCTAGTTGCCAAAGGCTTTAGACAGAAAGAGGGATATGATTTCTTCGATACATACTCTCCTGTCACAAGGATCACATCTATTCGGGTTCTCATAGCTATTGCAGCAGTGCATAATCTTGAGATACACCAAATGGATGTGAAGACTGCTTTCCTAAATGGAGAACTTGATGAAGAAATTTACATGGAACAACCCGAAGGGTTCGTAGTTCCTGGTAAAGAAAGAAAGGTGTGTAAACTCGTAAAGTCCTTGTATGGACTAAAACAAGCACCTAAACAATGGCATGAGAAGTTCGATAGAACCATGTTATCGAATGTATTCAAGATTAACGAATGTGACAAATGTGTCTACATTAAAGGAACATCTGAATCGTTCGTTATCATTTGTCTTTATGTAGACGATATGCTCACAATGGAAAGTAATCATGATTTGATCATGAATACCAAAGGCATGCTTAAGTAGAACTTTGAAATGAAAGACATGGGATTAGCTGATGTAATATTAGGGATAAAGATCTCTAGAACATCTGAAGGATTAGTTCTTTCACAATCCCATTACCTAGAGAATGTTCTTCGGAAATTCAATGTCTTTGATGACCCTCCGGCTAAGACACCGGTAGACTTGGCTCTAAATTTAGCCAAGAACAAAGGGGAACCAGTTTCTCAACTGGAATATGCAAGAATAATTGGTAGTCTAATGTACTTAACGAATTGTACACGTCCAGACATTGCATATTCAGTGAGCAAACTAAGTAGGTTCACAAGTAATCCTAGTACTGATCATTGGAAAGCACTAATGAGAGTACTAAGATATTTAAAGTATACATCAAACCATGGAATACTTTATAAGAAATATCCAGCAGTATTAGAAGGATACTGTGATGCCAATTGGATATCGGACACGAAAGACTCTAAATCCACGAGTGGATATATATTCACAATAGGTGGAGGAGCCGTGTCATGGAAATCCTCCAAACAGACATGTATAGCCAGATCCACGATGGAGTCTGAGTTTATCGCTTTAGATAAAGCTGGGGAAGAAGCAGAATGGCTTAAGAACTTCCTGGAGGATATTCCTTATTGGAGCAAACCTGTGCCTGCTGTACTAATACATTGTGATAGTCAATCAGCAATTGGAAGGGCACAGAATAGTATGTACAATGGTAAGTCTAGACATATTCGTCGTAGACACAATTCCATTAGACAGTTGATCAAGAATGGATTTATCACTATTGATTATGTAAAGTCATGTGATAACTTAGTGGATCTGTTTACCAAAGGTATAAATAGAGATCAACTGTATAAACTGTTAAGGGGAATGGGTTTAAAACCCACAACAAAAGGACTTATAGCGGACACTCAACCTTGAGAAATGGAGATCCCAGGCCCTTGGTTCAATGAGACAACCAAGTTATAAGTTCTAGTAGAGTTACTTGGAAACAACAACTCGGTTTATTAACCTGGAGATGTTGAATACTCATTCCCAGAACATCCAAGTACAAGCACATGCAGCAGTGGTTAGGATAAGTTGAGAAAACTTTTAATGATTTCTATACCTACGGGTGGAGTAGTGCATGATACTCCTTATAGTGAAAATCACCTATATAAGTGAGAGGTAATTAGGCCGCCTTTAAATGAACGCTTATGAATGAGATACAGTCCAGGGCCAAAATGGACAAAACGTGAGAACAACAATTGTTAGAGCTGTTATTATGTGAGTATTATTGTCTTGGTATACATCCTACAGTCACTGGTTCAAAGCGACTCCCTATCAAATGGCTAGTATATCCGATAATATTTCACTAGAGAGGATTCATGGCTACAAGCTATCTATCCCGATGTAATAATAGTTCGCCGGAACTTTGGACGAAATTGCATTCATGCATTAATTGTCATTCATGTGGGGGATTGTTGGAAATGGGTAACGGAAAGTTAAGTTTAACTTAACGTTGACCTAGGTTTTTAACAAAAGCTCGTTATTTGTTAACGAAACTAGTTACAAATGGTAATCTACATTTGTTGTAGATTATATATCTCATTTAATGTATCAAAAACCATTTCTGGGTGAATGAGAAATTAATGACAATGATTTGTAACTTAACAAGAGTTAAATATTGGGTCAAAGTTTGATTTGGGTTGGTCCCAAAATTGGTTTGGACTTGTTGTGGCTAAAGGGCTGACGAGCAGGCTGAAGAAGCTTCTGCACGGCCGTGCAAGTGTCTAGGACATGGCCGTGCACCGTGCCTTGCCTTGCCACTCGACCGTGCTGAGCCTTGAACTCGACCGTGCATATTTCCTTGCACGGCCGTGCAGTTCATTGGACACGGCCGTGCAAGTGCTGTTATACCCGAAAAGTTGTGACTTTTCAAGGGAAAAGCCACAAAACCCTTTGACTCTCCTTATATACTTCCCCTCCGAATTTCAATTCATACAGACAGTATTTTGAGCCTTCCTACCCTCTAGTAAGATAGATAAACATATCCAAATCATTAGCATATTGTTGCATCAAATCCTTCAAGTCCAAAGTTGCAAACATTGTGTTGTTCGCTAGAGTATTTGATTTGGAGTGCTCCTATCATATACTTAAAAGTCGTTTCATCTTACTAGAAGATTGCCATCGAAACAGTAAGCACCTGTGCGGGGCAATAACTTCTTACGAAGATTGTATTTAATACAAGACTCGACTTAATCTCGTTTGTTTTCAATCTCCGTTACTTTACCCGTCAGTTTTTCTGTTAAGTCTTAAAGAAGCCTACCAACAAGTCCAACAGATTACCGATAGAGGGTGATTGTGTTATCACCAAAAGCTTGAAAACTTCAATCGTTGATTCATCACCAAGTAAGAACAAGGAGAAGATCAAAAACTTTACCAACAGTTTTTGAGATTCGTTTTGAGATTCGCTTTGAAGATCCGTTTTGAGCAAACATAATCGCATTAAGGTATGTAATTCTATTTCATGGCTTTTACCTCTTCACGTTAGACGGATTAAAGGGCTAGGGTTTTGTTGTTATCTCTAAGTCTTCTGCTGCGTTTGAAACCCCAAAACCCAACAGTGGTATCAGAGCCGCGTCTTATCATGATTAGGTTAAAATTGGCATGCTAGATTTAATGTGATTAAATGCTTTACATGCTATATGTGAAATAGATCTATGATTTTATGTGGGTTGTTTTGAGAAAACAAGTATATGTGATATACCATGATCATGATTAATAATTGATTAATATGATTAGTCTTTTATATGGGATATTGATCTATTTAATGTGATTAAAGTAGATTGGTAAATTCTCAAAATTGAAACAAATTGTTTGCTTAGGATTTGATGTTCGTTTTAATACAATTAACATGATTATTTGAATTCATATATTTTGAGAATAGAATAATTATGTAGTTAATAATTGTTATTTATTACATAATTATTGGTATGATCCTAAAGTAGGATTTTATGTGAAAATCCCATGTTCATGATGATGTACACATAAGTTTCATATACAACCATGCAATGATTGTTATGTGTAAAACCTTCTAAATATTTAAGTCTTATGTCATTCCTTGATTAGAGCACTTGTGAAATTTTAGGATATTTGATGTAGTTTCGACTCAGTTGGGTGCATCTTATATCTTAATTTGTGAGCAAGATGAGATAATGGTTGATGTAATTTTGACTCAGTTAGGTGCATCATTCCATGTCTCATACGTTTGAAAAAGGTTTTGACTTAATTGGTGCTTTCAAATGAGATTTGACCCAAGACATAGATGAGATTTAAAACATGTTTTTGACACATGATGTCTAAGGAAATCTCATAAAAGATCTAAGAGTCATATAGTGATATGATTGATATTATCTACCTAAATAGCTTGATTTCGGGCATTGACTCAGTTAAACCAAAATCAAGTAAAATATGGATCCTAGCCCACTATAATTATATGATACATGCTTGTATATGAAGGTGTATAATTTAGTGGGAGAATTTGTGAAATACATTATTTGCTCTTAGATGGTAAATGTGTTGATATTGATATGTGTTCATATAGTTTGCATATTTTGTTGTAGAAATAGCATTACACAATAAATTGCGATTCGTCCTTAAGAAGGACAAGTTCGAAAAGAACGGTACAGACTATTCTGATTGAATCAGAAGCTTAAGAATTGTTCTTAGGCAAATTGTACGTTCTTGACGAATTCGTTCCTGCTGAACCCATTGCAAATGTTGCAAAGGGCAAATAAGGAGCAACATTAGAAACATTTTGATGATTCTAATGATATTGCTTGTATTATACTTGCCACCATGTTTAAAGGCTCTTATGAAAAACCGTGAACACATGAAGTTACTTTTGTTCTAGCACAACGCACAAAGGAAATGTTCCAAGTGCAAGCTAGGTAAGAGAGGTTTGTTGTGTTAATGGTTAACACAAGAAAGGAGTTTAAAAGGAAACACAAAGTAGGAAAAGCAAAGGTTGCTAAACCTAGGGCAAAAGTTGCCAAAGCCGAAGAGGCTAAACCCAAAGTGTCTCAAAAAGGATGCAGTTTGCTACCATTGCAATGAGATTGTTCATTGGAAGCAAAGTTGCAAGGCTTAAAAGGAAGGCCTAAAAGGTGAAGAAGGGCAATATGATTGCTACTACTTCAAGTATCTATATGATAGATATTTTCCTTTCGACTTCTTGTTCTTGGGTATATGATACCGGATATGGATCCCACATTTGTTTAAATGTTCAAGGAACAAAGAATAGAAAGCTACTCAAAGAAGGTGAATTAAACCTATGCGTGAGAATGGAGCAAGAGTTGCTGCATTAGCCATAGGGACTTATGAAGTCAATTTACCTAGTGGACTAGTACTTGTTTTGAACAAGAGTTACTACGTTCTGGATTTGAGTAGGAATATTATTTTCGTTTCTTATATGGATGATGAAGGATATAATTTTCTTATTGAGAATAAGAAGTTTTATATTCATTTAATGATATGCCTTATTGTATTGTATATGTCATTGAATGGTCTTCATATCCTTGATGTTAAGAAACAAAATAATATTGAAGATATCTATAATATAAGTGAGAAATCTAAACCGAATAATGTGAACAACACGTTCATATGGCATTGCCGGTTTGGTCAGATAAATAATAAGCATATATCTAAACTCTATTAACATGGACTTTTAGACTCATATGATTATGAATCATTTGAGGAATGTGGATCTTGTTTATTGGAATTATAGACCAAACCACCCTACACTAGGAGTAGTGGGAGGGCTAGTGACTTATTGGCCCTTATACATGAGATGTATGCGGACTATTAAGTAGCATTGCTAGGGGAAGATTTCGGTATTTCATTACATTCACTGATGACTTATCTAGATATGGCTTTGTCTATCTGATGAAGTCCAAAGGTGAATCGTTTGAGATGTTTTGAACATTTCAAGATGAAGTACAAAACAACTTGGAAAAAACTATTAAAGTACTTCAATTAGATCGAGGTGGTGAATATTTGAGCCAAGAGTTTTGATAATCATCTCAAAACTATGAAATCGTTTCAAAGTTGACTCCACCCGGAACAGTGTCTGAGAGGAGGAATTGAACCTTGTAGGACATGGTTCGTTTGATGATGTGTCAAGTTGACCTTCCTGTTACCTTTTGAGGATATACATTAGAAATAATGCGGTTACACTAAATTGTGTCCCTACTAAATCAGTTCCTTAGTCCCCACATGAGATGTGGCATGGAGGAAAACCTAGTTTGTCTTTCATGAAGATTTGGGATTGCAAAGCTTATATGAAGAGACTTGTCTCTGATAAGTTAGCGCCAAATCTGACAAGGTTATTTTCAGAAATTAATTTTACAACCGCAAAGAGAACAAAATGTTTGTTACTCTGTATGATTCGTATCTTGAGAAATAGTTTCTCAATAAAGAATCTAGTGGGAGTAAAATTAATCTTGAAGAAGTTCAAGAACCTTAAAATCACATGGAACCAAGAGTAGAGACGGAACCAATTTCACAAGGAGTTGTGGAGCCGGTTCAAGATGCACAAGTCCATCGTAGATCGGATAGGTTATGATCCGAACTCAAGAAATATTGATTTCTCATATCGAAAAGTAATAAAGCGGAAGTCATTGAGAATGACGATCCTACTTCCTATCCTGAGGCGATGTCCACTCCTAATTCGGATAAATGGTTAGGAATCATAAAGTCCGAATTACAATCCATGTTTGATAATCAAGTTTGGAACTTGATTGAGCTACCAAAAAGTGTAAAAACTAAAGGGTGCAAGTATGTCTTCAAGACCGACATGGATGGGAAGGTGTATACTTTCATGGCTAAGGATTGTAGCAAAGGGATTTAGGCAAATTCATAGTATTGACTATGTTGAAACCTTTTTGCCAGTTACAATGCCGAAGTCTATTAGAATTTCAATTGCCATAATCGCATATTGTGACTATGTGATATGACAAATGGATGTCAAACGGCTTTCTTAAAATGGAAAGATTCTTAAGGATGTGAATAGTACACAACCCGAAGTTTTGTCGATCCAAGAAATTCTAATAAAGTATGCATGTTACAAGGATCCATAAGATGGGTTGAAGCAAGCTTCGAGGAGTTGGAATCTTCATTTTGATGAATCGGTCAAAGAGTTTGACTTCATCAAGTACGAAGATGAATCTTGTGTATGCATGAAATCAGTGGGAGCATAGTATTATTTCTATTGTTTTATTACAATGTGTAAGTGCGCCAATCCAATTCGCAACCCTTTTAGGTGCATTTTAAATGATAAAATTGCACTAAGGGGCGTTTTGGTAAATTCCCGGTCCGTTCCGAGACTTTCGGAAAACATTTTATGTGTTTCTCGCGAAGGAAGTATTTTTTAGCATTTTTCCCGGACAAAAGGACCTACAAGGAATTAACTGCTTTGGGTTTTTAAAGAATTAACCCGGAATGTTCCAGAAGCAGGTTTTGGCGCCAAAAATAGTTACGGGCGTTCCCAGTCGTGCGACAACTTGAGGCATGGAAAAGCGGAGCGTTGGGTCGTGCGACCAATTAACCCCATTTCCCAATCTAGATTTAAATACCAATTTTGCGTTCATTTTGGGAATAACAACACACAGATAACACACAGTTCACACACAACAACTCACAGATTCACTTTCTCTCTCTCCTTTCTCTCTCTATCCGCAGATACACAGAGGCCCTCTCCTTGCGTCGTCTTCAACACCAATCCAAGCTCTCCCTCATCTCCGACCTAACCTAGCTTCCCCTCACCGGAAAATACAACCCAACCTCAACCTCTACCATCACCTTACCTCCCTCTATCCCAATTGCCTTCTCTCCGATCCAATCAACAACCAATTCCACCCCAATCAACCGGAGACCTCACCCAAACCAAAACCCCACCATCTTCTCCGGCCGAATCCTCACTGGACCTCTCTCTGTACCTAAACCACGATGCCAATTTCTCCAATCTCAATCATCACTTTCCTCCCCTGTTTACAGTCCCAAAGCTTCATTCAATTTCCATCACAACCGAACCAAGCCAACGCCTAAACCCAATCTCCTTCACCGTTCTTCTCTATACCCAAAGCCGACAACCATAATCGCTTCCCCTTTTCCAGAGTCAAGTCCGTTCCAAGCCCCTGCACATACGCACGTACTGGACAAGGCAAAGCAACTTTGATCTGAGCTCGTTCCGTTCCGAAGCCGATTTGAAGATCCTTAAATCTAACTTGGTTTAAGGAACGTGGACTACGAGGGTAACGATTTCCCTTACCTCTATCTCGCATTTACTTTTTATTTGTTTCATTGCAATTGATATTCCTTGGACTTGATAATTGGACTCCATCTGTCCTCAATTATCAAGTCCCAACTGCCGATCTCTCTGTTTAATTGTCATTGTTTAGTTTCATTGATGTTCATGATGTGAGTTTGTTGGATTTATTGCCTATTGGCCAAGGGAGTGTGGATCTCCCTATATCCACATCCCCATGGTCAATCCATTATAAATTCATTGGTATCTGAGCTGGTTTGGTTTGATTCTTTGATCTGTCTTGGTATCTGTTGATTCTGTATTTCAAAGTGTAAGGTCCCTGCAGACGGCTAACCTGTGTCACGCGACACAATCGAACAATTGGAGTCCTGTGTCACGCGACACAAGTAGTCCATTTGCAGAGGATCATCCTTTCAGTTGTAATCTATATTCGGTCTTCGATGTAAAGTGGGATGTAGCCTCCCAGAGTCAATGGCTTACAAATTGTAATTCCCCTTGTTGAGTAATAAAACAAAGCACTTCTATGCATTTTATACATATCTTGTCATACACATTTTGCACACACATTTGGATGATTTGAATGTTGAACAATTGAAAGACTCGTCTATGGACGAGGCGTGTTGGGTGAACTCTCAGTTCTTCCCAACACGTAACTTGACCCCCAAACCCATTTTCTCTCTTAAAAAGGTTTTCAATGTTTCCTCTAAAACGGCGTGGCGACTCCTATTTTTTCGGCGAGCGTTCATTCAGTCGCGACTCCGCTGGGGAATTGAAACTTGTTTTTCAAAAGTGGGTCAAACTTTCGTTATTGTTCAACGTTCAATTCCTTCATTTGTGTGTGCTTGGTTGTGTGACATTCTATGTGCCTAAAATGCATTTTATTGCTTTGTTTTATTCCCTCCCCATTCCTTGTTTCCTGTCTTGATTTGTGCTGGGGCTTGGGGATGAGTTATTGCATTTGATTGGAGGCTGGGGCTGGTTCTACCTTTTGTGCAGATTCTGGGAATGTCTCCTTGTGTCACGCGACAGAACATGACTTGGCTGTCCTGTGTCCCGCGACAGAAGGTGGCCACTTTGCAGGATTTGATTTCCATTGTGCAGGTTGTGATTGTGGGCAATCCCCATGATCAAGTCTATGATCTTTGGCTATTGTACACTGTGGGGTTGTGTGTGCGTGTGTACTTTCCTTTATCACCCCTTTTCAAATAAAATAAAAAAAAGATAAATAAAATCATTTTTTCGCAAATAAAGGAAGATAGTCATCCGTAAACTACTTCACGTAGATCTAGAACCCTCGGGTGCGATTGACGGCATCGCGGACGGCCATGAAATTCGCCTACGCTTGAGCGCCTAATGTCAAACCCATCCCCCTAGTGCGTTATAGGTGGCGCCACACATTTAAACCTCACCCAAAACGGTTGGTTTTTGACACGCCATTTTTCAAATACACTAAAATGAGTTGTTTCAAAATTCTTAATAGACTTTCGTACCTCCCCCAAACCCTAGCACGTGTGGGCATGTTGCCATCGCAACACGGTTTCATGAGAGGACATGTCGTTCCCACGGCATGTTCTAACGAGAGATCATGTCGCTTTGTCAACGTGCACCGACGAGAGGTCATGCCGGATTTTTCCATGAAATTCTTCAGGAATACCCGTTATGCTGCCCAAATTTCTCCAGAAATTGGGGCTACTCGTCCGTCCCATAAATGCTTTGGTTTTATTTAGGTATTATCGCCTATTATTAATTTTGAAACAATACATTTGGTGTATTTTTGGATGATGTGTCCTTAGGTTCCCCCGAGGTCTAGATTGTGTGAATAAAGGATTAGCCTTTTCCAACCGTCTCTAGGACTTAAAACACCGATTTCTACTTAAAGATTAATAAAGCGTTGCACGAGTCCATCTTCTTCCGTATTCTTCCCTTTCCCGTACCTCCTCGAAGTTCTCTACCCTCCTCCTTATACACGCTCTCTCACCTCTTCACCTCTGCAAGGCTACGGCAAGTTAGGTGTGCACTCTCGTTCCCGGCACTCATTGGTCCATATTCCCAAGGCTGAAGCAGCTCAAGTGCCGAGCGGTCGTCCATCTGATTCGAAATTCAAAATGCTCGGTGCAGAGAAGATTATGGCCTACCAATCTGGAAGTTCATATCCCATGGGTCGGCAGAGTGCAAATGGTGCGTCCATCGAAAAGTGGCGAGCTACCCTTGAAGCCGTTTTTCCTCGCAAGCGGGAGGCTCGGGTGCTTGCTCAGATTGCTAAAGATAAGGAGGACGACTTGTGAAGGACAGAAAGATTGAGAAGGGTCCTCACCACACCGATGGCAATGATACCCTTCCTCCCGTCCAAATGTTGATGCAGTCGATCAGTCCTCGTAGGGTCTAGAATGTCCACTGTCGGACATGAGTCTGTCGAGTCCAAGTTGGACCAGTTTTTGCTTTGCAGTGATAAAATCTTTGTTTCTCTTCTTGCTAGACTCGAGACATTACTAGCACACCCACGTTACACTCGATTGAAATGATCTTATTCCAAATGATCACTTGTGTTGCTCACCGACCAATGCTTTGAAATGGCTAATGTTTAAATTGATCGGAGTGAGAAAATCGACTGATATCCTTCCCAGAGTGGGGCTTATCAACTCCCTACCTCGATTCCCATGTGCTCACATACCTTCCATCGTCCTCACTATCTCGTTGTTCGATGAATTTGCACGGATCTTCCGCGAAGTAAGCTTAAGCAAGCAAATGAAGACTCGACCTCGTTCAGAGTATCCGGTAGGGACTACGGTTGAAACCTTCACCCTTAGGAAAACCATTACCTTACCCACACTAAATAATACCCCTTTAGTTCAAGATCGGCATGATTTGAAACCCGTTTAGCCATCACCAGAAGAAGAGGGACTATCCTTGAGGCTCCCGTAATTCAAAAGAAGCATCGACCGTCTCCAAGCTCAAGAATGGCGAAAAGCAATGATCCATCCTGGGGACTAGCTGAAATTCTCCTCTCAAAGTCAAAATTGAAAAAAGAGAGAGACAAAAATATATATATACAAAAAAAGAAGAGAACTAAAAAAAAAAGAAAAGAAAAGAAAGAGAGCCTAGTCCCCAACGATCCTCTCAAAAGCAAAAGTCAAAGAATACGGTCGTTACTCAAGAGGAGTCTCAGAATGAATAAAGAGATAGCACGGATGTCCCTCACCATTACCTCTAACCAATTCCGGCCGTTCTCTCGATTTTAGAGGACATTCCCATTACCCTTACCTTTGCCTTTAGCCAAAGCCAAGATTGACCTCTCATTCTTAGAGGCATTGAAGATGCAATCATGGATTTCCCTCACCTTAGAAATCCGAAACACATCCCTGCAAGCCAACCTCTCATCTTTAGAGGTTCAGCCAGCAAAAAGCCTAGCCGACCTCTCGTTTTAAGAGGTCATGATATCCTAAATCACCCGAGGGCCGATCGAAACCCCGAGCCCAGTCGCAGTTCCTACTGGATAGCAGTTTCATTCCAATATCGTCGAGATCTAAAATAGATTATTGCTTAAAGCGGAGCCAAGTCCATCCCGGCTCAAAGGACTGTCAATCAAAGATTGTGCAAATTTCATCCGTTCATCTGACGTTGCATGTGAGCATACTTCATTTCTCCTCCACAAACACTTGTCGTGGACGTCCCACTGGGGCTTCACATCCGTGTCTTCTATCGACACTCCAAGAGGACATGTTCTTTCAACTCTCAAAATCCTCAAAGGTCCTCAGATTCTCGAATTCCAACATTCATTCTTTTCATTCGGGATAAGCCCGAACTACGGCGACCTGAGCTCCTCCTAAGGAGGGGAACACAGGCAACCATAACTGGTCCGGTCGAAATCACAAACAAATCTCAGAAAATCCGGTCTCCTCAAAGGACCATGCCCATACACTGTCTATCGTTCCGAGTTTGATTCTCGATATCAGTGGGCTTTCTCCTCAGGATTGATAAAAATATTTGTTCATATCATCTTTGACGGTTGAGTAACCCGAACATCAATAAAGGGTTTTAAGCAGCTTTGTGATCATCACGAATAAGACAGTTTTTCAAGTGTCTCTACAAGTCTTCTCTTTCTACATCATAGGAAGATAGAGCTAAACACCGTGTTAGTTAGCAGGGGCTTCCATACACCTTTCCACACCTTGTGATGCTTATACTCTCCCAAAAGAGTCAAACCCAAAGCGAGAGTGTCATACACAAATTCGGGATTCATTTCCCACCTTCGAAAAGATGCGCCCCTGCACGTAAATATTTTCGAGTCTTGTCCAGCGACTGATTGACTGCGGTTTGAAATGATGGGTTGCCTCCTCGGCCACAAGATGACTCTGCCTGCGATGAAGCTGCATGGAATTTCCTCAAGCTGGGGCTTTGGTTAAGGTATCCCTCCGGCTCTCCTTACCAGATTCCCTCCAGGTTTGCTTTGCACTGTCAACTGGGGCTTTGCCAAGCCGGGATCATCCTCTGCACGTTCTATGCTACTTGCTGTCTCAGATGCACGATACACTTTGTCCTCACTAGCAATGGACCTGCTGCAATCTGTACTCTCGGGAGCGTTCCCGACTTGCCTAAGCTGTACCGTATCATCCTATAACGGGAGAGGGTCCACCTCATTATAAACACTTTCGTTCCTATACACAATCCCTCATAGCATAATGGCTACCTACACATCTGCTCATCAAGCCGTGCAAAACCCTCCCTACTTCCTATTCTCCCCAGCTGAGATGGACTTGTGTAACAAAAGATTAATAATGCATAAGCAAGAGGTTAAATAAAGTGCAAAGTGTCTAGAGTGTTGTGTCTCCCCCCGCAGAGTACAATAATCAGGTGATCGTAATGTGATCGTGAGGACTGCCCCTCAAATCACGATCTTGGATAGGGATTCCAAACCCCGCAGGTGGCAGACCCCGCCTCTATTATCTTCATAAGGCCCAGAACTACGATTTGGCTTGATTCCCTTTTTAAGGGATACGTAGGAATCCTTTCTCCAAAGGTCCAGCCATCCGATCTCACCAGCATCATCTGAAAGAGCTCAAGCTGCCCAGTCTCCAAGCAATGCTTGTCAAAGAAAAGAGCCCCAGCTGCCACAAGAATCCAAGCAATAATGCTCACCAGTCCCGACGACTTCAAAGCCTGTGTTGCAAAGACCGTCCTGTGAACGGCCATCCAGCAAGCATCGACAAGTGGTAGCCTCAGCCCCCAAACAATGCTTGCTAAAGAAAGAAGAGCCCCAGCAGCCCCAGTATCCAAGCAATAAGGCTCACCAGTCTCAGCGACTTCAAAAGCCTATTCTGCATGATAAACCGAGACAAAGAGTCCGCATCTGTCAATCTCCCCAGCAAGCGTCGACGAGTGGTAGCCTCAGCCCCCAAACAATGCTTGTCAAAGAAAGAAGAGCCCCAGCTGCCCCCAGAATCCAGACAATAATGCTCACTGAACCTCGAAGACTGGCCCTCAGCCAAAGCTGAGACAAAGAAGCCGTACCTATGTTAGTCTCCCCAGCAGTGCGCAACGAGACAAGTGGCCCCAAAGCACCAAGAGGAACCTGCTCCCTGGCAAGCAAAGTTCCCAGATCAGTGGCCCCAAAGCACCAAGAGGAACCTGCTCCCTGGCAAGCAAAGTTCCCAGATCAGTGGCCCCAAAGCACCAAGAGGAACCTGCTCCCTGGCAAGCAAAGTTCCCAGATCAGTGGCCCCAAAGCACTAAGAGGAACCTGCTCCCAGGCAAGCAAAGTTCCCAGATCAGTGGCCCCAAAGCACCAAGAGGAACCTGCTCCCTGGCAAGCAAAGTTCCAAAGATCAGTAGTCTCAAAGCACAGACAAAAGCAGAGTCCCCGACTTACCAAGCGAAGCTCAGGATACAAAAGGCAACAGTCAACAAAGATCGCCCAGCATTTGGCAAAAACCAGTAAACTACCAACAAAAGGAAAGCAGTAGTGTGAGCCCCCCGGCAGCTACACTTATCCCCAGTAGAGCAGAAGCAGCAATGGTAGTCTAAGACCCTCTGGCAGCTATAGGTGAGCACAGCACAGATATGAACGCATATTTCTTTCAAGCGTCAAATCATCATATCACATCATTTTCAAAATCGGTCTGAGACACCGTAGGTCTCATGTCTTTTTCAAAAGTGGTTCGAGACACCGTAGATCTCACTTCATTTTCAAAAGTGGTTCGAGACGCCGTAGATCTCACAACATTTTCAAAAGTGGTTCGAGACGCCGTAGATCTCATAACATTTTCAAAAGTGGTTCGAGACGCCGTAGATCTCACAACATTTTCAAAAGTGGTTCGAGACACCGTAGGTCTCACTTCATTTTCAAAAGTGGTTTGAGACGCCGTAGATCTCACAACATTTTCAAAAGTGGTTCGAGACGCCGTAGATCTCGCAACATTTTCAAAAGTGGTTCGAGACGCCGTAGATCTCACAACATTTTTAAATCGGCTCGAGACACCGTAGGTCTCACATTATTTTCAAAATTGGTCTGAGACATCGTAGATCTCATGACATTTTCAAAATCGGTCCGAGACGCCGTAGATCTCATGTCATTTTCAAAATCGGTTTAAGGCACCATACGTTCTCACTTCTTCGGTTTGAGGCACCATACGTTCTCACTTCTTCGGTTTGAGGCACCATACGTTCTCACTTCTCGGTTTGAGGCACCATACGTTCTCACTTCTTCGGTTTGAGGCACCATACGTTCTCACTTCTCAGTTTGAGGCACCATACGTTCTCATTTCTCAGTTTAAGGCTCCATACGTTCTCACTTCTCGGTTTGAGACACCATACGTTCTCACTTCTTTTGGGTACAAAGCCTGTGGCTTCTCATTAGCGCCACCTCTTTGTTGAACTACGATTTGGCTTGATTCCCTTTTCAAGGGATACGTAGGAATCCTTTCTCCAAAGGTCCAGCCATCCGATTCCCCAGATCACCGTCCAGCCCTCAGCCTTATCCCTTGATGCTCATTGGGATTGGGCCTTATTTTATCGACAACCTCACTTTTTCCAAAAGTGACGTTGCCGAGGGGCTCTGTAAGTGCGCCAATCCAATTCGCAACCCTTTTAGGTGCATTTTAAATGATAAAATTGCACTAAGGGGCATTTTGATAAATTCCCGGTCCGTTCCGAGACTTCCGAAAAACATTTTATGTGTTTCTCGCGAAGGAAGTATTTTTTAGCATTTTTCCCGGACAAAAGGACCTACAAGGAATTAACTGCTTTGGGTTTATAAAGAATTAACCTGGAATGTTCCAGAAGCAGGTTTTGGCGCCAGAAACAGTTACGGGCGTTCCCAGTCGTGCGACAACTTGAGGCATGGAAAAGCGGAGCGTTGGGTCGTGCGACCATTTAAGCCCATTTCCCAATCTAGATTTAAATACCAATTTTGCATTCATTTTGGGATTAACAACACACAGATAACACACAGTTCACACACAACAACTCACAGATTCACTTTCTCTCTCTCCTTTCTCTCTCTATCCGCAGATACACAGAGGCCCTCTCCCTGCGTCGTCTTCAACACCAATCCAAGCTCTCCCTCATCTCCGACCTAACCTAGCTTCCCCTTACCGGAAAATACAACCCAACCTCAACCTCCACCATCACCTTACCTCCCTCTATCCCAATTGCCTTCTCTCCAATCCAATCGACAACCAATTCCACCCCAATCAACCGGTGACCTCACCCAAACCAAAACCCCAATCAACCGGCCGAATCCTCACTGGACCTCTCTCTGTACCTAAACCACGACGCCAATTTCTCCAATCTCAATCACCACTTTCTTCCCCTGTTTACAGTCCCAAAGCTTCATTCAATTTCCATCACAACCGAACCAAGCCAACGCCTAAACCCAATATCCTTCACCGTTCTTCTCTATACCCAAAGCCGACAACCATAATCACTTCCCCTTTTCCAGAGTCAAGTCCGTTCCAAGCCCCTGCACATACGCACGTACTGGACAAGGCAAAGCAACTCCGATCTGAGCTCGTTCCGTTCCGAAGCCGATTTGAAGATCCTTAAATCTAACTTGGTTTAAGGAACGTGGACTATGAGGGTAATGATTTCCCTTACCTCTATCTCACATTTACTTTTTATTTGTTTCATTGCAATTGATATTCCTTGGACTTGATAATTGGACTCCATCTGTCCTCAATTATCAAGTCCCAACTGCCGATCTCTCTGTTTAATTGTCATTGTTTAGTTTCATTGATGTTCATGATGTGAGTTTGTTGGATTTATTGCCTATTGGCCAAGGGAGTGTGGATCTCCCTATATCCACATCCCCTTGGTCAATCCATTATAAATTCAATTGTATCTGAGCTAGTTTGGTTTGATTCTTTGATCTGTCTTGGTATCTGTTGTTTCTGTATTTCAAAGTGTAAGGTCCCTGCAGACGGCTAACCTGTGTCACGCGACACAATCGGACAATTGGAGTCCTGTGTCACGCAACACAAGTAGTCCATTTGCAGAGGATCATCCTTTCAGTTGTAATCTGTATTCGGTCTTCGATGTAAAGTGGGATGTAGCCTCCCAGAGTCAATGGCTTACAAATTGTAATTCCCCTTATTGAGTAATAAAATAAAGCACTTCTATGCATTTTATACATATCTTGTCATACACATTTTGCACACACATTTGGATGATTTGAATGTTGAACAATTGAAAGACTCGTCTATGGACGAGGCGTGTTGGGTGAACTCTCGATTCTTCCCAACACGTAACTTGACCCCCGAACCCATTTTCTCTCTTAAAAAGGTTTTCAATGTTTCCTCTAAAACGGCGTGGCGACTCCTATTTTTTCGGCGAGCGTTCATTCACAATGATATCTTACTCATTGGAAAAACGAAGTTCCGACACTTAAGACTGTCAAGTCTTGATCAAGGAAAGTTTTCTCAATGAAAGATACGGGTGAAGCCGCTTACATCCTTGGCATCAAGATCTATAGAGATAGATCTAAAAGGAAAAATTAGTTTGAGTCAAAGTACTCACATTGACAAGGTTCTTAGAAGATTCTAAGAAAGGTAACTTGTCAATGGATCATGGTGTTACTCTTAGCAATACTCATTGTCTTATGACAACTGATGAGAAAAAGGGAATGAATGAAGTTCCATATGCTCCGGCATTTGGATCTGTCATGTATGCCATGATTTGTACTAGACCCAATGTCTCGTATGCTCTAAGCATGACGAGTCGATACCAATCTGATCCTGTTGAGAACCATTGGATGGCAGTTAAGACGATCCTTAAAGTACTTAAAAAGAACTAAGGATACGTTCTTGGTATTTGAAAGGTTGGAAGTTAATCTTGTTGTAAGGGTTACACAGGTGCTAGCTTCCAAACTGACAAAGTTAATTTAAAATCACAATTAGGATTTGTGTTTATGCTTATTGGAGGTGCGGTTTTGTAGGAAGAGTTCCAAGCAGAAAATTGTAGCCAATTCTACAACTAAGGCCGAATTTTAGCAACATCTGATGCAGCTAAAAGAGGCAGTTTGGATCAAAAGTTCATTTATTATTTTGGAAATGTTCCAAGTATCACTAATCGGTGGAACTTTGTTGTGACAATTTTGGTGCCATTTGTGCAAGTAATGGAACCAAGGTCACAACAGCGATCCAAACACATACTTAAACATATTTCGAGAATTCATAAGAATGAGAAGACGTTGAGATATGCAAAGTATCAACCGATGATGACATTGGGGATTCACTTACAAAGATCCTCGCACAAGCAGAAGCATGATGGTCATGTTAGGTCCATGGGTATACGATACCTAGGAAGATGGAGCCTAGTGCAAGTGGGAGATTGTTGGTGTAATGCCCTAGGCTGTAGTTATGTTTAACTTAAAACGTTATGTATCATCTTTACCATTTATTATAGAGAAAATTTATTTGGTTCATTATATGTTTACATGTTTATTATATTAAACTGTGTCCCTAGTTATTATGAATAACTAGTATAAGCTGGTAATGGATAATCATGGAGATGATTATATGCATGGAGATGCACATTACACTTATGGGTACTTGCTAGAGAACAAGTACTGGACATGACCTGCTTATGAGATTTATGACATGGTCTGTTGTCATGATTAAATCTCATGATAGTCGTGTCATTGGAATCCTTCGTACTTGAGATTATCATCATCTTCCACATGATTAACCTTGTGTTTAATATAGTCTAACACTATCTTTAATCGGATAGCAATAAGGGCTATGTTAGCACGATTGGATTCTTGTAGGGAAGAATGATAAGTCAAGACGGGATTTGTCCCTCTCTGTTTGAGAGAGATGTTTGCTTGGGCCCCTAGATGAATAATGTTGATGAAATGTATGGCCATACTCAAGAGATTTGATAGAGATCAAATGCACTTGGATTATCAACATATTCAGAATCGAGAAAGCATTGAACATGTGAGTTGACATGGACTATGACTCATGTTCAATTGGACATCGTGGACAAAGGGATTGCGACATTGATCTATCAAGGAATCAAGCTTTGATGTTATATTTAATTGGGTGGACATAATGATTTGCTAGAAGTCACTTATGTCTTGTGAGGATGATGTTTCAACTCACTACCAACATAAAATATAATTCCTAAAGGGTCACACACAAAAGAACGGATTAAAAATGGCTTAATTGTGGAATTTTGGGGTCAGGGGACGACTCGTGCCCAATGGGGATGACTCGTGCCCATTCACCATAGCCACATTCAGTTGGGTTGGATCTCCATTTGCCAACCATGACATAGATAGCCCTCTGTAAAATAACTTCCAAGCCGGGTGAGAAAGAGAGGAAGCCCTAAGGTGTTTCTTATTACAAGGCAATCCGGTGAGCTCCGAAAAGAAAAAGCACCCCACCCAATCAACTTCTAACCAATTTCCCCTCGGCTGATCCACACCAAATACTTCCCTCAACTCATCATAGGTCACTCAATATGTTTCATCATCCAAATTAAACTGAATTGAATTTTCTTGTGACCCCTTACCTCTCTCTAAAGTTGATAGGAATTCTAGGGAGTATCTTAAATAAGTATCGGCCCTCTTCCCCAGGAAGTTACCTAACCCGGTCTGCGTCATCAACTCCGTTACTAATGTGTTCAAACCCAAATCCTCCAAAATCGGCATGTGAAGGAAAGTGGTGACTTGGAATTTCCTACCCTCCAAATTCTGCCATTTTTTCTTCTGAGCAGAGGTCAACTGGGCCAAACCCATATAAGGTAATGATGCATTAGGGGGAGTGGGATCATTTGGGACTACAGGCAGCGGGTTTTGTCTACCCCTCTTGTTGCTACCCCCTCTAACGTCTCTCTCCTTAGGAGGCATATTTTCAACACAAAAACCAACTACAAAACCTCCACACAAAAATCACAAAGAAAGTGCAACAATAAACACACCACCATGTGATGATGTGTATCCGAAAATTTTCCCATTTTTGTTTGAAAAAATCAACGAAAACGGAGTCGCCACGCCATTTTAATTTTGAGGGCCAAAACTTTGAAAAAAGCCCGAGATCAGAGATTTAGGTTCGGAGGTCATGTTACACGCCGGGAAGGACGTTAGTGTGCACCCGGAATGCCTCGTAAAACGAGTCTTCCAAGCTGAAAATCATTTTTGTGTGTGTGTGTGTGTGTGTGTGTTTTGGCCAAAATACTTTGAAACTCAGAAAAGTAAAAATAGGGATATCTTTTCAAGACTTTAAACTGATCCCATGATTTTTTGGGGGATTTTTGGATTGAGATTTGGTACTCAAAAGACCTTTTGAAGTTGAGAGCCATTTCTGCCAGAATGAAAAAGGCAGTGGACCTTTGATTTTGAAATGGATTCAAGGGTCTTAAAACTTCATAATCTGGATAAACTCAGAGAATGAAAGTTGTTCTAGACACCTTAAATAAGGTTTGTGCGAAGGAATTTTCCATTTTGGAGAAGATTTGAGGGGTCAAAACCTTCTGGAAACCTCAGATATGAGATCTGGATTCCCAGAAGCTGGTGAACTAGCCTCTGAAAGAAAATTTGAAAAGAGGAGTTTTACTCACCCAAAAAATAAAGTAAAAATATGTCTGGAAATCTCTGGATGTTGGCTACAAAAAGTGTTTTGCAGTCAACACCAAATTCCAAGTTCATCTGTGTCCAAAAATTAAGACAATGGACTGAGGTCTGGGAAAATTGCTACTGGACAGCAACTTCCCAAGAAGGAGAATATGATTTTAAAGGGGGGTTTTGCATCCATGCTTGTCCCCATTTCCCTAGGTTTTGGTTAGTGATCACTAGACATTTTAGTGGTGAATCAACTATACCAAACCATCCTTGGGGTACATTAGGACTAAGCATTTCATTTGCTTGGGAAGGGGATTTTTATCCTTTGAAAATGAGATTTTATGCTTGAAAATGGTTTTTAGGGTTTTGAAAAAGAGTTTTCTTGGTAAGAAAGTAAGAAAACTTGAAAATAATTTTGATCTTTGTAGAAGATCATCCATGGAGATGGTCTTCCATGGTGATCTTCTTAGATCTAGAGCAAGAAGATGAAAGAACTACATTTTGTAGTTTGAAGATGCATGCATGGATGAGATTTAGGGTTAGGAGAAGGAGGGTTTACCAATCTTCCTTGTGTTCTTGAGTGTTTGGCTTGAGTGTATGAGTGTTTAGGGCTTTAATATGAGAGTGAGTGGATGAGTATGAATTGGGAAAGATTGGAGAGAAAATGGTGACAATTCAAGTGAATTCTCACTGTTTTCTCTCTATATTTCGCCAGAGGTTCGGTGCAAAATGTGTTGTGGCTCCTTATTTTTGTATTTGGAGGGCTCAATTTATAGCCCTCCGAAAATGCAAACCTATCCGCGCGGATAAGACCTTGAGCGTGCCTTGTTCATTAAATGCGGCTTCGGGCTTTGGACAAGAGGAATAATCTTTTGAAATTTCAAATTAACGGCCAGTTTATTGTTCCCGACCATTTCTATTTGTGGTTTATTCCTTTTGTTTTACTTTTTGAGATTCTTTTGAGGTTTAACCTTAAATAACAATGCCCATTTTACCCTCACTTTGTTAGAAATGTTAGGATAGTTAGGAATTGTTAGAAATGTTATAACTTTCGTTAATTTTCTAACGAAAATTCTAACAAGCTCAAATTGGAGCACTTACAGTAGCCCCTCGGCGACGGCGCTTTCGAAGGAAGCGGGGTCGTCGATAAGAGTAAGGCTCCATATTTGGCAGGATGATCGAGTGATCGGGTGGCTGAACCTAGCGATAGGCTACCTACGTATCCCGAATGGGAATCGAAGCCGATCGTAGTTCGGGTCTTTGACCACGGAGATGATGGCGTTTTAGGTGCCTCGAAGCGATGAGTGAGTTCTGCGGTCGGTTCTTTGGAAAGGAACTTCTGCTTTGGGGATAAGAGATGACCATTTTCGGTCTGATGGCTATCCGCTCTGTTGGGGATAGGAATGACCATTTTCGGTCTCTGCTGGGGATGATTGCGATTTATCGCTTTCTAGTGATAGCGTCTTAGGTGCCTCAAACCTTGGAGATGGCGTTTTAGGTGCCTCGAACCTTGGAGATGGCGTTTTAGGTGCCTCGAACCTTGATGATGATGGCGTTTTAGGTGCCTCGGACCTTGGAGATGGCGTTTTAGGTGCCTCGAACCTTGGAGATGGCGTTTTAGGTGCCTCGAACCTTGATGAAGATGGATTTTTAGGTGCCTCGGACCTTGATTGTGAAATGGCCTTTCGGTGGACTTTGTCTGCTGCCGAAGGAGAGGGTGACCGTTTTGGTCGAGGGGCTGGACCTAATGATAGGCTACCTACGTATCCCTAGTGGGAATCAAGCCCTTTCGTAGTTCGAGATCTTCTCGAGATTTCGTTGGCTTTTGGGATTCCGTTGACTTTCTTTGGAGATTTTGTTAGCCTTTCTTTGGGGAAAATCGGATGTATTTGTGCAGGGAATTGGTCTTACGTTTCTTGCCGTTGGATGATTTTGATGAAAGATACGGGATCTCGTTATCTTTCTCGGGGAGATCGGTCTTACGTTTGGCTGCAGGGAAGATTTTGATGAAAGATACGGGATCCGTTATCTTTCTCGGGGTCACTCGGTCTTACGTTTGACTGCCGGGGAAGATTTTGATGAAAGATACGGGATCCGTTATCTTTCTCGGGTCACTCGGTCTTACGTTTGGCTGCCGGGAAGATTTTGATGAAAGATACGGGATCCGTTATCTTTCTCGGGTCACTCGGTCTTACGTTTGGCCGGGGAAGATTTTGATGAAAGATACGGGATCCGTTATCTTTCTCGGGGCACTCGGTCTTACGTTTGTGCCGGGGTAATTTTGATGAAAGATACGGGATCCGTTATCTTTCTCGGGGCACTCGGTCTTACGTTTTATTGCTAGGGAAGATTTTGATGAAAGATACGGGATCCGTTATCTTTCTCGGGTCACTCGGTCTTACGTTTGGCTTTGCCGGGGAAGATTTTGATGAAAGATACGGGATCTCGTTATCTTTCTCGGGGCACTCGGTCTTACGTTTGACTGCAGGGAAGATTTTGATGAAAGATACGGGATCTCGTTATCTTTCTCGGGGCACTCGGTCTTACGTTTGGCTAGGGAAGATTTTGATGAAAGATACGGGATCTCGTTATCTTTCTCGGGGCACTCGGTCTTACGTTTGGCTAGGGAATGATTTTGATGAAAGATACGGGATCTCGTTATCTTTCTCGGGAGACTCGGTCTTACGTTTGGCTGCAGGGAATGATTTTGATGAAAGATACGGGATCCGTTATCTTTCTCGGGGCACTCGGTCTTACGTTTGGCTAGGGGAAGATTTTGATGAAAGATACGGGATCCGTTATCTTTCTCGGGGCACTCGGTCTTACGTTTTCTTGCTTAGGGAAGATTTTGATGAAAGATACGGGATCCGTTATCTTTCTCGGGGCACTCGGTCTTACGTTTCTTTAGGGGAAGATTTTGATGAAAGATACGGGATCTCGTTATCTTTCTCGGGGCACTCGGTCTTACGTTTGGCTAGGGAAGATTTTGATGAAAGATACGGGATCCGTTATCTTTCTCGGGGCACTCGGTCTTACGTTTGACTGCCGGGAATGATTTTGATGAAAGATACGGGATCCGTTATCTTTCTCGAGGAAATCGGTCTTACGTTTGACTGCCGGGGAATGATTTTCTTGTCAAGGGGCTGACTTTGGTTAACTTTGGTTAACTCTGTCAAGTTGGGAAATTGCGAGTCTGGAATTTTAAGGGGCAAAAGGGTCATTTTGACCCTTGCAATCCTATCCGCGCGGATAGGGTTTGAAAACCAGGGGTATTAATTAGGGCCAACGCCCTTTTCTTCTTCCCCATTCAGTTTTACAGTTTGTCGAGAGCAGAGAGAGAGAAAGTGAGAAATCCGCCATTTTTGGCCTAAAAAGCTTCGAAATCTTCCGATTTTCTTCGATTTTCGAGCAATGGAACACGGGGAAGGCGCTTTTCAAGGTCGGGGCGTGGCCCGGTAGCGGAGAGGCGGTGGAGCTCGTCTGAATGAGGAGGCATTACAATCTTTCGCAATCGGTTGCGGAGGAGCATTACCCCGATGCTTGGCAACATTGGGCATCGGATTCGAATCTCCGAACGGTATACTTTGAAACCCTTTGATCCTCTTGTCGATTTCTTGCTTGACATTGATTTTTGGGTGATTTGATTTTTTTTTTTGATAATTTCGAAAATGACCATGTTCTTGGCCTTGGATTTTGATTTTGATGCTATGCATGTTGTAATGAGTATATGGGTAACTCAAAATGTGCATTTTGCTTGAGAAAAGAATTGACATTTTTGCCACATTTTTTTTTTATCCGAAAATTGCATGTGAAAATTCGAAAATTGTGAATTGTGACTTTGATTTTTTTTTTTTGAAATTTGAATCTTGCATGTTGATGATGATTTTTTTTTTGAAATTGAATATTGATGTTGATGAATGATGCAATGCATGCATTTTGTTTGGAAAGAATGGGCATCTTGCCAATATGGGATGTATGTATGTTTAGGATTTTTTTTTTTGAAAAGTGGGACGGATCTTTCCTCCCGTTGCATGTAAGATGGATGATATGCATGTATGCAATTTTTTTTTGAGATGATGGATGGTATGCATGTTATTTTATAAAAATGGGACGGAGTTTTTACTTCCGTAGGAATGCATCTTTTTTTTTTGAATGCATTGGGATTTCTTTGAAAAGCTTTTCTTTTACGTGAGAAAAATGGGGCTATGCTCATTGTATGCTGTTATGCTGTCGAAATTTTTTTTTTTTAATGCATGTGTATGCTTTCTCTTTTTTTTTTTGTGCAAATGAAAATGCAATCTTTTTGACATTTTCTCTCTCCTTTTTTCTTTTATAGGGCGGAAACCGTTTTGTGACGGAGCAGCTGAACAAAATGAAGACTCGAGGATCGGTGGAGTTCGTGATTGACTTGTGGGACCGGCTTCTGAATGCGGGCCGAGGAGCTTTGCCGAGTTCGAGACAGATCGTTGTCGAGACGGGGCTTTGGGAGTTTGTCGAGTGCTTGAGGGGGTGGTCAAGTTCCCTAAGAGCAAGAGCTTGATGTTTGCTGCAGCGCGGCCTTGGTGGGACGCGACCCACACCTTCCACTTCTTACGGGGCGAGGCTACGGTTACGCCCTCCGATTACAGCTGCGATTACGGGCTGTCCTTTAATGGACGCGGCATTGAGTGGCGGGATGGCTACGGCGATGCGATCTGCGAGCTCTTACGGGATTTTCCCCTATTCCCAAAAAGGGGGTGGGGATGGAGTATGCCGTGGTCTACGGCAAGATTGTGGAGACCATAGCGAGCTATGAGGCTGGGGAGGAGAGGATAGGCGCCGATCAGATTGCCAGGGCCTTCTTGTGGTTTGCCTTTTCGAGCACCCTCTTTGGGCATGCTGAGGGGACGGCGGTCTTTGCCTTGTTGAGGTCCTTGGAGGACATGGAGACGGCCGGAGATGTCTCGTGGGGAGAGGCCGAGTGGCGAGCTTTATTTTGCTCTTGATAGGTACGGCCCAGGAAGGCTGTGAGCTCTTTGTCTTGCTTTGAGTTTGCCCTGGAGGTATAAGCTCTCTTTTTGCTTTCCCTCTTTTTTTTGAGCACGCACTTTTCTTTTGCCTTTGGATTGATTGGATTTTTACCTTTCGCGGTATGGGCGTTGGAGTTTTTCACGTCACGGTGTGGCGGCGGCCGGCGGAGTACGTCGGGCGTATTCGGCCATGCGGTCTTGGTCCAAGCATGCCGGGAGAAGATAAGCTCCGGGGCGTACGACCCTCGAGGTAAGCGGATTGCCTTCCTTTGACGGAGGCCGAGACGGATGAGGGGATGATATTCTTCCCACAGGATCGCTTCGAGGTGGCGCAACTGGAAGGGCGCCGAGATTTGGGCGTGCGGCGGAGGATTACGAGAGGTCGACTGCGATGCCTATTATCTAGGAGAGAGGGTGACGCGCCGGCATGGCGTGAACTCGCCTTTGAGGACACCGGTGGAGCCTCCCGCCGATATGATGCACCCGAGCGATCGGTCCGTGACTGGGATGATTACAGAGCCGGCCGGCACTTCTCGGATTTCGTGGCGATTGAGCCATATGCGACATTCGTCTTGAGGAGGTGAGGATGCCTCGGGTTACGGATAGGGAGGGGCTTGGGATCCGCGGTACCCTCGGACGGATTTTCCTATATCAGGGATGGGGTCCGATTGAGGGTGCGATTCCTCGGCCGGCGGCTTCCACGAGCTTTCCGGCCTCGTCAGGAGTATGAAGGTATGGCTTCTCTTTCTTTTTTTTTTTTTCTTTTGTTTCATCATCTTTAGCATCACTTTTTTTTTTTTTTTTTTTTTTGACGCTTTTGCTTTTGTGCGGTTTCGGAGGTGGTCGTCGAGAAGGCGACGAAGCAAGTGATCGAGGGCCAAGAGATTCATCGGGAGGATGGTCGCTTGCGGGGCTCCTCGAGCTAGAGCGAGGCGACCACGGCCGGCGCTGTCGGACGGGAGGCTTCCCTATTCGCTCGAGACTTCTTGAGAGACTCCTTTGTCTCCTCTCCTTGATCCGCGCGGTGTTGCCTTCGGATCACGTCATTCTCGGGGATCCACACGGGCGAGGGACACGTATGGCGGCATGGCGGGTCGTCTTCGTACGTTCGGGAGTCCGACGCCTTCACCTTCGGATACGATTTTTCGCGAGATCTCGGCTTGCCCTATCGGAGCGTGCCGGTTGGTCTGATGAGCCTCTTTACGGAGACGAGGACGATTACGAGCCCGAGATTTTCGGGGCTCTGAGGAGCGGGCCCGAGTCGCAAGAGGGAGGGGAGACATCGGGCTGAGACTCCGATTGATTTTTTTTTTTTTGGGATTTGAGATTGAGATTTAGATTTGTACAACTTATGCACATTTTTTTTTTCTTTTTTTGTTGAATGTAATAATTTAGGACTTTATTTATGTTTGTTTGTTTTTTTTTTATGCACACTCTTTTTTTTTGGAATGTAATAATTTAGGATTTTTTTTTATGAATGCAATGCAGTATGAATGCAGTGTTGCATGAGCCTTGGTTTTTTTTTGCAAGGGTGTTTGGTATATGGGTGGTTTGGGGAGGTTTTTTTTTTTTTTGCACGGGTTTCGAGCAACCGGGACGGAATATTCCTCTTTTGGTGTAGCGGCTTGGGTACATTGCAAATTTTTTTTGCAGACTCATCCGCGCGGATAGGACGGAATCGACATTTGTCCTTTAATTTTGGTTCGGACCTGGTCTTGCTTTATTTCAAATTCAAATATCCTCTTCAACCTCCGGTCAAACAGCCATTTTCGGGGAGAAAGAGAGAAAAACCATGGAAAACTTTAGAAAAGCTCCATCAAAATTGTCCCAAGAATCCCAAATGTCATTCTTCAACAAGTTCAAGGATTGGTCCCGGGAGATCATGCATGAGAGGAGGTCCTTCTTTGAAGAAAGGTACAAAGTGAGGTGCTTATGGTCTCTCAAAGAATTGGTTCCGGACTATGAGCTTTTGAGGGCTTCTTCCTCATTTTGGGATACTAGAAGGCATGTCTTTTGCCTTTCCTTCAACGAGATTGTTCCAGGCCATGGAAGAATTTCGGGCCTTGCTTGGAGGTCGGAGGTGGAAGAGATAGCGGTTCCCTTTGCCGGAGGGGCTTCTTTGTTGACGGATTGTGCGTCCTCCTTCATCTTTCCCCGGAGGAAGTGCAAGGTATGATCCGTGGTCCCGATCATTTCGATATTTCCGGTCTTCCCGACAGATTTAGGGGCCTAGGCTTGGTGGATGATGCCTATTGGGATGCCTTTGCACTTTGTATGTTTGGCACCCTGTTCATGGTCTATTCCTTTGGGATACGCCATCGGTCTTTCTTGGATGTTGTCGTTCACTGTCGCACAGGCGAGAGATGTCGTTCCTTTGATTACGGGGAGACTCTTCATGCTCTTGATAGATTAGCCACCGGAAGACGGTATATGCACGGGGGCAGCCCGTTCCTCTTGACCACATGTGGGCGATGGAGCGTTTGGGGTTCTTCGGGAAACCTACGATATGATCGAGCCTTGGACTTTTGCCGGGAGAGGTGTTGATGTAGATTTTGATGATCGGGGCTCGTGGGAGCGTTGGATGGCGGGTCGCCCAGGTGAAGATATCGAGATGGTCGGTGCCTCATTGGCGGGTGGAGACTCGAGAGTGCTTCGGGATGGGTCTCCCGTGGTCATGCTTAGGGGCTTTCTCGGTCTAGCTTCTATATTCCGGCTTTAGTTACGAGACAATTTGGCTGGAGCGGAGTTCCCTTGGAGGGTTTTGATGATATAGCCACCGGGGTGGTGGCTCCTGTTTCTATGGATGATCCTCGGTGTTTCCATTTCTTTCCCGAGCATGGAGGTATGATGCCTTTCCTCCTCGGGTCATTCTCGGGCGTCCGAGACCGGTGTTCTGACCACTTGGTACTGGATTGGTATGAGAGGCATGCAGGAGAGACTCGGGTGGCTATTTTGAGACGGCGTGAGGCCATTGTGGGTGCGGAGGACTGGCTGTTTTACGAGAGGAGGAGGGCCGAGGCGAGGGCCAATCCTCATGATAGGAGCGGAGACGCGCTGTGACCGATTATGAGGCTTACGTCAGAGACGGAGAGGAGGGCTCCTATGCTACCGGCTAGGCTACGGGAGATGAGGGATGACGCTAGGGCTACTAAGGCCACGACGGAGGCTGGTTTGATAGATCCTGTTCCTATACCGAGCTTGGTAGGAGGAAGACCGACATTTTTCCGGTTCGAAGAAGAAGACTCGAAGGGGAAGAAGAGGGGAGAGGCCAAGATGCGAGTGGCTTGGAGTGACTACGAGGTTTCCGAGTGTCCCTTTCTTGTCATGGCGAGACACATTAGTTTGATTATGTATCTTAGTTTTCCTTTAGCGGGTTGCCGGTTGTAGGAATGAATCGGGCTTAGACTCATCAAAGAGCTTTTAACTTGTAATGAATATTTGAATTGCTTTAGAGTTTTTCGAGACGCTTTCATGGTACGATCAATTGTATTGATGCCAAAGTATGGCTTTTATTTGTGTTTTAGACCGAACCGTTTCCGCCTACGTTCCCTCATTTTGAGGAGCTCGGGTCTTCGTAGTTCAACTGGTGACTCTTTTTTTTTTGTTTTTTTGTTTTTTTTTTTTTTTTTTTTTTTTTTTGTTTTTTTTTGTTTTTTTTTTTTTTTTTTTTTTGTTTTTTTTTTTTTTTTTTTTGTTTTTTTGGTGCAACCCTGTTTTTTACCTAGGCCGCCCTTCTCGGGTTTTCAACCTAGTTGGGTATTACTCTTTTAGCACTTTTCCTTCTTTTCTTTTTTTTTACGCGTAGTATCTGCGCAGCTTGTCACCATTCACTTTGGGTGTACAAAGGGATTCCGTCGAGGTGCGCAAGTTGCATGGCTCCTCAGGAGAAGATCTTACGGACGACATATGGCCCGACCCATACGAGGCTCCCATTTGCCGAGGGGTTGATACGGGTGGGGGCTTTTCTTTCAAAACGAGATCACCTTCTCGGATCTCCCGATGCTTTACTTTCTTGTCGAAGGCTCTGGCCATTCATCCTTGGTAGGCTCGTATGTGTTCCATTGCTTTCAATCGGCGTTCATCTAGTAGGGCCAATTCGTCATGGCGACTCTGGAGCCATTCGACCTCGTTGATACCGGCTTTCCAGCGGTATACGGAGCGAGGGATCTCTAGCTCGATTGGGAGTACGGCTTCCATTCCGTATGTGAGGGCAAAGGTGTTTCCCCGGTTGCCGTTCGGCTGATGTTACTGTAGCCCCAGAGTGCCGAGTGTAACTTCTCGGGCCAATCTACGCCTTGGACAGCCATTTTCGGATGATATTTTCCGAGTCTTGTTTCTTTGCTTCGACGGCTCCGTTGGTTTGGGGCACTGTAGGGAGATGACTTGTGACGGGTTATTCGGAATTCCGCCCGGCGGTTTTCACATTCCCCTTCGAAGTGGGATCCATTATACGAAATGATTTCGGGCAACCCGTATACGCACATGATGTTTTCTTTGATGAAGAGGGCAACTTTCCTTTGAATTGAGGATTTTGTAGGACTTTGCGAGCATCCTTTCCGATTCCTTCAAAGAAATCACCAATCTGCGTCTCTTTAGGCTCTTCGCGAGTTCCCAAATTCACACTCGTCAAAATCTCTTCGGCGGCTTGGGCTCGATTTTCCTCTTCCAGGACAACAGCTTAAAGATTTTTTTTTGTTGTTTGATTTTTTTTTCGTTTAATGTATACGCTTCTTTATCTAATGAGTTATTATTAAGTGTTTTTTTTTTTAATTAATTCGTCATTAGTTAAAGTGGCAATCAAGGGATACTCGAAAGATTCGTCATTTCATTGAAAACGAAAGGGAATACGGCGCTTGCTACGGACTCGTAGTCTTCGGGCGTAAGGCCGTCGGACGACCCTAGAGACTCGATCTTAACAAAGAGAGGCTGGGAGGACTTGTCCTAGATTGACACTGAGGGACGGGGGGACCAATCCAAGCTTGGTGATCATTTCTTCCTTGGTCGCGGACGGGCACGAGAGGTTTTCCCAATTCTTTAGCGGCTTTGTTATTGGTGGCCTCATGACTCGGGAAGCTGTGCTTGTTTTGTTTTCCTTTCTCAATTCTTGCTATCATCTCTTGGACCGAGCCGAGATCAATCGGGTCGGCACCTGGACTTCTTTCTTCGAACAATTGCTTTGCATAACGAGACCATCCCAATCATACGAGGGAAATTCCGTGGCCTTAGCTTTTGGCCTTGTCGGTTCGAATTCGGGTTTCGGATCTTCTGGGCGTAGGAATAGTGGTTGTGAGCTTCTCGAAGCTGTTCCACCGGGTCGAGGCACGCCTACGAAGGTATACTCACTCTTCATGGTAGTGGTAGCCCCGGAGTATCTTGGGTAGGTCCGGGAACATTCTACGGACCGGGTTAGCCTTGGTTCCCCGAACTTGTTGAGGCTATCCTGTAGCTTTAGCCAACCCGTCGTAGGAGTGGGCTCTGTGATGTTTCCTGGTTGTGTGGGACCCTTTACAAAGTAGTCGGCCAAATTAGGGTGAAGGGGAGAGATTTAGGGTTGTCGGCGGGACCTTTCTGTGGCGGCTTCAAATCTTTTTCCTTTGCGGTGTCCTTGAGGAGGCCTCATATCCCGGGCCGTGGCGAGTGTTACGTCCTTTCACCTCGATGAGTTTGTGAGTTCCTTGTTGGTGCTTCCCCAGGCCGAGGCCGGGTAGATAGCTCATTTTTCTCATCATTTTCAAGACCGGTGGGATTTTATCCCGAGTGACCGTCGAGATCTATGTTGCACACTTGGGCCTTGGGAGGCTCGGCGTGAAGCCTCGTTAGCATGAGACCTTCCTCGTCATGTTTGATTTCGAGAATAGGTATTCCGCGTATCTGTGCCCTCTAAAGTGACTAAATCTCAGTAAATGGTCGTCGGATCCCCATTCGAGGCAATTTCACACCTTTGGTGGAGGCTTGAGGCGACCCCTTTGACTTGATGGAGCCAAGGTCTTCCCGAGGGCATTGAAAGTAATCGGGATGTCGATAACTGGAATTCCACAGGTATCAATTTCTTTCCAAACCGAGAGGTCTAAAGTAGCAACTCAGGACTGCTCGGGATGTTGAGTCGTAAGCTTTGGCTTGTGAGAGAAGAAGGCTTCAAGTACGTAGTCTTGATATCAAGCAAGCTCATGATCTTTGCGGAAGAATGTTCATTCCGGACCCATTATCAACCAGGACCCGAGGGAGGCGTCGTTCATCCAATTGGGTGTGATGAAGAGAGGCTCGTTATGATCAGCCCCAAATTGAGGGAGGTCGAGATACGTGAAAGTGATTATGTTCCCGTAGTGGATGTTTCCAATCACTTTGTACCACATCATCGGGAGTAGCATCAATAGGCACGAGAGTGCGAGCCAGGCTTTCTTCGGCTTCGGCTTATGGGGATAGGACGAGGTGAGTAGAGACCCGAGAGGGAAATGTTGGCTGTGTTTGCTTCAACTGGGTGAGCCACGGATCCTCTTTTTCGGGATCTGGAACTTTGTTTGTCTTAGCATAGGGGCGGCGATCTTCTTTCGGTGCTTGATGCGTGGCCTTCTTATACGCCTTGGGATTTCCTTGGAAGATACGCCGGAGCGGGTCAACGGATTAACTTCCTCATCGATCGTCTCTTGTTGGATTTCTTCAATCTGCTAAGGTCAACGGGGGAGCCCTTTTGGCTATTGGCCACCGGTTCGACGGAGTCTAGCGGCAGCGAGGGGCCGAGCTGCACTGCGCGCTCCTTCACAGGCGGCCCTTATAAGCCGCTTCCCAAGTCACGAGGCTTTTGGGTTTGGGGTTGTATTGTTGCCCCTTGGATGGCCCACAGAGCTAGGGCATCCTCAGATTCACTCTCATGGCCGGCCTTGCTCATAGTTATCATGCAACAAGAGTCGCTATTGTCGGGACTCGGCGGCTTTTCGATTTCATCCTGGTATAGTGCGGCCATTCGATTCCCTTACGTAATACTCGAGTT
Source organism: Adenophora triphylla var. japonica (assembly GCA_022495995.1). NCBI lineage: Eukaryota > Viridiplantae > Streptophyta > Magnoliopsida > Asterales > Campanulaceae > Adenophora > Adenophora triphylla. The sequence continues at coordinate 54,634 of JAFEMH010002554.1, read as the reverse complement.
GGAGATGATTATAGCGTTACGTGTGGGAGGCGCATCCGGTATCATGCCGGTTTCTAGGACTTCTCGAAAGGCGACATACATTCGGGGAAGGTGACCTCTTCTTGGGTAACCACGACAAGGAGTGTTACTTTGTTACGGGGTGGATTTGATCTAACCATGGTTATCTTCTCATTTGGGCGGATGGGAGTTAATTTTCCTCTTTCGATCGAGATCTTCGACTATCGGCTGGATCGGACACACGAAAACCCTTTCCCCAAAGCATGGTAGGCGGTGTTGAATTCTAAGACATCCACGTGCTCGAGATCCATGAAACTTCATGGCCTTCATGTCCTCGGTCTCGTATTCGTCTTCCGAAGTTTCTTCGTCGTAAACTGCGATAACCGGCCATTGTGCTGGCTCCCATGGGCTCATTTCCGGCATGATTGTTCCAGCATTGTTTCCGGATACGGGGCCTCGGTTGACTCTTCACTCTCGTCATCATCATCATCATTGTCATCGGAATCTTCTTCCCATACTACGGGATTTCGGTGAGAGGGAACGCCGGTCAAACCCGTTGGGGAATATGGGTGCGTGCGGCCGCAAAAATTGTCATATGTTCCCATTCCGGAAGTGGCAATTGTGACTCGGCTTCTCCTCCCGAAATTGCGGGGGAAAAGTGAGAGGAGGTGGCACGTATTTGACACCAGGCAGGATATAGAAGGAATCCTCCTCTTCCGATTCTTCACTGTTCTCGGGATCATATTCGGGCTCTCCCAAAGCCAATTTGCAGAAGTGTACTAGCTCCAGATGCTCTTCGGCCTCTTTGCTGATAAGCCCCAGTACAGGCGCTCGCCGGAAGCTTTCTTGTTCGATTCTTCTCGATTGTTCTAACCATCTTGTATAAATGGTTCTTTCATGTTCTGAGCGGAACAGCCCCAGTTCTTCAGTATTGGCCTTCCCTTCATCCGAGAAATAGTGGGTCTCGTATTCTTGCAAGGAGTCTCTGACATGAGACCAAGATGGGTTGATTCGTTCAATATCCTCAAGGCTGAGGGGGAATCCGAATTCAGGATCTTCGACGAGGTTGGCCACGGGTATTTGGGGACCTTCATCAGCATCTTCATGGTCATGCGAAGATTCTCCGCATTCAATCATATTCACCTGATTATGGTTCCTTGGCGAGAGGATTCTTGAGATCGTGTTAGGCCCTTCGGGGCCTTCCAACTTTCCTTGCTCTATTAGCCCCTGGATTGCCTTTTTTCGAGTGAAGCGGTTGTCGGTCGGATGTCCGTGAGCTTGATGAAAAGCACAATACTTTGTAGTATCCACGGGAGCATTCGGATTTCGGGTTGGAAATTCTCCAAAGGCCGCGGCAAGCCTTCTTTCACAGTCCCCTAAAGATGTCATTCGGGGGCATTCCAAAGTTTTCGAGATTTATGACCCGCGGTTTGGGCTCTACTGGTTTCTGGGAGCAAAAGGAGTCGTGTTATTACATTCTGTCCCGCATAGTTAATCATCTCTTTGCCTTTAGCGGGAGCTGAGGCGGTGTTTGCAGGAGGAGCCCGATATACGTAGGCGGAGTGCAGCGGCCGGTTGCTTGATTGTAGGCCTTTTCAAACTTAGCCGCAGAGTTAACCATGGCCCGTAAGTCCGAGTATGGGAAGTGACCGAGGGAGGCTCTCGAATGTGGTTTCAAGCATGACCGAAAGATGTCCAATTGTTCCTCTTCGGAAGGAGGGATGGCCATTTCACCGAGTTTCGATTCCACCGCTTGTAAAAGTCCCCAACATTCTCATCGTGACGCCGCACCGTTATTTGTAGGTCAACCCTATTTGTTTCCCATTCCAAGTTGGCCTTATATTTCTGTGAAGGCATTGGTAATCTGGTCCCATGTAGCCCTCGGCTTCGGGTTTCAAACGGAAGAACCACTTTAAGGCACCGGACTTCAAGGATAGATCGAAATAGTCGCCCAACCGCTGATTGGTACATCCTTTGGCTTTCATCGCCAGGTATATGTGTCCAAATGGGTTTTCGGACATGCGGTCCCATCAAAGAGATCCAGATTAGGCATCACGAATTTGTGGGGCGAGGAACAATGGAATCCGGGTCCCGTAGGCCTAAGGCGTACTTCTTGCGCCGCTCAGCGATCCGCGCTTTCATTTCCTTGTTGTTCCATGAACCAGGCCGATGAGGGTCTTGTGGTGGAACCATGGCATTCAAGCTAGTGGCCGAGCTAGAGAGAGGAGCTACCACTGGAGGCAGGCGCACTCGGTGGAGGGAACGGCCGATTCGGGGACGTAGGTGAAAACCCGTCCCGGGCCGAGTTACCCTGGGGAGCATGAGTAGGAGCCCGAGCAAAAGGGTAGAACCTTGCGGCTTGCCGTTGATTTTCAACCGGCAAAGTAGGTGGGGCAGCCCGATGTAGCCGGATAACTTGGATTTCCAGTGGGGCCCGTAAGTAGGCTTGAGTGCGGGCCGCCGTCCGGTTGTTGAATTGCATGGCCGCCTGTGGTGAAGGTGTGTAACCCGGGGTACTGCGGTCCCGGTGATTCGGATGACACCGGATGGAGGCCTGGTAACCCATAGAAGTCTCGAGTGAGGAATGGATTTGTGTGAGGAGCGGGCGAACTAGTACTGTTTCCGAGGAGGGGCTCGATGGGCCCGCAACCAAGTTGTGGCGGCATTCCAAATCGTGGCCATGCTGTGAAGGGTCCGGATTGGATCGGTTCCGAACCGAGGCGGGATCCCGATTAGCCGTGGCATTTCGAGATAGCCCCAACCATGAGAAGACATTCCGTACCGATTTTGCCCCACCGATTTGTGCCGCTTCTGCCGCATGGATCCGGTGGTCTCGGTTGGGGAGCCGGGCCGACCCGAAAATCGAGGAGCATGGGTTCTCGTAGTGGCACCATAGGAGGTGGGTGGCGGCATCCCGGTGTAGTCGTGGCGACCGAGAGTGGGGTTGGCATCCTCGTCTTCTTCCACGGTGAAGGTGCCATCTCGGATTGAGGCCGGCGGCCGATCGTGACTCTTAATAGCCTCCATAAGGCCGTTTAGCCGTGCTTCTGTCGTAACCTCATCTCGGTTTCGCTAACCGATTCCACCGTTGCTCTGTCCGAGGGGTCCCGGGAGGCGGAGTGACGTTATCCCCATCATTACCGGCCGATGCGTACATTCTGAAACCCGAGTCGGAACAAACGGCGAAGCTGATGACTCGCTTGACTCTTCCCAACTGATCAAACGGTGACCCTAAGTGCCCGAAACCAAGCTTTGTGAGGAGTCATGGGGGAAAGACACGAGGGTTCTGGGATGGCGGGATTTGAAGGAGGGTAGGTGTTTGGGCTTTAGGCTCATGCAACATGCGCTTATTTGTTCGCGTTTACTTAAAACATGTTTTATTAACCTAATCGGTTGGAAAAGATTGCTCTTCTTTTTCGCAAACTACTCACGGATCTGGATCAGTGGGCCCCGTCACTACGCCTATAAGCCCTCGTATTCCACCCGTATTTCGACCTCCTGTGGTGGACAGCCCCGGGCGAGGGTCCTATAGGGCAAGCGGGTCCCACCGACCGAAAGAAAACGATCCTAAAAGCTCCGGCGGGTAATCGAGTCTTAACGAGCATTCGATGTAAATTATGGACAAAGCCGACGTCAAAAGTCAAGATCATGTCCGAGGGCTCGACGAAAAGTCGGCATGATTTGGACCGATAAATGTCCACGATTGATCTTGACTTGTCGTCGCTTAAGCCGTAATTAGGCATGGAATATTCATTAATCCTTGATGACTCAAAGTGTCAATGCTTTGGGAGTCGGTGTATAATTTGTGCCGCCGAGCCGAAGTCAAGGCGCCGGTCAATATCTTGGTCAAAGTCTCGCGGCGGAAAACCGGCGTAACTTCGACCGATAAGGGTCCCCGAAAGATATTGAGTCGGTATGCCGACAAAGGCTTGAAAGGAAAGGTCTATACACGGACAGTGGCATGACACTGCACTGCACTAAAAACCAACCGGGTCTCGGACAAAGTGTGTCACGGACAAGTGCATGGTCGACACGAGGCTCCATGGGATGTTTGGGTAGTCCCGTGCTCATCCGAGAGGCGTAATAAGACCAAACGGACCGCGACAAGGATTTCCCCGGTTAAGGACGTAGTGTGCAAGTGTACGGTCCACGTGCGCGTAGTGTGCAAGCAAGCCTATATTCTTTTTCTGAGTAAAATAGAGATTTTTTTATGAGTCTTAAAAACATGATGCATGATTTTTTTTTTTGAGAATTTTCTTCTTCCTTTTTTTTTTTGAAAATCTTTTTTTTTTTGAATTTTTTTTTTTTTTGAAATTTTTAATGAGCACATAAGCACGAAAATTCCGACGCTAGGGACATTATTCCGACAGTCAAAATTTTGACTTTCTCCGAGGCGGCCAAAACAACATGAAAACTGTGCAAAAATCAACACACACACAAAAATGATTTTCGAAGTCGGGACGGAAGCTTGACCCTCAAAAGCTTTTTTTTTTGAAAACGGTGATACCGGTACGTGGGATTGTTAGACCACAATTTATCCCCGACTCGTGTTAGGAGGCGATAATGGGAAATTTAGTGGTTTCCACCAATATACCAAATACCATTTTTTAAAAAAGCTTAGTCCCCAATGAGTCGCCACCGTGATGATGTGTATCCGAAAATTTTCCCATTTTTGTTTGAAAAAATCAACGAAACGGAGTCGCCACGCCATTTTAATTTTGAGGGCCAAAACTTTGAAAAAAGCCCGAGATCAGAGATTTAGGTTCGGAGGTCATGTTACACGCCGGGAAGGACGTTAGTGTGCACCCGGAATGCCTCGTAAAACGAGTCTTCCAAGCTGAAAATCATTTGTGTGTGTGTGTGTGTGTGTGTGTTTTGGCCAAAATACTTTGAAACTCAGAAAAGTAAAAATAGGGATATCTTTTCAAGACTTTAAACTGATCCCATGATTTTTTGGGGGATTTTTGGATTGAGATTTGGTACTCAAAAGACCTTTTGAAGTTGAGAGCCATTTCTGCCAGAATGAAAAAGGCAGTGGACCTTTGATTTTGAAATGGATTCAAGGGTCTTAAAACTTCATAATATGGATAAACTCAGAGAATGAAAGTTGTTCTAGACACCTTAAATAAGGTTTGTACGAAGGAATTTTCCATTTTGGAGAAGATTTGAGGGGTCAAAACCTTCTGGAAACCTCATATATGAGATCTGGATTCCCAGAAGCTGGTGAACTAGCCTCTGAAAGAAAATTTGAAAAGAGGAGTTTTACTCACCCAAAAAATAAAGTAAAAATATTTCTGGAAAGCTCTGGATGTTGGCTACAAAAAGTGTTTTGTAGTCAACACCAAATTCCAAGTTCATCTATGTCCAAAAATTAAGACAATGGACTGAGGTCTGGGAAAATTGCTACTGGACAGCAACTTCCCAAGAAGGAGAATATGATTTTAAAGGGGGTTTTGCATCCATGCTTGTCCCCATTTCCCTAGGTTTTGGTTAGTGATCACTAGACATTTTAGTGGTGAATCAACTATACCAAACCATTCTTGGGGTACATTAGGACTAAGCATTTCATTTGCTTGGGAAGGGGATTTTTATCCTTTGAAAATGAGATTTTATGCTTGAAAATGGTTTTTAGGGTTTTGAAAATGAGTTTTCTTTGCAAGAAAGTAAGAGAACTTGAAAATAATGTTGATCTTTGTAGAAGATCATCCATGGAGATGGTCTTCCATGGTGATCTTCTTAGATCTAGAGCAAGAAGATGAAGGAACTACATTTTGTAGTTTGAAGATGCATGCATGGATGAGATTTAGGGTTAGGGGAAGGAGGGTTTACCAATCTTCCTTGTGTTCTTGAGTGTTTGGCTTGTATGTATGAGTGTTTAGGGCTTTAATATGAGAGTGAGTGGATGAGTATGAATTGGGAAAGATTGGAGAGAAAATGGTGACAATTCAAGTGAATTCTCACTGTTTTCTCTCTATATTTCGCCAGAGGTTCGGTGCAAAATGTGTTGTGGCTCCTTATTTTTGTGACTGGAGGGCTCAATTTATAGCCCTCCTGAAAATGCAAACCTATCCGCGCGGATAAGACCTTGAGCGTGCACTGTTCATTAAATGCAGCTTCAGGCTTTGGACAAGAGGAATAATCTTTTTGAAATTTCAAATTAACAGCCAGTTTATTGTTCCCAGCCATTTCTATTTGTGGTTTTATTCCTTTTGTTTTACTTTTTGAGATTCTTTTTGAGGTTTAACCTTAAATAACAATGCCCATTTTACCCTCACTTTGTTAGAAATGTTAGGATAGTTAGGAATTGTTAGAAATGTTATAACTTTCGTTAATTTTCTAACGAAAATTCTAACAAGCTCAAATTGGAGCACTTACACACCACAATCAAATTCTCCTTCCAATTCCCAACTGAACCACCACACTACAGTTTCAACACAACCCACCTATATATAAGACGGAGAGACACAAATTTTAGTAATAACATTGTCTTAGTAAATAGTAAGCAAATAAGATCTAAACAAATACATATTACAAGTAAGTAAGTAACAATATTAATATTCAACCATACAAAAATAACAAGTTTGATTGAAACATGAAACATAAGTAATAACATTGTCTTAGTAATAGTAAGCAAATAAGATCTAAACAAAGACTACTCAAACTAATCATCATCATTATCGGCCATATCAACATCATCATTATCGGCCATATCAACATCAACATCATTGATATTAGTAGTTTCAATCTCGACCCCATCAACTCCCTCTCGCACCCACGATGCTTCTTCGTTAGCAACATTTTCATCCAGATCTTGTGAGCAAAATGGTACCAATTGTGGAATCGAATATGAAACTTGTTTATTATCATTTGAATATATGTCAAAACTATCTCTTGGTGTAATCCTCATCACAACTTTCCAATCACTTTCTATAGGATCTTTAACATACCAAACTTGCTCAGCTTGAGATGCTAATATGAATGGTTCATCACCAACTCGATTATCCTTATACAACTTGTGATTGAAGTTTACAAGAGTAAATTTTTGCTCATCTTTCATCTTGCCTGTCCGGTTATCAACCCAATCACATTTAAACAATATAAATCTTATTGAGTTGCTATAACGAATTTCAGGGATCTCAATCAACTCCCCATAGAAGTTAACATCCCGTACAATGGGATTATTATCCTTTCGGCTTGCAAAACTTGTCACACTTGCATTTAGCATTACTCCACTATTTTGAGTTTTCCTCCGTCTATCGACATCCTTCACTCGAAATCGAAAACCATTTATTATGTAAGACTTAAACCGCCTCGCATCCATATGAGGACCCAATGCAAGACTTTTAATTCTTTTGGGAACTACATCTTTCGTCTTGCATACCTTTTATAAAAAACAAAATTTAATAAGAAAATATTTAAAACAATAAATTGAAAGTATCATATGAAAGTGGTTTCATACTTACATAATCCTTAAACCAGCTAGCAAACTTATCATTATGTTCTTTCTCTATAAGATGTCGTTGATTACGGGGTAGTGTCTCCCTCAAATGTGCACGATGCATTTTGAGCATATTGGAAATATGAATTAAGTATTAATTTAAAATATAAAAGATATAAGGAATGTAAGCCTCATGTAAGGAATCACTTACTCTAGGTATTGTTCAGCATCTTCAGTATTGAAAAGCATATATCTATGTGCTTGTACTCGTGTGATGTAATCAAGGGTAATTACCTCTTCTTTTCCTATAAAGCGGCCTAACTCGTCACCTTCATCAACATTTCTTCTAGGACGATTGGACTTTGTCTCAATGTCATCCAAATACTGTGTACAAAAAGTCATGCATTCTTCAGCCACAATTGCCTTAGCTATGGAGGCCTCGGGGTGGGCTCGATTTCGAACATATAATTTTAATGTAAGTAGAAACCTACAAAAATATTTACTTATGCTAAACCTGATGTAAAAAGGAATTTAACTTTTTTCAAAGTATATTTAATATGGATGTACCTCTCTACCGGATACATCCAACGAAATTGTATTGGGCCTGCTAGCAAGGCCTCCTCGGCTAAATGCACCGGCAAGTGCTCCATAACATCAAAGAAAGCTGGTGGGAATATTTTCTCGAAAGCGGATAGTGTGACAGCCATCCGATCTTGTATCTTTTCGAGATCAGCAAGTGTATTCACCTTTGAGGATAATTGCCTAAATAAATTGACCAACTCAATGATGGCTTTTACAACAGAAGTAGGCAATGCTTTTCGAACAACTAAAGGGAGTAGTTGTTGGAGCAAAATATGACTATCATGGCTCTTAAGACCCTAAATAGTTCTTTCCTTTAGATGTACACAACGAGATATGTTTGACGAGTAGCCATCAGGGACTTTGACTCCCTTTAGAACTTTCAAGAATGTGTCTTTAAGCTTCTTACTCATTGTGAACTGAGCCGGAGGCATAATTTATTTACGAGATGGAAGCATTTGTAGATGCAATGGTTTTCGAATGTTCATCTCTTTTAGGTCTCTTCTTGCTTTCTCATTATCTTTTGATTTCCCCGCAATACCTAACAGAGTATGTAGCACATTATCACACACATTTTTTTCAATGTGCATAACATCAAGATTATGACGAACATGATTATTTTCCCAATATGGCAACTCAAATAAGATACTCCTCTTTTTCCAATTGTGACACAACTTAGGAACCTTTCTCTTCTCCAACTTGGCTTATTGCTTCTCACCCTCTTCTCTTTTCCTCTTTTTAATAACATCTTCTATTTTATACCCTGTTTCCATATTTTCAACTTGTTTAAGCAATTTTGTTCCAACCAATAACTTGGGCTTATCTCTCACTTCATGGGTACCATCAAAAGAGCTTTTATCCTTACGAAAAGCATGACTCCTAGGCAAGAAGCGTCGATGACCAATATAACAATACTTGCCACCATGATCCAACCATCGTGCTTGAGGTCTCACATTGTAACAAAAGCAAGCATATTCACCTTTAGTGCTCCATCTAGACAACATTGCATATGCAGGAAAGTCATTTATTGTCCATAATAGTGAAGCTCGTAAAGTAAACAACCCGTTCCTTGATGCATCATAAGTTGATATACCATCTTCCCACAATTCCTTCAACTCATCAATTAAAAGTTGGAGATACACATCTATCTTGTTGCCCGTCCCTTTTGGGTCTTGAGTAAGCACCGACAAGAAGAAATATGGCTGTTTCATGCATAACCAAGGTGGAAGATTGTATGGCATAAGCACAACTGGCCAAGTACTATGAGATATAGTCATTGTTCTGAAAGGATTAAATCTGTCAGATGCTAATCCCAATCTAACATTTCGAATTTCACTTGAAAATAATGGATAACGTTCATCGAATCCCTTCCACGCACGAGAGTCTGCAGGATGCCTCAGCACACCATCGTCTATTCTTTTCTTGGCATGCCATCTCATGAGTGTCGCGGTCTCAGATGACCAATACAACCTTTGCAACCTTGGCTTTAAGGGAAAATACCATACTTTCTTCATCGCTACCTGCTTGGGAAGTTTATTCTTGTCACTTGTTTCCGCACCTTCACCGCTACCCCCTTCTTCTTGTTGCTTATATCTAGAGGCTTCACAAATTTCACATTTAGTAAGTTTTTCAGTTTCATTTCGAAATAACATACAATGATTAATGCACGCGTCCCATGTTTTATAACTGAAACCCAAATCTGCAGTCATCTTGTACGCCTCACGATAGAAACTTGGCACTTTTGCTGACTGAGGCAATGCCCTAATGAAATTTTTTAATAAAGAAGTAAATCTCTTATCGCCCACTCGATAATTAGCCTTCCAGTGCATAAGTTCTACAATAAATGAGAGTACTGTAAACTTATCACACCCTTCCCACAAGGCTTGATCAGCATCTCTCAAAAGTCTAAGAAACTTTGCGGTGGCTGCATCTGATTGTACGATTTCTTCATTTCTTGGCTGGTTACTATCCGACATACCCATCCCTTCATATACCATTCGTCTCATACAATCTTGCACGCCCAATTCAATTTCAATGCCATCTTCAGTTTTCCTATCATTATTATCATTCTTATACGCCGATATGTACTCTTCCCCATGCCTAGTCCGATTCTTGTAATCTTTTTGAAATCCCACTTCAATACAATGTGATTTCACGGTTGCACAGTCTTTTTTTGTAACAATTTGAGCATTTTTTACAAGGACAATATATTTCTTTAGCACCAAGAGACTTTTTTGAGAATGCAAAATCGAGGAAGTTGTCAACCCCAGACATATACTCATTTGAAATCCGGTTACCCAAATCAATCCAACTTTTGTCCATATATGACTTGATATTTTTAACGTTAAAATACAACCTATATTTATGACCGAGAGACACAAATTTTAGAATAAAAATAATGATCAGGTAAAGATGCATCTTTAGTCTACTTTTCATATAAGCCGATCCTATACTACCAATCCCTAATCAAAATATAGCAACCATAAAAATAAGAACAATTTTATATAAATAAAATGGCAATCCGGTTATAGATCCATTCACAAATAAGAGATCCAACCAAGTAGAGTGTTGAACATGCCTAACGAGTGCATCAGAAACCAAACAAGTTTTAACATGTGCAACGACAATACTTTGGGTAACAAATGCAAGTGGGATGACTTGAACCATGACCTTGCCATGTCAGGGGGGGTTATGAAGGGTTGAAGCAAAAGAAATGGGAAAAGATTGTAAGATCAATGAAAGAGTATGTTCGAAATCCAAAAAGGCATGAATAAAATACAGCCAAAGATATTGGGTAGCACAGAAGGCAACATGCAATTGAAATAGTACCATAAGTTAATAGAAATATCCTAATTTGTGTCTCTTCTTCTAAGTAATTCATAGGTATATAATATGCACTATTTTTCAGTCATGAACCATCAACAAATACAAGAGACAATACAGACTGTTTACTTGCCTACTTACCAAATAATGATGCAACTAGTGATATAAGGCGCTCCTCCAATTCTTCTTTATACTGCCTTTTCTTGTTCTTGCTTGTATGAATCTTTAAAGCAAACAATTCAAGTAAATTAATGTTGTACACCATACCAAATTCCCAGAAAGTGTAGGAAATAGGACAAGTTTAACGAACATAGGGCAAAAATAAAGTCAGGAGGGAATTAGATAAACACATTGCATCAAACTTTAAAGCAAAAACTACATCAGACAACGATGACATAAAAACAGAAGTATTGGTTTAAATGACTTTTTAGAATTGGATGGAGTCCATTTCAACATCTTATCATCTGTGAGACCACACAGATCAGCCTCAGCATGCACAAATTCTAGCTATCTATTGACATATGTAACGTATCTACATGGGCCATATTCCTTATAGCAACTATCCTTGTCGTGAATGCTAAATATATATCGAAACTAAAGATATATTTACTTTTTTTAATTGTCACAAAAGCATAAACTGGCTTCTAATCAACTTTTTGAGTTCGCAACATATGTTTAACCAATCTACAATCCCTTTCATACACCAAAACTTTCTCAAATCCAAGCATTATCCAACAAAAACCGATTAACTACAATTACTGACAACCAAATCAGTTATGAACTAGTTCAAATTCACAAATTGAAAATACATCAGACAACGAGATGGTGGGTACCTGAAGATGACGAGATGTTGGGTACCTGAAGATTGAACAATAACAACCAAATCAGTTATGAACTAGTTTTTATTTGTTATATACGCCGTATATAGCTTCAAGAACATGAACAACGTAGGTTTCAAGAACCCACCATGAACAACAAAACCAATAAATTAAAAGAAAATTAGAAAAGGGGAAGAAATGTATATCTGATTTGTTGTTGATCGAAGAAAACATGGTCGACTGTGCTTCAATGGTCACCGGCGGTGGTCTTTGCCCTAGAGGAGGGAGAGAGAGAGAGAGAGAGAGAGAGAGAGAGAGAAACAATTGTTTTTTGCGCCAACTGAGAGTGGGAAATTTTGGGTTCGCGGTATTTATTAATATTTACGGCGGATATTATACACCGCCGTATATAATGTACTATTTACGCCGACGCGTGTCAATCGCCGTATATAACTTAAATCTCAAATACGTAGATGTCAAATGTACGTATATAACAAATTTATATGGCCGTTGTGTATACCGCCGTATATATTAGTTATATACGGCGGACGCGTATCTTCCGCCGTATATAACTAATATATACGGCGGACGCGTGTCACCGGCCATAAATAAGTGCCGTAAATAACCAACTTTCTTGTAGTGTAAGCAGGTCATGTCCAGTACTTGTTTTATAGCAAGTACCCAGAAGTGTAATGTGCATCTCCATGCATATAATCATCTCCATGATTATCCATTACCAAATTATACTAGTTATTCATAATAACTAGGGACGCAGTTCAATATAATGAACATGTAAACATATAATGAACCAAATAAACTTTCTCTATAATAAATGGTAAAGATGATACATAACGTTTTAAGTTAAACATAACTACAGCCTAGGGTATTACACCAACAGTTCAACTCACTAGGAAGGATTCAGATATTGATAAAATCAAGGCCAAAGTCAAACTAGCCGATTCAACCTTCAAAAAACTCAACACGAGTTCATCCAAATTGGATAAAATACTCAACTTGAGTAAGCCTCTTAAAGCTGGTCTTGGGTTCCAAGAATCACTAGAAAATATTACTTCTTCCTTGTTTGATGTTGAAACTAAAAATCATTTTGTAAAAGAACAAGTCAAGGAAAAGGGTAGTACTTCTAGTGATACTTCTGATCAAACCATTGAGTGTGAATACTGTCACAAATCTGGACATAAAAATCAGATTGTTTTATTCTTCAAAAGAAAATGTCCAGTTTGCAAGTGTTGCCTCAAGTGTCGTCAAAATCTCAGGACAACACTGGTGGACAGAAGTTCGGATTTTCAAAAATGGCTTGGTTACCCAAAGAAAAACTGAAATGCTATGTTGTGTACACTGCTTTAAGGACTAACAAGATCATTCTTAACAGAATACCAACCTATTCATGGAGGCTCAGTAACTTATGGAGGTGGAGGCAAGAGTAAAATAATAGGAAAAGGAACATTGGATATTGTTGGTTTTCCTCCTTTAAAAAATGTCTTGCATGTAGATGGTCTACTTGCTAATTTAATTAGCATTAGCCAATTATGTGATGACAATTTGGAGGTAAAATTCAACAAAAACACCTGTGAAGTGTTTGATAATTCTAACTTTTGTGTCATGACTGGAACAAGATCGAGTATGTTTATGTTATAGTTGATGATTTTTCAGCTTTTACATATGGACTTGATGGCTCCTATTGAAGTATAAAGCTTGGGAGGTAAGAAGTATGTTTATGTTATAGTTGATGATTTTTCTAGGTTTACATGGGTCTATTTTTTAAGAGAAAAATATGAAACTTATGATAAATTTAAACACTAATTTTCCAAAATAAAAAACATGTTTTGTTCATCTATTTTTTGAATAAGGTCAGATCATGGTAGTGAGTTTGAAAATATCTCCTTTTCTACATTTTCTAGTAAAAAGGGGATACACCATGAATTTTCAGCACTCAAAACACCACAACAAACTGGTGTTGCTGAAAGAAAAAATAGGACTTTGTTGTAGATGGACCGTGTTATGCTAATTGCTAGAAATATTTCTAAAGGGTTTTGGGCCAAAGCATTAAACACAACATGTCACACTACGAATAGAGTCTTCTTAAGACTCGATACAACTATGACACCTTATGAGATTTTACATGGAAAGAAACCTACAGTTCACTATTTCCAAATGTTTGGGTGTTTGTGCTATATTTTAAATGACCGAAAATACTTAGGAAAACTAGACTCAAAGAGTGACAAAGCTATCTTCCTTGGCTACTCTCAAAATAGTCATGATTATTGAGTTTATAATTTGAGGTTAAAAGTGATTCTAGAATCGATAAATATTGAATTTAACGATTATTTGAGTGCCACAGGTGAACCAGCCGAAGATATACCTCTAACATTGCTGAAAGAAGTTGAACAACGGGCTGAAACAGAAACTGGATCAACCAGTACAACCACAGATTCGGGTGTTGCCCCTAGTGTTGCCCTTGAAATAGTAACACATGAGGCAACACAGGAGGGCAGAACAGTGGCTGGAAATGCTGAAGGGAGTGACTCAGAAGAAGAAGAAGATGGATTGGTGTACCATCAAGGTAGGAGAGATGCCCCATCACGAATTATAAATTATCATCCCATTACTCAGGTAATTGGTGATGTTAATGAAGGGGTTCGAACAAGAAATAAGGAGCCAGTTGACTATAGAGATATGGTAAGGTATGTATGTATGTCCTCCACATACTCCAAGGTAAAACACTCCTGTTTCGTTTCTTCTCTTGAACCTAAGAATGTGATTGAGACTTTAATGGAAAATTTCTGGATACAAGCTATATAAGAAGAGCTTGAACAATTTACCCGAAACGAGGTTTGGTGTTTAGTTCCACGTCCTTTACATACTAATATAATTGGAACTAAATGGATTTACAAAAATAAATCTGATAAATTGGGTAACATTGTTCGTAATAAAGCTCATCTTGTGGCTCAAGGCTATACACAAGTGGAATGAATCGACTTTGACGAAACCTTTGCACCTGTGGCTAGAATTGAGTCAATAAGACTTCTTCTTGCTATAGCCCTCTATCTTAAAATCACATTATACCAAATGGATGTTGAAGCGGCTTTCTTGAATGGGTACTTAGATAAAAAAAAATTTATGTTGAGCAACCTAATGGGTTTGAAGACCCATTCCACCCAAACCATGTATACAGACTTGATCAAGCCTTATATGGCCTGAAACAAGCTCCTCGTGCATGGTATGGGCGTCTAACAAGTTTTCTTCTTGAATATGGATTTGTTAGAGGCGAAGCCGATAGGACATTATTTATTCTAAGAGAAAATAAAGAATTTGTCATAGCTCAAATCTATGTTGATGACATTGTTTATGGATCCACATCAAAAAATTGTTTGCAAAATACCGTGTAGGCTATTACATCAACTTTCGAGATGAGCATGATAGGTGAACTTAATTATTTCTTAGGATTTCAGGTAAAACAGTCAGATGATGGAATCTTTATCTCTCAGAGCAAGTATGCAAAAAGTCTGGTGAAAAGATTTGGATTGGAGAGTGCAAAGAGCTCAAAAATACCTATGGGATCATCCCTTAAGGTAGCCAAAGATCCGACAGGGGAGGATGTTGACCCAACTCTGTATAGATCCATGAAAGGTAGTCTTCTTTATCTTACTGCCAGTCGTCCCGATATTATGTTCAGTGTAGGTGTGTGTTCTAGATATCAGTCTGCTCTATTTGGATCTAAGTCCTTTTCTACTAAATCTCTCAAAAAGTGATGGCGGATGTCTATATGTTTAGTGCGTGAGTGTTGTACGGGGTTTTTGGAAATGTTAATTGCACTCAAATTGTCACAATACATGATCAAGATATTACTATCAAGATCATAGTCATCAAGCATATGTTTTAACCATATTAACTGTGAACAACAACTCCCGACTGCTACATACTCAGATTCAGCAGTAGAGAGAGACACAGTTTTGCTTGCGACTGTACCACGACACAAGATTATTACCCAAGAAAAAACAATCCCCACTAATGCTCTTTCTATCATCTATATCCCCTGCCCAATCAGAGTCACTAAAACCAACCAAGTTGGTATTAGTGTCTTTGGTGAACCAGATTCCTTATTCACTAGTCCCGGACAAGTATGCAAAAAGTCTGGTGAAAAGATTTGGATTGGAGAGTTCAAAGAGCTCAAAAAGACCTATGGGATCATCCCTTAAGGCAGCCAAAGATCCGGCAGGGGAGGATGTTGACCCAACTCTGTATAGATCCATGATAGGTAGTCTTCTTTATCTTACTGCCAATCGTCCCGATATTATGTTCAGTGTAGGTGTGTGTGCTAGATATCAGTCTGCTCCTAAAATTTCTCACCTAAATGATGTCAAGAAAATCATTAAGTATGTGTCCGGGACTAGTAAATTAGGAATCTGGTTCACCAAAGACACTAATACCAACTTGGTTGGTTTTAGTGACTCTGATTGGGCATGGGATATAGATGATAAAAAGAGCACTAGTGGGGGTTGTTTTTTCTTGGGTAATAATCTTGTGTCGTGGTACAATCACAAGCAAAACTGTGTCTTTCTCTCTCTCTACTGCTGAATCTGAGTATGTAGTAGCCGGGAGTTGTTGTTCACAGTTAATATGGTTAAAACATATGCTTGATGACTATGGTCTTGATAGTAATATCTTGACCATGTATTGTGACAATTTGAGTGCAATTAACATTTCCAAAAACCCTGTACAACACTCACGCACTAAACATATAGATATTCGCCATCACTTTTTGAGAGATTTAGTAGAAAAGGACTTAGATCCAAATAGAGCATATTGATACCAAACATCAACTTGCTGATATTTTGATTAAAGCCTTGGACCATGAGAGAATTTCAAGTTTAAAAAAATCTCTTGGTGGTAATAAACCTGTGTGCAATTTGACTAAACTTGATGATATAAGGTTATGGCATCAAAAGTTAGGTCATTCTCATTATAGGATTATTGAGAAGATTATCAAACACAATGCCGTCAAAGGTATTCCTAAACTAAACCTCAAAGACACTGTGATGTGTCGTGACTGTCAAAAGGGTAAGCAAACTCGTGTTGCTCACAGTGTTGGACAACACAATGAGCAACACTCTGGAACAACACATTGTTTTCAGCTTCTACATATGAACTTGATGGGTCCTATTGAGGTAGAAAGCTTGGGAGGTAAGAAGTATATTTATGTGATAGTTGATGATTTTTCTAGGTTTACATGGGTCTATTTCTTAAGAGAAAAATCTGAAATTTTTGATAAATTTACTCACGTAGTCTCTAAAATCAAAAACATGTTTTGTTCTCCTATTTTTCGAATAAGGTCAGATCATGGTAGAGAGTTTGAAAATCTCTCCTTCTCTACATTTTGTAGTAAAAAGGGGATACACCATGAATTTTCAGCACCTAAAACACCACAACAAAATGGTATTGCTGAAAGGAAAAATAGGACTTTAATGGAGATGACTCGTGTTATGCTAATTACAAGAAATATTTCCAAAGGTTTTTGGGCCAAAGCATTAAACACAGCTTGTCACACTACGAATAGAGTTTTCTTAAGACCCGGTACTACTATGACACCCTATGAGATTTTAAATGGAAAGAAACCTACGGTTCACTATTTTCATGTGTTAGGGTGTTTGTGCTACTTTTTAAATGACCGGGAATGCTTAGAAAAACTAGATTCCAAGAGTGACAAAGCCATCTTTCTTGGCTACTCTCAAAACAGTCATGCTTATCGAGTCTATAATTTGAGGTTAAAAGTGATTCAAGAATCGGTAAATACTGAATTTATTGATTACTTGAGTGCTACCGGAGAACCAGCTGATGATATACCTCTGACCCTGCTGGAAGAAGTTGAACAGAGGGCTGGAACAGAAACTGATTCGGCCAGTACAGCCACAGATTCAAGTGTTGCCCCGAGTGTTGTCCCTGAAACGGCAACACCTGAGGCAACACAGGAGAACAGAACAGTGGCTGAAAATTCTGAGAGCAGTGACTCAGAAGAAGAAGATGGATTGGTGTACCATCATGGAAGGAGAGATCCCCTAGCTCGTATTAGAAATTATCATCCCATTACTCAGGTAATTGGTGATGTTAATGAAGGGGTTAGAACAAGAAATAAGGATTCAGTTGACTACAGAGATATGGTTAGGTATGTGTGTATGTCCTCCACATACTCCAAGGTAAAACACTCCTATTTCGTTTCCTCTCTTGAACCAAAAAATGTGATTGAGGCTTTAAATGATAATTTCTGGATACAAGCTATGCAAGAAGAGCTTGAACAATTTACCCGTAACGAGGTTTGGTGTTTAGTTCCACGTCCTTTACATACAAATATTATTGGAACTAAATGGATTTACAAAAAAAAATCTGATGAATTGGGTAATATTGTTCGTAATAAAGCTCATCTTGTGGCTCAAGGCTATACACAAGTGGAAGGAATCGACTTTGACGAAACCTTTGCACCTGTGGCTAGAATTGAGTCAATAAGACTACTTCTTGCTATAGCCTGCTACCTCAAAATCACATTGCACCAAATGGATATCAAAGTGGCTTTCTTGAATGGGTACTTAGATAAATAGATCTATGTTGAGCAACCTAAAGGGTTTGACAACCCATTCCACCCAGACCATGTATACAGACTTGATAAGGCCTTATATGGCTTGAAACAAGCTCCTCGAGCGTGGTATGGGCGTCTAACAAATTTCCTTCTTGAATATGGATTTGTTAGAGGAGAAGACGATAGGACATTATTTATCCTTAGGAAAAATAAAGAGCTTGTCATTGCTCAGATCTATGTTGATGACATAGTTTATGGCTCCACATCTAAAACATGTTTACAAAATTTTGTGGAAGCTATGACATCAACGTTCGAGATGAGCATGATAGGAGAACTTAATTATTTCCTAGGATTGCAGGAGAAACAGTCAGATGATGGAATCATTATCTCTCAGAGCAAATATGCTAAAAATTTGGTGAAAAGGTTTGGATTGGAGAGTGCGAAGAGCTCAAAAATACCTATGGGATCATCTCTTAAGGTAACCAAAGATCAGGCAGGGGAGGATGTTGACCCAACTCTGTATAGATCCATGATGGAGAAAATTCCACTGTGTAATAAAAATATCTTGCAAGTACAAGTTACCGTTGTAGCAATATGCACAAGCAAGGGTCGAACCACAGAGACTCGTGTGTTTAACAAATAAATTTAATTAATGCAAAGAGTAACAAAAGGAGGGGTTTTTGATTTGGTTTATTAAAAACTAATTACGAAAGAAAATTAAACAACTAAAGTAACAAATAGGCAGATTCGCAGAAGGAATTCAAGGATTAAATAACTAGCCCACGAATTGGGTTCACCACATATTATCTCTTTATGCTTTTTGATTGATAGAAATATTAATTGGGTTTTAGGGTTTCTTCGCTTTTGTATGAATTGGGACGGTTAGATGGTCGGGTTGCAATTCTATTATTGAGTAATTATCAATTATCACGCAAGATCAAATCGACCAAAAACTCAATTCATTAAGAACAAAAGAATTAATGAAACCTAGACTCAATCGATTCACGCAAGATCGTCAATCAAGTCCAATCACCCTAATAGTGTTCATGCACAATTCTTCACGCAAGTGCAAGACTTGTACCAAATATCAATTAAGAATATTAGGATGAACTAACCCCACAATTAAAAGAAAATTAAAGATTTTGCATAAAGATCAAATAAGGGATACAACCAATCCGTGAACTAAAAAGAACTTAGCTACTCATATTCAGGATTGACATCACCAAATATGAATAACAATAATACATCAAACCTGGAAAAATTGCAAAAACCTTGAAAATCCAGAATACTCCAATCCTTCAAAAACCTAGGCAAGAAAATAAAATCAAAGGTACCTAACAAGTCTTCTAAGGGGAGTATATATACTCCCTAATTAAGTCATACCCTACTTAGGAAACAAAAGAAATAAAATCCATGAAAATCTGCTCCAAAATCTGTGCTGACGTCACAATACGCGTCCTGGCACGAGTCGTGCTAATTAGCACAAGTCGTGCCCTTCAGTCCAAGTCGTGATCACGACTCGTGCAAAGGCCTCCAACTCGTTATGATCATAATTGCTTAATTTCTGGCTTGGCTTCCACTCGTGCTCACGAGTCGTGCTCCTTGGGCCAAGTCGTTCTGATCAGTTCTCTTAATTTGTGCCTTGGTTGCCACTCGTTCTCCATTCGTGCCATGGCCCTCTTCACTCGTGCTCTATTCTGTCCACTCGTGCCCTGTGCAGAAATCTTCATCTTTGACTCCACTTTGACCTGACCTTCATCCCTTGACTGTGTTTGACCCTGAGCTCGAACCTTGGCCATTTTGTTGCCCTTTTTCATTGACAAATAACTTGCACTCTTCGGTTCCATGATCAATTACAAGAAAAAGACAAAACTACCCTCAAAGTATATCTTTTCTCACAAAACCTCACATAACAGAATATCACTTAAATAATATCAAAACTGAACTAAATACATAAAAAGTCAATGTAAATAATCCGGAAACATCGGTAAATGATATGTATAAAATCCACTCATCAAATTCCCCCACACTTAGACCATTACTCGTCCCTGAGTAATATCCTAACTCCAATCTAAAAGTGGTCTAAAACAGATGTGTGGAAGAAAATGATACCTAGCTCCTCTACCCCTCAATCACAAATCAATCAAACATGATATACCGGAGTGTACAAAACTCCGTCTCCATACGACTCCCCAAAAGATCAATCAATGGCCCTAGCTTGACATCAAACTCCATAATAAAATGATCATCCAACCTAGGGCCCTCACAATGATAGTGGGGGGAAACTAAAATGTCCTAACCTTTCCCCCACACTTGCTCACACTACATAATGAACACCCTCAATCAAAAGTTAATGTTAAGAAAAGGAAATACTCAACAAAAACTTACCTCGTGCTATTCTCCAACCCCCCTTATTACTCCAAGGTGCACGAGGATTTCTATCCTAATGCCTCTAACACAAACCTCCATCTCCAAAAATAATCCTACCCAAACTCTGAACTCCCCCTTATGTCTCCACGCCGGTGAATAAGGATGTTTTCTACTCAAGTTCTGACCTTTTGCCTAAGTGCCCTTTCGGGTTTTCACTTAGCCACTCTATTTTTTTATTTTTTTTACCTTTTTTATTTTTATATACAATACAAGGCACCGCCCTTCCCCCACACTTAAACTACACAGTGTCCTCAATGTGTGCACAGTAATAAAACAGGACAGTTTAAATCTAAAAGGGAAGGGAATAACAAGAAGTACCATCAATATCTTGGGACAAAGCCCCCCTCCGGAAACTGGGCCTCACGGGCCAACTGCCGCTGTCTGCGTCTATCTGCTCTCCTCATCATCTCTACAAAGTGCTCATCTGGGACCGGCTCGTAGTGTCTCGGCTCGGACTGCTGCATCCACAACTGCTGCTGATATACCATCCTCTGTGTAGTGTCCAGCCTATCCTCCAACGCCTCCAATCTGTCATCCTGAGCATCCCATCGTCTGTCAACGTAATCAAATCGGGTGCGCCACATCAAGTTTTGTGCCTCCCGGGCCTCACATTCTTCTCTATATCTCCTCTCCCGCTCTTCTGCATCTCTCTGATGCTGAGCCTCTAAATACACTCTCATATCATCCCAATTACCAAACGCCCCTGCCATACTCGACTGGCCCTGGCCTTGTCCTGAATAGCCTCCACTAGTCCCGACCTCAAACTGATCTCTCATCTGGTGGTCCTCGCCCCCCTGAGGCTCCTGTTGCTCTTCCTCTTCATCAGTCACTCTCTCACCTCTATCTCTCATCACATCACGCATCGTCATATCTGCCACATACGGCATCCGCCAATCTCGTGCATATGGTCCATAAGGGAAGGCCACTCCCTGTGCGCATCTAACACTCCTACCTCCTCCATAATTAAACGTCAATGCCTCGTTCTGTCCCGAGATCCTCTCAAAAGTATCATACCGGTATAGAAAGAACCGATCATAAAACAGGGGCCCCTCCACATTTCCTACCGATCTAGGGTGGTTGCGCACAAAATTCTCCACCAATAAAGTAACCATGCCTCCCACCGGAATATTTCCATTCCCATTGACCGCTAAAGCTTCACATCTCCTGAAAAACAAATCAACCCAATCTGGAATCACAGTGTTGGAAGATAAAGCACACTCTATTGTCGCAAACTGTAGGGCATTCATCTGTGCCGGCTCACCATTGGCATAGAAGGTCATAGATAAACCCCTATAAAGAAGTTTCCATGTCGGATGGGAAAGAGACTTCATTACCTCATAGGGCTTCTGCATAAATTTGCCCGTCAACTCAAAGAAAAACGTCTCCATCGTTCTATCCCTTTCCGACCACTCTCCCCTGGGCTCACTCACTCTCAAGTATTCCCGAGCTGCTGCATATGAAAGGGTCCTCGTGATATCATTCACATTAAAATGAACACTTCTCACTCTGTTTTCCTCCCTTCTTTCTAAAGTAGCCAAAAACTCAAGCGTGACCCGCTTGTAAACTCCTGCACTCTTACCCAGAAATCCTCCTAACCCGATGTTGTTCAATAGCCCCGCAACCAAACCATGGAGACCCAATTTCTGCAACGTATCCTCACATAAGAATCTGGTCACCTGGACATCTCTCCCATTAGCTAAATTTCTCCATTTATTCTTTTGAGAATCCGTCAACTTTGTCAAGCCCATGAAATCATCGGGAATTCGTGGGGGTTCCTCCACAACTATGTTTCTTCTTTTCTTAGACGGGGCTTCACCTCCTTTACCTCCTTTACCCCCTTTACTACTATCTTTTGTTCTCCCCATAATTCACAAGAATAACAATCAACAACAATATTTGAAACAAGTAATACTCCCAAACAGTCCCAAATTTACTCCAATTTCACCAATCAACACCCAACACAACCACAAATCGAAGGAGGGAGTAAAAACAGATTTTACCTTTAGGTCGCCGGAAAAATTGGCCGGAGTTTGGCCGGAAAATTCGCCGGAACTTGAGAAGATACCCGGAGACGAGGGAGAAGACCAATGTAGCACCAACCCCAAAGAAATTTGCTCCAATCCGTACTCCACACCAAGCAATCAACAATCCTACCACAACCTTCAAAGTCACAACTTTCTTCACTAAATCACCAACAATGGGGGAATTTTGGGGAAAAAATTCGGCTTAGGGTAGAGTAAATGGGATGGGGAAGAGGATTATATGATTTAGGGATAGAATTTTGAGGGATTGGATGAAGGATTTTTAGAGAGAGAGAGAAGAAATTTGAAATTGGTAGAGAGAGAGGTTATAGGCGGCGGCTGGTATTTTGAAAGAGAGAGGCACGACTGAAGGGTTTTGGGAAAACTGATGGTTTATTTTGATTTTGGCACGGGTCGTGCCATTTAGCACGAGTCGTGCCTTTTGACTCCATTCGTTCTCACGACTCGTGCCTCTGGTGCCCAATCGTTTTGATCAAAAATGAGCTCCTCACTTCCACTCGTGCTCCCACTCGTTCTCAGGAGCACGAGTCGTGCTCTGCCTGGGCCAATTTTCAATTTTTCAATTTTTTTTTTGGCCCAGGACTTTGGCTCCACCACGCACGTTTTCCTGCACATCATTAAACAAAGAAAATACCCTTCCGTAGCACCCTTTTAATATACAATACAAATACAAATCCGGGTTGTCTCCCGGTGAGCCTCCCCTTTTTAATGTCTTTGGCTAGACAATTTGCATGTCAAAACTTGACACACATTTTGACCACACTTTCGTTGCCTATGTCCCCATTAATGTGGGCGGACTACCCAACAAGAATAGGCTCAGGTCACCGTAGTTCGACAAGTTTACGAAATAAAAGACCAATAAAAGCGGAAGACAATTTTTTTTTTATATATAAATACTACCACCCCCACACTTAAATCATGCTATGTCCTCATGGCATAAACCAAGAAAACACAACACAACCTAAATGCAAAGATGAAGATACTGAAAGAAAATAAGGAAAGCAGTAAATGTTACCTACATTGGGTTGCCTCCCAAACAGCACTTTGGTTATAGTCGTTAAGCTCGACGTCATGCCCCAACGAAATCAGGTGGCCTCCTCCGGGTCCACCAACTTAATCACGTCAATCTCATTGATGTCTTCCAAAATTGATACCCCTTCGTAATATGGTTTCACTCGATGCCCATTCATTTTAAAGACATTCCCATCTTTTGGATTCTTGAGTTCAACTGCTCCGTGCGGATACACACGCACCACATCATATGGGCCTGACCATCTAGAACTCAACTTGCCCGAAAAGAGCTTCAACCGAGAGTTAAAGAGGAGGACCTTCATACCCGACCTTATGAACTTGGGTTTCAAATGTTTGTCATGGTATCGTTTGGTCCTTTCTTTGTACAACTTTGCGCTCTCATAGGACTCTTGGCGGAGCTCCTCAATCTCATCAAGTGCAAGCAATCTCTTTTCTCCCGCGGCATTCAAGTCCATGTTCAATTCTCTAACCGCCCAATACGACTTGTGTTCCTACTCCACCGGGAGGTGACATTCTTTCCCATACACTATCCTGTACGGACTCATTCCAATGGGCATTTTGTATACCGTTCTGTATGCCCACAATGCATCCCCCAACTTTAATGCCCAATCTTTTCTATTGGGATGCACTGTTTTCTCAAGAACACCCTTTATTTGCCGATTACTCACCTCCACCTGTCCCGAAGTTTGAGGATGATATGCTGTAGCAAGCTTATGCACCACCCCATACTTTTTCAAAACTGTATTGAACCTCTTGTTGGTGAAGTGGGTCCCTTGATCACTGATAATTGCCCGCGGCACTCTATACCTGCTGAAAATGTTATCAACCACAAACTTGGAAACAACATTAGCATCGTTAGTTCGGGTGGCAATTGCCTCCATTCACTTTGAAACATAATCAACAGCAACAAGTATGTACAAATAACCGTAGGACGGGGGAAAAGGGCCCATAAAATCAATGCCCCACACATCAAATATATCAAAAATAAGATTACGTTGTAAGGGCATCTCATCTCTCTTTCCTATGTTCCCGGACCGTTGACACCTATCACACCTAAGGCAAAACTCTTGAGCATCTTTAAACAGAGTAGGCCAATAAAGACCCGATTAAAGCACTTTCCTAGCAGTCTTTTGGCCACTAAAATGACCCCCACATTGGAGTTCATGACAAAATCTCAACACACTACTCTGCTCATGGTCCGGGACACATCTCCTCACAATTTTGTCTGGGCAAATTTTCCACAAATAAGGATCATCCCAAATGTAGTGTTTCACATCAGACCTGAACTTACGCTTTTGGTCATAGGTGAATTGTGGCGGAATCATATTTGACACCAAATAGTTAACAAAATCTGCATACCAAGGCTCTTGGACATGTACAGCAAGAAGTTGTTCATCCGGAAAATTTTCATTGACCGGAATCATACTTTCTTTGACATTAAGATATGAATAGTCCTCAAGCCTCGATAAATGATCCGCCACCACATTTTCTGTCCCCTTTTTATCTCGGATCTCGACATCAAACTCTTGTAACAATAACACCCACCTCAACAAACGAGGCTTAGCATCCTTCTTATTCAACAAATGTTTCAATGCAGCATGATCAGAATAAATAATCACCTTCGACCCAAGCAAGTAAGAACGAAATTTTTCCAAAGCAAACACAACAGCCAAAAATTCTTTTTCAGTGGTGGTGTAATTTAGTTGTGCATCATTAAGTGTTCTACTTGCATAATGGATAACGGAAGGTAACTTATCTATCCTTTGTCCCAAAATAGCCCCAATAGCAAAATCCGAGGCATCACACATGATCTCAAAAGGGTGAGACCAATTGGGACTAGAAAGAATGGGAGCACATGTTAACTTTTCTTTAAGCAAATTGAAAGCATCAACACACTCTTGATCAAAAATAAACTCTGTATCCTTGGCAAGCAGAATACATAAAGGCTTACAAATTTTTGAAAAGTCTTTTATGAATCGCCTATAGAAACCCGCATGCCCAAGGAAACTTCGCACACCCTTAACCGAATTCGAGGGAGGTAATTTAGCAATCACATCAATTTTAGCTCTATAAACCTCTATCCCCTTATTTGACACAATGTGCCCCAAAACAATACCATGCTTCACAAGAAAATGACACTTTTCCCAACTCAAAGTCAAGTTGGTTTCGCAACACCTTTTCAAAATAGATGCCAAATTCTTTAAACAATCATCAAAACTATCCCCAACAATCGAAAAATCATCCATGAATACCTCAACACACCTTTCAATCATATCCAAAAAAATGGAGGTCATACACCTTTGAAATGTCGCAGGTGCATTGCAAAGCCCGAAGGGCATCCTCCTAAATGCATATGTGCCAAAAGGACATGTGAAGGTGGTTTTGGACTGATCTTCAGGGGCTATGGCAATCTGATTATACCCCAAAAAACCATCAAGAAAACAATAGTAAGAATGACCCGCCAACCTCTCTAACATCTGATCAATAAAAGGCAAGGGAAAGTGATCTTTCTTGGTCGCAACATTTAACTTTCTCAAATCAATACACATCCTAAGACCAGTCACTTTCCTTATTGGCACATCCTCACCTTTCTCATTTTGAACAACAGTAATGCCCGATCTTTTTGGTACAACTTGTACCGGGCTTACCCATTCACTCTCAGCCACCGGGTAAATAATACCCGCATCTAGCAACTTAAGGACCTCTTTTCTCACCGCTTCCTCCATGTGAGGATTCAACCTTCTCTGTCTCTCCCTAGACGGTTTAGCACCATCCAAAACATGAATTTTGTGCATGCACATCGAGGGACTAATTCCCTTAATGTCCTTTAATTTCCACCCAATGGCCTCTTTATACTCACACAAAACAGCAATCAATTGGGCCTCTTGTTCCGTGGATAAATCAGATGCAATTATAACAGGAAAAGTCTCTCCCTCTCCTAAAAATGCATATTTTAAATTTGAAGGGAGAGTTTTCATCTCAAGGATCGGGGGAATCACAATAGAGGGCGCCAACTTCTCATTGAAGTGGACCAGGGAGTGAAACGGGCCATCACTAGGATGGTGCTCGTCGGCCTTATCCACAGCCATTAGTTGAGCATCTGCATTATCCCTATGCTTCTCACCGCCCATTAAAATCAATGACTCTAACTCCTCACAATCTCTCTCATGCCATGAAATCTCATGCACACAATCATCCACATCATCAAACTCATCCACAAACATGCACGACTCATCATGACCCACCGCATTTTTTATTACATCAAAGACATTTGTTTCAATCTTTTCATTTGCGACAGTCATGGAGAGAGTGCCATTACCAACATTGATCACGGTGTTGGTCGTTGCCATGAATGGTCTCCCAAGCAATATGGGTGAATCACGGTGACTACCCTCACTGCGAGGCATCTCTAGAACCACAAAATCTACTGGAATGATCAATGACCCAACCTGAACTAAAACATCCTCTACGATGCCCAATGGTCTTTCAATGGACCGATCAGCAAGTTGTAGGGCCATCATAGTGGGTTTTAGCTCCGGTAAACCCAACTCAAGATACATGTAATATGGTAACAGATTAATGCTTGCCCCAAGATCAAGCATAGCTTTCACCGTGTGAGAATCCCCCAAAGTGATGGAAATTAGAAAACTCCCGGGGTCTTTCATTTTCGGTGGAAGACTATGTTTGACCACAGCGCTCGCACTCTCACCCAAAACCAATTTCTCATCTTTCCCGTACTGAATTTTCTTGGAATTAATTTCTTTAAAGAATCTTGCATATGCAGGAACATTCTTGATCACATTCAACAAAGGAAAATTTATATTAACTTTTGAAAACATGTCAATCAATTCTTTCATTTGGTGATCAAGTTTGTTCCTCAAAAATCTACCAGGAAAAGGAACGGGGGGTACATATGGCTTGGGGTTCGGAGTCTCAACATGCACATTTTGCCCCAATCCATTGGTACCCTCATCCTCAGACACAACATCCTCAACAACCACATTTTCCACATTCGGGTTTTCTACAACAGGGGAATCAACAACAGGGGGTGTAGGGAGAGAAGAAGGAGAAGCTACCTGATTGTCTACCTGTTTGCCACCACGTAGGATGATGATGGCCTTGGCTAGCTCCCCTTGGCTAGGGAATGTACCCGGCTGTCGTCCCTGTAATGCCTCCGCCAATTGACCCAGTTGGGTCTCCAACTTTTTCATTGCAGCAGCTTGATTGTTATTTGCTTGCTGCTGCTCTGCCCTTGCTTGGAGTTGCTCCTCTCTCATTTGATCCATGGCTTCTTCCCAAGGATCTCTTTTCCTTTCATAAGGCCCCTGCGGTGGTGGTTGGGGGTGAAGAGTTTTATTCGGCTGTTGGTTTCCTCCCCAAGAAAAATTAGGGTGCTTTCCCCACCCCGGATTATATGTCTATGAAAATGGATTATTCTGCGCGAACCTCTGCATATATGCTTGCATCGCCTGTACCTGCTCATGATTATATAAATGGGGACTAGTGGTGGGGAAAACTTCATACAAGTGAGTGTTAGAACCACAAGTTACACAACTATCATGCATGACATTACCAACAGATGACACATTGGAAGCAGAATTGGAAGTACTACTCATGGCCAACTTATCAAATTTTTGATTAAGAAGTGCAATTTTTTTTGAAAGCTCATCATTCATCCCTATTCCATTCACACTATATGTTTTACCCCTTGACCCCTTCTGTTGCGAATTAGATGCCAGTCTCTCAAAAAGGTCTTGGGTCTCATCTGCAGTTTTGGCTCCTAGAGCCTCCGGCTGCGTTGTCAACCATAGCCTGATCAGCTTGTGTCAACCCCCCATAAAAAGTCTGATGCAATAATGGTAAAGAAAAATTATGGTGGGGACACTGCACCAAAAGCATCTTAAATCTGTCCCATACTTCATGAAATGCCTCAAATGAGTCCTGTGTGAACCCAATGATTTTCTGTCTATAGGTGGCTAACGTGGCATGTGGGAAATACTTTCTCAGAAATAAATCATGTAACTCATCCCAAGTAGTAATGCTCCTCGGCGTAAGCAACATAAGCCACATCTTAGCATTATCTCTCAAAGCAAAGGGAAAACATTTCAATCTCAGGTGCTCATCAGTCACACCTTCTCTCAACGGAAAACTTGACATAATCATCATATATTCCCACAAGTAATTCAAAGAATCTTCAGAGGGGAGGCCATGAAATTGAAAGATCATGTTAAACAGATGGTCTTTTACCTCATAACTTTTTGTTGCATCAGTCAACACAATGCATGACACAGATGTGTCCACCCGCGGCCTAGAGAAGGCATCCATGGTGGGTGCTTGCAAAGCCATATCAAATTCAAGTTCTTCTCCCTCGGTGGAAGAAGTTTCTAAGTCACTCAAAGTTACCTCTGTCTTGGTGACAGAAATTTCAGAATCAGTTTCACACACTTGAGTAGAGGGAATGCCTCTCTCAACTTGGTCTATATCGTCATTCAAAGGAACCAACTTAGGATCCAATGACCGGTGACCAAACATGCACCGATTAAATAAACTTGTTAAAAATCACAACAAGTCCCCGGAAACGGCGCCAAAAACTTGATGGAGAAAATTCCACTGTGTAATAAAAATACCTTGCAAGTTCAAGTTACAGTTGTAGCAATATGCACAAGCAAGGGTCGAATCACAGAGACTCGTGTGTTTAAAAAGTAAATTTAATTAATGCAAAGAGTAACAAAAAGAGGGGTTTTTGATTTGGTTAATTAAAAACTAATTACGAAAGAAAATTAAACAACTAAAGTAACAAATAGGCAGATTCGCAGAAGGAATTCAAGGATTAAACAACTAGCCCACGAATTGGGTTCACCACATATTATCTCTTTATGCTTTTTGATTGATAGAAATATTAATTGATTTTTAGGGTTTCTTCGCTTTTGTAAGAATTGGGATGGTTAGATGGCCGGGTTGCAATTCTATTATTTAGTAATTATCAATTATCACGCAAGATCAAATCGACCAAAAACTCAATTCATTAAGAGCAAAAGAATTAATGAAACCTAGACTCAATCGATTCACGCAAGATCGTCAATCGAGTCTAATCACCCTAATAGTGTTCATGCACAATTCTTCACGCAAGTGCAAGACTTGTACCAAATATCAATTAAGAATATTAGGATGAACTAACCCCATAATTAAAAGAAAATTAAAGATTTTGCATAAAGATCAAATAAGGGCTACAACCAATTCGTGAACTAAAAAGAACATAGCTACTCATATTCAGGATTGACATCACCAAATATGAATAACAATAATACATCAAACCTGAAAAAATTGCAAAAACCTTGAAAATCCAGAATACTCCAATCCTTCAAAAACCTAGGCAAGAAAATAAAATCAAAGGTACCTAACAAGTCTTCTAAGGGGAGTATATATACTCCCTAATTAAGTCCTACCCTACTTAGGAAACAAAAGAAATAAAATCCATGAAAATCTGCTCCAAAATCCATGCTGACGTCACAATACGCGTCTTGGCACGAGTCGTGCTAATTAGCACGAGTCGTGCCCTTCAGTCCAAGTCATGATCACGACTCGTGCAAAGGCCTCCAACTCATTCTGATCATAATTGCTTGATTTGTGGCTTGGCTTCCACTCGTGCTCACGAGTCGTGCTCCTTGGGCCAAGTCGTTCTGATCAGTTCTCTTAATTTGTGCCTTGGTTGCCACTCATTCTCCATTCGTGCCATGGCCCTCTTCATTCGTGCTTTATTCTGTCCACTCGTGCCCTGTGCAGAAATCTTCATCTTTGACTCCACTTTGACCTGACCTTCATCCCTTGACTGTGTTTGACCCCGAGCTCGAACCTTGGCCATTTTGTTGCCCTTTTTCATTGACAAATAACTTGCACTCTTCGGTTCCATGATCAATTACAAGAAAAAGACAAAACTACCCTCAAAGTGTATCTTTTCTCACAAAACCTCACATAACAGAATATCACTCAAATAACATCAAAACTGACTAAATACATAAAAAGTCAATGTAAATAATCCGGAAACATCGGTAAATGATATGTATAAAATCCACTCATCAATCCATGATAGGTAGTCTTCTTTATCTTACTGCCAGTCATCCCGATATTATGTTCAACGTAGGAGTATGTGCTATATATCAGTCTGCTCCTAAAATTTTTCACCTAAATGCTGTCAAGAAAATCATTAAGTATGTGTCTAGGACAAGTGAATTAGGGATCTGGTTCACCAAAGACACTAATATCAACTTGGTTGGTTTTAGTGACTCTGATTGGACAGGGGATATAGATGACAGGAAGAGCACTAGTGGGGGTTGTTTTTTCTTGGGTAATAATATTGTGTCGTGGTACAGTCGCAAGCAAAATTGTGTCCCTCTCGACTGCTGAATCTGAGTATGCAGCAGCCGGGAGTTGTTGTTCATAATTAATATGGTTGAAACATATGCTTGATGACTATGGTCTGGATAGTAATATCTTGACCATGTACTGTGACAATTTGAGTGCTATTAATATTTCCAAAAACCCTGTACAACACTCACGCACTAAACACATTGATATCCGCCATCACTTTTTGAGAGATTTAGTAGAAAAGGACTTGATCCAAATAGAGCATATTGATACTAAACATCAACTTGCTGATATTTTGACCAAAGGCTTAGACCATGAGAGATTTTCAAGTTTGAAAAAATCTCTTGGTTTATGTTTTCTATAAATCTGTTGTTTCAAGTGTTGCCGTCAGTGTTGCCAACACTGACAGCAACACTGTGTATTTGTTGTATATTTTTATTTAAAAAAATAAATTATATTTTGTCTAATCTCAAATGGGGGCATTTACTGACTTTTTTGTTCTATTATGCGTACATTCTTAAGGTTAACATTTTTTTAAAAAATACCCCTTTGTGCTTAAAGTGACAAAGTCACTTATATTGTGTTGATATTGAAAAAGGCAAAGCTTGTTAAAATACTCTCAAAGTAACTCGGGGCACGACGTTCTCTACGACGATGTTTCCTTGCCAAAACGGGAGTATAATGTAGTTGTTTTATACTAAGTATTAGGGACATGGAGCTCACTACTACAGTGTACCCTACTTGAAAGGTATAAAACTTACTACATATAGCTTTACACATTTATAAAAAACTCGGGGCACGGAGCTCGCTACTATGATACTTCCTTGTAAACAAAGAATGTGTAAAGCTTGCTTAAAAATTGCCTAAGGAATTATAAGATATACTCCCTCCGTCCCGCTAATATTAGCACAAACACTGTTTGCGCGGGAATTAAGGAATATGATATTTTAATAAAATGTTGTGAGTGTAAAAAAATGAGTGGAGAGAGAATGAGTGGAGGGTGTAATAAATTATAATGGTGTTGTGAGTATTAAAATAATGTAGGAGAGAGAATGAGTGGGGTTGGGTGAATATTTTATTAATATAAAGTTTCCTTTTTGGGAGTGTGCGAATATTAGCGGGACGCCCAAAAAGAAAAGTGTGCTAATATTAGCGGGACGGAGGGAGTATATGCTAAAAAAGTATCAAGGGGATTTTATTCAAAATGTTGCCTTGTGTGTCACGCAACATTGCTAGTAACACATTAGTAGATGCTACATTAATTTTTCATTTCTAATTTTTGCTTTTGTTAATTAAATTTTGAATTTTCAAAAGTCTATTTTCTTATATTTAGAGTTTGTGAAATTTAAAAGGTTTTTAGCAAAAATATTTATTTTTGTCTAACTAATTGTAATTTAGAAATATCTATTTTTTAAAATTCATTATTTTGAATTTTGAAAAACACAATTTTATGGATATTGCTAAAATTATTTTTAGATATTATATTTTTGAAAAATGAAAAAAAATAAAAAAAATGTTTTTTTTTTCAAAATGGCGGATAACAATGGGTTGAGTTTGTTGGATTTGTGAGGGATAAAAGAGATTTTATTCGATTTGAACTTGTTAAATCAAATTAAAACTCTCCCTATTTACTCATTAAACCCTCCTCCTCACTAAACCCTCTCTCTCTCTCTCTCTCTCTCTCTCTCTCTCTCTCTTCTTGTCTCTCTCTCTAGGTGGAACCAAACCCTTCCCCTGTTCCCCCTTCTTCCTCATTTTTTCCTTCGATTTTCATGGCAAGTCCCAAAAATTCTTCCCAAATTTCTTCCCCCATGGAGATCTCACCACTCGCCCCTTCGAGTGTCGCCTCCAATGTCGCCGTTTCTATGGAGATATCCCCTGCGACACTTTCGGCCACACCCACAACATCACCATCTTTAGACATTGTTGTCTATAATCCTCCTCAAATTCCCATACCTATAAGCCTTCCAGAAGCTACCCCATCTGTTGAACTCACCTTCGCCCCTCAAAAGAAAACCAAGAAACGAAAGGTGGTTGATGCTTCTACGTCATTTCGAGATGGAGTTCGTCGTCAGTCAGAAAGGATCAAGACGTTGTTCAGGTCCAAAATTCCTTCCAACACAGCTGATGATCCTGTCAATGTGGAGGATAGCTCAAGTTCATCGCTCAACATTTCGTCCGAGGACAATTCGGACCCAATCTTCAAAGAGACCAAGGTGCCCTCATCACCTTCTGATGAGGATGAGGAAGCATGGATGGAGGATGAAGAAACTCTAGCTCAAGCCCAGTCCCGGATTGCCAAGAAACAGAAACTTCAGTCCAGTGTTGCCCCAAGTGTTGCCAATCCAATGGCAACACCTGAGACAACACCGGCTGCCAAGACCAAAGCTCAGTCAAGTTCACCCTCATATTCTCCTATTTCCTGGCCAGAGGTAACCACTCCTACTCCCTCTCAAGATTCAAAATTTGAATATGAGTCTTTTGGATATTATGAACGCCCATTTCTTTTCGAGGAATTTTATAGTGAATCCAACTTAGATAAGTGGGTTCAAGATTTTGAGAAAAAAATTCTGAATTAAAGGAATATGTTTGTGACTCAGTTCAAGGAGTTAGAAGTGTACCAATTTTTGGAGGACATAAACTTTTTACCTACGGTTGTGAAAGTGTCCGATTATATTGAAAGTGTGGTTAGGAATTTTTATGCTCATCTTAGGAAGGGTATTGATGATAGGAATACCCCTCACTATGGAAAGATCTTTGTTAGGGGCAATATTTATGATTTTAATCCCTTGATCATCAACAAATCATTCGGCCTCCCTAATATTGAAGATGAGAGTTTGGACGTTGAACCGAATTCCTTAGCCAACTTTTTGACTGGCGGGAGAGTCACTGTTTGGAGTGAACACTTTAAATCTACCCACCTTACTTCTCTGTTTAGTGTGCTTAACAAAATTTGTATAACAAATTGGCTCCCTGCGGCTAATGAAAACACGGTGACATTTGAGCAAGCCACCTTGTTATACAAATTAGGTAAGAAACAGAGAGTCAACTTTGGAAGGCTGGTATTTGTTCACCTTTCTGCATGGGCCAAGAAAAGAAAAACCTCCTCCTTCATTTTTCCTTCCCTTATTTTCAATGTTCTCTTGTACCAAAACCTCAAGCCTTGGAATGCCGATAATAACTCTGAGAAGCCTGTATATTACAGAATTAGCAAACATTTTATAGAAGGTGATAGGCACAGAGATTTTCCATGGGTTTTGGTTACAGATGCTCCTCCTTTGGCTGCCCCTGCTACAAGTGTCGCCCTTGAAATTGGCAGCACTTCAGGCAACACTGCACCTGTGATGATAGATGCTTCCATGGTTCTTAATTTTTTCAATAGTCAGGTGAATCATATAGACTCGGTGATACAGGGATGGCTGGACATGCGTACTGATATGAGAAAAATGGTGGATATGATTTCTTCCAAAATAGGTGGAGATCAATCAAGGCCAAGGCGTGATGATGGAGCGGGTTGAGCTGGAGCTGGACCAAGTGGCACAGCTAAGGGAGGTGAAGGAGCTGAACATGCAGAAGGTTGATGGTTGGTTCGCATGGTTACTTGATTTGGTGATTTGGTAGTAAAAACAATTTTATTTGTTTTTAATTGGTTTTTTATGTTTAAACAATTTTAATTTCTCTTTTTTCTTTGTTTCGGCTGAAATTTTCTTCAAACTTTGGTGGATGGTTTTGCTAAAATGGTTGGATGGTTGTTTTTGAGATTTTAATAATTATTTTGGTTAGTAATTAATTTCGTATTAAGGGGGAGATAAATTCAAAATTATGTGACTTTACATTACCTGAAGGTTGATGTTGCCACTATTTGGAGTGTGATATTTTGATTGAAAAATATTTTCAAACATTGCCTGAAGGTTTATGTTGTCACTATTTGTCACGTGGTAGTTTTTTATTTTTTTGTTAAGTTTGACTAATTGGTTTGTAAAGATCATCATATTGGTATTTTGTGAAGAAATCAGTAACTAAGGGGTAGATTGTTAATGTGAGATCATGTGTTGCCATGATGTTGTCCCAAGTGTTGCAAACCAGTGTTGCCACTGGTGTTGCCACAAGTGTTGCCATTTGGATTTGGCAAAACTGAAATAGTTACTGTATTTTTCACAAATAATAATTTAGAAATTAATGTTTAAATAACAGTAGTTAGTCTGCTTAAAATGAGCTTGAATAGGTCCTCAAAAACTGTCCAGGCGTGATGTTCGAAGAAGAGGAGAAAATAAACATGTGTTTATTTGTTTAATTAATGACCAAGCAAAAAGAGATATTATCTAGCTATTCAGGGGGAGAACAAGTCAGAGTACAAGGCATCTATAGCTGAGAGGTACAAGCAAGAGAAGCCAAAGAAGACTAAATCTCCTACATTTGAGGCGAGAATGCTAAAATGCAGGAAACAAACTTCAAGGTTGTTGCTGATCATTTTGAGTAGGCTCCAAGACTTTGTGGCCTATAAATAGTGCAGTGGATCTTCATTGAAGATCATCCAATTCAGAAAATGCAAATCTGCACAAGAAATAGAATTATGCTCTCAAGTGTTGCCATTCAGTGTTGGCAACACTCAGTCCGACACTCGAGAATTTCATATAGATTTTCATATTTTTGTGAGGTTTTGAGTGTTCATTTTCAGAGAGAGTTCATTATATATTGTTCCTTATGTTAATGATTGTTTATCATTAAGGAACTTCTTCGACCTTGTATTGAATTCATATTATTAATAGAAAGGTTTTGCCCTCCTGGCACCCATCAAGTTATATTTTTATATAACTTGATAAAAATTATATTCTTGTATATTGTTTTAATTCTTCCGCTGCAAATTAGATTTATTTCTATTTATTTGTGTTTTTCTAGAATTGGTGTGTGTTGTTGTTAGTGTTGCCAACACTAAGGACAACACTTGTGAGTTTCGCCTCACTTGTTCTAAGCCATAGACAATTTCAATTTTTGAGAGAAATTAGACAAAAATTCATTTTCTGACAGAGGGGTAGTCTCGCACGAGACAGGGCTCTCTTTTTTTTTTAACTTTTAGTGCACACCCTGGTTTCTGCCTAGACCGCCTTTTCAGGTTTTCAATCTAGCGGGCTTGTTTTCTTATGCGAGCTCTAATTTTTGCCTAGGCCATCCCTTTTAGGGATTTTCAACCTAGCGAGCGTTTTTTTTAAGAGGCCAAGTCACGCGAAGTACTTCTTGAGTTTGTCCATGTTGATCGGCTTTGGCAGTTGATCTCCGTCTAAGTCCACCAACTGAAGGGCTCCCCCAGAGAATATCTTCTTCACGATGTAGGGTCCTATCCATCTTGGCCCCCACTTGCCTAGAAGCTTTTCAGCATGAGTGGTCGGGATATGGATTGTTTTAGTCACAATAGTTGAGCCACTTCCATTTCCAGTTATTGGTCCAGTTTGGGATCCAATCTGGATCTCCACGGTGTTGGTATCAGCAATGTGAAACACAACAACTAGTTAGTATAAACAGTTTAAATAGTATCTGTAATTGGCTCCCTTTGTTAGGGAATATGTCTTAAGATTGTTACAAACTATGAAGAAGGAATAATTACAGAAATTGTAAAACTGAAATTTAAACTGAAAATACAAACAAAAAATAGTCTAGCTGTTGTTCTTGCACGAGCCCAATGATAATCATTGTCTCCTTAAGACATATTCGTCCACTCATCGAATGTGCTTGAGTTTGGTGGAACGCCTGTCTCTCAGAATAGAACGTGCAGACCGGGGGCACTTTGCACCTAAGTATCCCGGCGAGCTGAAAAGTGCTTGGACAAAATCACCTCTTGTTACTACGGATGCAAGGAGGCCAAGGAATAGAATGACAATATGCAGCAAGAGGAATGGAGGAGGATTGTAGTTGCAGTAGATGTTTTGTGAGTTTTTTTTCGTTGTCAACAACTAAAGTTCACCTCCATTTTATAGCCTCAAAGAATCAAAACTTAAATATTATCATTAATCCGAGAATTAAAACTAATAATTTCAGTCATTAATTCGAAAAATTAAACCCATTTAATTTTCGGTTTAAGTTTCGATATTTATGTCTTGGTTGTTGCACATTTGAAATCAATGCAGTCAATATTGCTCAGGAACTGCTCGACCAAGCATGCATAAGCCTCGGCTGAGCATGCTTGTCCAGAAACTTCTGCCTAAGACTTGCTCGGGTGAGTCACCAGCAGTGCTCGGCCGAGCATACCTGTTCCAGAAACTACCCATTATGTATATGCTCTGCTCGGGCGAGTCACCAGCTGGCTCGGCTGAGCATATCAGTCAATGCTTGGCTTTATTTTGATTTACAAAATAAAAAATATTAGCAAAAGGTGGGCTTGTCTGCGTAGGCAATTTCGGTGCTTCATTCGTGTCCGCAGGACGCGCACATACACGAGTACGCACCTCGCAAGCCAAATTGGAACTTGATTTGCACCCCCCTGCGAGTGAGATAGAGCCTCTATGCTACATAATCTAGAACACTACTCTAGTGCTCAAGTCTTTAAACTAGCACCAGGTTCAGTTCCTTTCCAACGTGGGATAACTCCACTTTCCTTTTACTTTGAGCATTTATATCTCAACCAATGTGAGATAACTTCATTTCCTTAGCAACGTGGGATAACTCAAGTTTTCCCTTTTCAACCCACTTACTTTGAGCATTCATATCTCATTCATCCAACAACCATTTTAGACAAATGAACATTTGATTTTTTGTTCTCATGGAGTAGAATACAAACTCATACTCCCTCCGTCCCGCTAATATCCGCACACTTTCTTTTTTGGGCGTCCCGCTAATATCCACACACTCCCAAAAAGGAAACTTTATATTAATAAAATATTCATCCAATCCCACTCATTCTCTCTCCTACATTATTTTAATACTCACAACACCATTATAATTTATTACACCCTCCACTCATTCTCTCTCCTACTTTACTTTTACACTCACAACATTTTATTAAAATATCATATTTCTTAATTCCCGCGCAAACAGTGTTAGTGCGGATATTAGCGAGACGGAGGGAGTAAACAATTAAATAATTTGACAAAATTATCCTTTAGAAAATAATCCATATTTTTCTTCAAAAACACACTATTTTCCAACAATACTAGCATTGCACGCCGGTACTCATTCGTGGATTCTGGAGCATGAAGTTGAATAGTCGGACACGGCCGTATAGAGTGCAAGACATGCCCATGCGGAATTGTGCAAAAGTTTTTGGACAGCGGGAGCGCGCGCACCCACAAGGGGGGGGGGAGCGGCTGCTCCCAAGGTCAGAAGATTTGGCACGGCCGTGCTCCCCAAAGGACACAATCGTGCTCGACTGTTTTTTGGCCTGGGCCGACGGTTTTTCTCGACGCATGATTAAAACCCTTCAGGTTTAGAAATATAGAAGTATAAATACTCATATCCCCTAACAAATCAGATTAGCTTTCTAGTGTGTTATACATATCAATAATTCTATAATTCTGAAGTTAAATTGCTTATCTGTTTCTCTATATCTATAATTAACGCAGTCAGGAATTCTTGTGATCAAGAATTCGTGCAACAGATTAGAGATTGTAATCTGTTGATTTTCGGTTGATAAGAATATTCTCTGCCTCTACCCGTGGACGTATCTAAGTTGATGAAACACGTATATATGTGTGTTGTGTGATTACTGTTTATTTTCATCTTCTAAATATACTTTGTTCTATCAGATACTTTTAATTAGAATGTGATGGATTTATAACCGATACAATCAATAAAATAATGTTATCTCATTTTGTATTCATATTTTTATAAACTTCTTATATATATATATGTTCTTAATATTGCCTCTAAAATAATTAGAGTCTCTGATGATGAGTTGATGAGTTTACGAGTTGATCAAATTAAATTTTATTCACGCAACTTGAAATTTCATAGATATACCTGAATCTCACGTCGTACACTGCAACAGAACTGCAAACTGGGAGATGACGCAGTTTCCTATACAAGTTTTAACGAAAAGTTTACAAGTTTTAACGAAAAATTTACGTAGTAAATGTGTTTCGTAAAATCTAGGGAGAAACGCGTTTCTCCATAAGTTATGGAGAAATGGGTTACGGGTATCCAGAACCTTTTGAAAGGATATCCAGAAACTTTTTGTATTGGCCATGACCTTGTCCCATGGTTACTTCTGGATATCAGTCTCAAAGGTTCTGGATATCCAGAACTCTTTGAAAGGATATCCAGAAGCTTATGAAAAGTGATATCCGAACCTTCAAATGATATCCGTAAACTTTCAAAATGTTTACGGATATTCATTTGATGATTTCTGGATATACATTTGAAGGTTTACGGATATCCGAACCTTCAAAATGAATATCCGAAACTTTCAAAATGTTTCGGATATTCATTTGATGGTTTCTGGATATACATTTGAAGGTTTCTGGATATCCAGAAACCTTCAATAAGCAATTTTTGGTCTTGGCCTTGGATTTGGCTTCAAATCTATTTTTTCTGGATATCCGCCCAAAGGCTTCTGGATATCCGTTCCAAAGCTTCTGGATATCCAGAACCCTTTGAGACTGATATCCAGAAATTTTCTTCTGATTATCAGCAGACCTACTCAATGTGTTTTATGTTCTCAAGGCAAAATATAATGGAATTTGTGGAATATTGCGTTTGACGGTATACTAGTCCAATTAAAATATAATATATTTTCTTATAATATACTTGATCCGTTTTATTTGAAAAGGTATAAAATTAATTTTGTACGTAAATGATGCTGTCCAATAATAACGGTTGGGCCTGATCCAAGTCCATTGGCGAAAGAGTAGCAAGTAGGCCCAAAATCGAGATAAGACCCAAGAAGAAGACTAAAGCAGAGGTGGCCCAAGAAGGATCATAAGAAAGCGAGATAGGAAATATCCCGCTAAGAGTTAGTAAAGGGGGGGGGAAGACCAAGGCAATAATAGCGAGACATTATGAGGTAAACCGGCGAGATAACGATAAAGGCGAAATGCGAGATATTGTGGTAAGACGAGACAGGCCAAAGATAACCTTATCCGGCGAGAGAGGGATCCCAAATTGATGTTATTCACCAGAGGCGGCATATAAATATCTATGAAGTGGGGCCCATTAGACGGTTATGCATTGGAATTGGTGATCACGTGTTAAGGGTTTACTTTTATAAAGGACCAATGGAGTGGTGACACGTGGCAGGAGGCATGGAACGTGAGGATGTCACATGCAAGGCACGAGGGTAGGGGGTATAAGTATGAGAGGAAGGCTTCATTCCAAAGGTACGCCCATTTTTATACACACATACACCTTCCTTACTGTTGGTTTTCCCCTTTGTCAAGCAAATTCTTATCCTCACGCCGGAGGGGCATACGCCGGAGCCGCCCCCGGCTTAGTTAACGTTTGAGTGTGTGCGAGATTATTTGGAGAAGAAGGAGCCGGAGATATCAAAGTTGGACTACAACGGGGAGTTGCTGCTTGAGGAAATTCCTGGCAACATCAATTGGTTCCGTTGCCGGGACTGTTTTCTCTTCAAGGATTGGAGTTTCGTCGGCGGTAGATTAATACCTGTGAAGTGCTGTTCGGAGATCTGGAGGTGGGTTCGTGTTGGGGACGATTCAGTGGGTGTGTTGAATGTCCGATTGAATTGGTTTTATTTGCAACTTGTGAATTGAAACTTGTTGTTCTTATTCTTCGATTGGAATCGATTGGTGTTTTGGAAGATTTGTGGGTTAAAATAGTTGGAAAATTTGATAATGTTTGATTGGGTTGGTGTGAAATCTGATTTCTAAAGTATTTGCGTGAGTTGCGGTGGAT
The DNA here is from genome assembly GCA_022495995.1 of Adenophora triphylla var. japonica. Taxonomy (NCBI): domain Eukaryota; kingdom Viridiplantae; phylum Streptophyta; class Magnoliopsida; order Asterales; family Campanulaceae; genus Adenophora; species Adenophora triphylla. Next base: position 13,681 of record JAFEMH010002554.1, on the reverse strand, counting down.
TGGAAGTTGTTTGTTAAGATTTGTTTAAATGCAGGTTTGATTGTGAGGTTTGAGTTTGGGTTGATGGTCTTGGATTTTGTGAAGTCATTTGATTGTGAGTAAATTTGGGATTTTGGTGTTTTTGGTGGTAGTGTGTAGTTGAAGCAATTGTTGATATTTTGAAAAGTTCTTGGTTGGTGTTGAAAGGTTTTATTCTTTGGGTTGTTATTTGTTGTTTCTTGGTTTTACGGGCAAGATCTTCAAATCTTCATAAGATTTGCAGATTTTCATAGTTGAAGTTCGTCGGTTTGATTACGTAGGTGGAAGGAATGTCAACACACGAGAAGGGAATAGTGGGTCGAAAGCTGGGTGGAAGGAATCTTATTACACCAATGTCGGGGTATGGGAGTATAGGAATGGGCGGAGCGAGAGATACTTCTTCCTCGCGGCAAATGATTAGAAGGAGATGGAGCGAGATGCGGTGATGAAAGAGAGAGAAATGTAGTGCCGCCACCTCAAGAGGAGGAAGCGAGAGAATGAGGAGGAAAGTTTGAGGATCCATAATAATTTGATCTTGCAATTGATTGAAAATAACAAGCGACTAAGAGCAATGAAGAAGAAGCCTACCCCAATCCCGCGGGGTTTGTTAACGATAGCTTGATAGAAGGAAATAAGGGAACAAACAAGGAGGTAATTGTGGTGAATGATGAGCGGGAAAAGGAGGTGGAGCACGAGAAGCCGAAGGAAACGAGAGCGAGAATAGAAGGGTCGCAAAAGCGGAAGGCAGGAGAGTACATGGAGAATGGACGAAAGATTAAAGTTTATCATTGGCCACACACTTCCCAAGTGTCGTCTCTTTATTGTGAAGAAGAGGATGGTGATACTTCATCGAATGAAGGGGAAGATGGCGAGAAAGAGTTGAGAAGTTTCAAAGAGGGCGAGAAACCTAAGCCGGTAGAGAAGGGAAAGGGTGTAGGAGTTAGTCGTTTTGGAGAAGAGGATGGATTAAAGAGGCAGATGGCCGAGATGGCAAGAAGATTGGCTGAATTGGAAAGGGGTGGTATAATCGACAATGAGAAGGACTCTTTCGTTGCCCCATTCGCTAAGTATATCCAGGAGGCCGAGCCAGCTCCGGATTTTCGTTTGCCCGCTCTATCCAAGTATGCCGGAGTAACTATCGCCAGAACTCATGTGGCGGGATTTGAAGTCACAATGGCGATATTGACTAAGGACGACGCTTTGCTATGTAAGACCTTTGCTAGCACTTTAGAACTTCAAGCTTTGGATTGGTTTGTGCAGCTACCTGTTAATTCCATATTGGGGTATCAAGACTTCAAGAGAAATTTTTTAGCAAGGTTTGGATCAGTGGGAGCTCAACCAGTAGTGCTGCAGGAGTTGATTGGAATTAAGCAGAAGGCGGGAGAAGGCCTTGTCACTTATACAAACAGATTTTTGCTTATTGCCAATCAAATTTCGGAGATTGATCCCAAATATGTCATAATGATGTATATGTCGGGCCTGCTGTCTGAATCTTTCAGGAGGGAGTTAAGGATGAGGCTACCTGCGACTTTGAGCGAGTTGCACGAGCGAGTCAAGGCGTATTGTGGTGGTGAGGATATTGATGAAGGAACCTCTAACACTGGAAAGAAAAGTGTTAAGGATAGGATTGAATATGTGAAGGAAGGAAATGCAGCTCAAGGAGGGGGTAGAGGGAATCCCGCTGGCGGCAGAGGTGGAGGTCGCAATGGAGGCCGCAATGGAGGCCGCAATGGAGGTCGTGGAGTAAGGAGGATAGTGAGATTTACAAGATTGACTGCTACACCAAGTGAAATTTTGCGGGCTGTTGATTTGCCGCCAGCCTTTGAAATGAATGATCTAGGGAGGATTAATATGAACCAGTACTGTAATTATCATCGGGATAGGGGGCATGATACGGATAATTGCTATAATTTGAAGAAAGTTATTCAAGGGAAGGTTGAAAGAGGTGAGCTGCAGGAGTATGTATGGCAAGAGCCAAATGTGGCGGCTCAAGGAGGAAATGGCAACAGGAATGAAATTATGGTGATTCACGAGCCAACAAGTATTACTTGCTTAAGTAACCAGATCATGTCGCTATCTCATACTTGCCACATTCCCGCTTACCCACCCAGTGAAGAAAGGATGATCAGTTTTTCTAGAAGAGAATTGGCTTTAACTCCAAGCCATGGGTGCCAACCAATTGTGATTTCCATTGCTCCGGGGAACATTATTTTGCATAGAGTATTGGTGGATTCAGGAGCTAGCCGAAACATCCTTTATTATGAAGCGTTCAAAAAGATGCGATATACAGAGGCTAATTTGGTGCCATATAAAGGATTTTTGGAGGGGTTTACAAACCACACTGTGCGGGTTAAGGGGACAATTTCTTTGGCGGTAGAAATAGGAGAGGACGAGACGGTGAGAACTTCATGCAGCAGTGGAGTTTATGGTTATTGACTTAGTGTCGCCATACAATGCTATTTTAGGCATTCCCTTTATGCAAAGTTTTGAGATGGTGGTATCTATCCCGCATCAGCGGGTCAAATTTCCCACGGCAAAAGGAATAGCATGTTTGAAAAGCGAGGTGAAGGAAGTTATTCAGAAAAAGATTGAGATGCAAACAGTGGCTAGGGCGAATACGAGTTCACTTTCTACAGCCTTGACAGTGCGGGATGCAAGAATAAACATGATCACCGACTTAGGAGGATGTGAGAGTTGGGAGGAAACTGAAAGCATGAAAAATAAGTCGGCGATCATTGTTATTGAAGAAAAGGCAGAAGATGAAGTTGTGCAAGAAAGAAGTGAGGAGCGAGATATAGAGACAGAAATGATGCAGGTGAAATCAGAAAGGAATTTGATGGCGTTGTTGGTGATGCAAGCCGAGATGACATGGTCGAGATCCGCAGAATTTGTCAAGATGAAGGAACCCCTTATTGAGGAGGTAGTAGATTCCGATAGTGAAGAATGTGATGAAGATATCATAGTAGAAACACCTGAGGGTGTGTCGCTTGCTTAGCAAGGAGAGATAAGGGGAAAGAAGTGACAAAAGAATAGAGAGACGTGTAGAGAAGAGAAAGGCGGGTCGAATTTGAAATGGAGGTAGATACATTGCAAATGCGGGATGAGCCGGATATTCAGGCGGCAGAAGAATTAGAGGAGGTAATTGTTAATGGCGAGTACCCAGAGCAGAAAGTTAAAATTGGGAAACAGTTGAAAAAGGATGAGCGGGATATGTTGATTGATTTTTTGCGGGATAACATTGATGTATTTGCTTGGAGACCTGAGGATATGTGTGGAGTTGATGAGAAGGTCGCCTTACACTGTCTGAATGCCGATCCAAATGTAGAGCCCTTTAAGCAGAAGGTGAGATACTTGTCGGCAGAAAAGGAGAAAGCAGTGATTGGAGAGGTTGAGAAGTTATTGAAGGCGGGAATCATTGAAGAAATCACTTATCCAGTTTGGTTAGCTTGTCCAGTCATGGTGTTGAAGGCAAATAAGAAGTGGAGGATGTGCATAGACTTTACAGATTTGAATACGGCATGCCCCAAGGATTGTTATCCTTTGCCGAAGATAGATAAATTGGTGGACTCCATTGCAGGACACAAGGTGTTTAGTTTTATCGACGCTTACTCAGGGTATCACCAGATCAAGATGCTTGAAGAAGACAAGGCCAAAACAGCTTTCAGAACTCCCCTTGGTAATTTTTGTTATAAAATGATGCCTTTTGGTTTGAAGAATGCTGGGGCGACATACCAAAGGATGGTCAATAAGATATTTAAATCGCAGATTGGAAGGAATGTTGAAGCTTATATTGATGATATGGTAATCAAAACCAAGGGGGAGGATCATTTAGTGGATCTGGCTGAGACTTTTGAGAATTTGAGGAGAAATTCCATGAAGCTTAATCCAAGTAAGTGCACTTTTGGAGTAACGGCGGGAAAGTTTTTGGGATTCTTGGTAAATCGCCGCAGTATAGAGGCAAATCCGGAGAAGATCCAGGCTTTAATAGATATGAAGTCGACTAGAACGATCCAAGAGATTCAAAGGTTGAATGGTAGGGTGATATCTTTGGGGCGGTTTGTGTCGCGTTCGGCTGAGAAATGTTTGCCGTTCTTCAAGGTGTTAAAAGGGGATCAAAAAATTTCTTGGGATGAAAAGTGTGAAGAAGCATTTCATAAGATAAAGGAGTACTTGGGAAAGCCGCCAATCTTATGTAGCCCGAAGGAAGGAGACCATTTATATGTCTATGCAGCGGCTTACGATCTAGCGGTTGCAGCGGTACTGATAAAGGAGGATGGCGGCATGCAAAAGCCGGTATATTATGTGTCAAAGGCGTTAAGTGAGGTAGAGGCGAGATACTTTAATGCGGAAAAATTGGCTTATGCTTTAGTGATTGCGATGCGGAAGTTGAGGGCCTATTTCTTATCTCATCCTGTTACTGTTTTGACCAATGTACCCTTGCGAAAGATTTTACAACAGCCTGCTTCAGCGGGAAGGCTCCTCAAATGGTCGATTGAGTTGTGAGTTTGATATTCGGTATGAGACGAGAAAAGCCATTAAGGCTCAGGCGTTGGCAGAATTTATTCTCGAAACTTCATTAACTCATGAAAGAGAGGAGATAGAGACTCAGGGGGCCAAGAAGAGGAAGGCCAAGTCGCAGGACCCTGAGGTGGAAGAAGAGCGAGAAAGACCGGCGGGGTGTTGGGAGTTGTATGTTGATGGATCTTCGACTAAAGACAAAGGAGGAGGCTGGGATTTCGTGAGTTCGTCGAGAAAAGGATTGCACATACGAGAAAGCCCTGAGGTTTAAGTTCAACATGACAAACAATCAGGCGGAATATGAGGCTTTAGTTGCGGGATAGGAATTATGCCGAGATATTGGAGTAAAGCAAATAGTCGCTCATTACGATTCTCGATTGATTGTCAACCAGTTAAAAGGTAGATATGGGGTAGTGAGTACAACTTTGGCGAAATATTGTGAAATGGTAAGGCGAGATTTTGCAAAGCTTCGATTATTGGGAGCTGGTGCGAGATCGACGAGAGAGAAAAATGAACGGGCCGACATGTTGAGTAAAGCTGCACTGTGACAAAATTGAAGAAGTTGCCCAAGAAGGTGGTGGTGGAATTTGTTGAAGAGCCGGCATATGACGGGCCGTGATAATGGAGGTTGAAGTAGGTGAAAAAGATTGGGTAAGTGAAATGAAGGATTATTTGGGAAAAGAGGAGCTGCCTCAAGAAGAAGACGGGCAAGGATAGTTAAGAAAATGTCGCCAAGGTTTCTTGTGCAAGATGGGATCTTGTACCGCAAGTCTTTCTCGCGACCTTTGATGAGATGTGTAGAGCCGGGCAAAGTTGATAATGTTTTGTTTGAAGTGCATGAGGGCGTTTGTGGGGGCCATCCAGGAGCAAGAACTTTGGACAATAAAATCATGTTTCATGGGTATTACTGGCCAACATTGAAGAAAGATGCGGAAGAATACGTGAGGAAATGCGATCAGTGCCAGCGACATGCCAACATTCCTAGGCAACACAGGCGAACAGACACCAATTATAGCGGCTTGGCCTTTTGATATGTGGGGGATAGACCTTATAGGACCGTTCCCCAAGGCCAAAGTAGGAGCTCAGATGGTGGTGGTAGCTGTTGATTATTTCACTAAATGGATAGAGGCAAGGGCACTAACTTCTACCACTGAAGACCAAATTATCAGATTTGTAACGGAAGAAATCCTGTGTCGCCATGGAATGCCACGAGCAATCATTTACGATCACGGGCCACAATTCGGGAAGAAGTTTCATGGTTTTTGCGAGAATTTGAATATCAAGCATTGGCGATCCGCGATCTATAGAGTCGCGGTGCAATGGGTAAGTGGAGGCCGCCAACAAGCAAGTTTTGGAGATTTTGTGTAAAAACTTAGAAAAAGAGGAGGGGCTTGGTTGGAAGAATTGTCCACGGCTTTATGGTATGTTAGAACAACGGTGAAGGGATCGGCGGCGAGACGGCTTTCGCATTGACTTATGGTTCGAAGCGATGGCTCCGTGAGATGGGTTTGCTACCCATAGGAGTAACTTATTATGACGAGATAATGAATGGCGACGAGAAGATGCTTCGTCTTTGGATTTGAGTGATGAAAAAGAGGCTTAGGGCGAGAATGAGAATGATCAATTATAAGCGAGAGGATGAAGGCGCGGCCACGACAAACGGGTGAATAAGAGGTCATTCGGCGTGGAGGATTGGGTGTTGAGAAGCCGCGAAGTTAAAGGAGCGGCAATGGGATTTGCCAAGCTTGACCCAAAATGGGAAGGACCCTTCCAGATTGCCAAGATTGTGCGAGAAGGGACGTATCATTTGAAGGAGGAAGGCGGCAAAGATGTCCCAAATGCATGGAGTGTGGATCATCTAAAGAAGTATTATCATTGAAGTGATAAGGGTAATTTGCCTATTTGAAATTATTCTTATTAAAGTCTTTTTCATAGCAATTTTGATGAATTTATGAATTTTTCAATCATGAATGAAAGTCACTTTGAATGAAATAAAAATACCTTGAATAGAAGATATATATGTTGAATATGCTTTGAATATAATGAAAGTATGAAATATCATTACTCATATTTATTTTGTTCGGATTAAATCTTATGTTGTAATAATATATGATTAGTCGCCAATAACATGGCAAGTAAGTCGCCTAGAGTAAAGTCGCCTAAAGACGACTTCACTTTTTCGATGGGAGTATATGTGTATGGTGGTATCTCGCCAAAGGAAAGAAGGTAAAGAGTTTTTGATGAATTATCAAAACAATATTGGATGAATTATGAAAACAGGTGGATGAATAAAAGATGTGAGTCAAGGTAAGTCGTAAAATATCATGTGAAAGAAAGTCTACGGACTATAAAAGATGTGAGTCAAGGTAAGTCGTAAAATATCATGTGAAAGAAAGTCTACGGACTATAAAAGATGCGAGTCAGTCTACGGACTATAAAAGATGCGAGTCAGTCTATGGACTATAAAAGATGTGAGTAAGTCTACGGACTATAAAAGATGCGAGTCAGTCCACGGACTATAAAAGATGCGAGTCAGTCCACGGACTATAAAAGATGTGAGTCAGTCTAAGGACTATAAAAGATGCGAGTCAGTTTAAGGGTTATAAAGATGAAAGTCTACGGGACTATAAAAATGAAAGTCGCCGGACTATAAATGAGGAAAAGTTCCATCTCGCCTTAAGGGCATGAACATAAGTCGCTATGAAGGAGATTTTTATCTCGCTTGAAGGACAGGAAAAGAGGGTTTTTAAGGAAAGATATGAGGCAAAAAGAAGGAAATTATTCTAAGTGAGAAGCAAAGAAAGATCAAAAAAGAGTTAAAGTCAGCGACAAGATGAGTCGCATAACATGCATGTAAGTAAAGTCGCCTAAAGACGACTTCACTTTTCGATGGGAGTATATGTGTATGGAATTTTGTCATGAAAAAGGAGATCTTTGATGAACTATCAAAACAATGAATGATGAAACAAGTAAAGCATAAAAGTAAAGAGGCAAGCACAAAGGCCGCAAATGTACATTGTTTAAAGGCACGTAGGCCCCAAAAAGAAAAGAAAGTAAATTGTTTAGCCACCAAGGCAAGTTACAAAAATTGTTCAAAATAAACTAAGTATCAAAGTGGAAACAGGTCAGACATTGGGTTCATTCGGCGGAACGACTTGAGTAGAGCTTGAAGTCGCTAAGGCAAGAGCTTTGGCATCATCCAATTGTTTATGCTTATGTTCAAGAAGATAGCCCCACAAAGCAACGGCATTTGGATCTTGAACAGGAGGAGGTCTCCATGGAGACTTACCCAATAAAGCGTCTTCCTCAGCAAGGTCGGTAAGTTCTTACGGAGTGAAAGGAACCGAGGGGATGGCCACGTCGACATACCTCGGCGAAAATCGGCTTTGATCCCGGTGGGCAAGTCGTTCAATTGTGATAGCGGGAATATCATTGATATCAGCTGGTGCGGCCCGCATAACTTGAAGAGAAGTCTGGTTCCCAATATCAGCAATGTCATCGGTCAATTGAGCCACATCAGCATTAAGAGAAGTAATTTCTGCGACCTTCCCAGTCAACTCTTCTTTCAGTTTAGTAATTTCGTCTTGGAAAGATTGAATGTCGGCTGCATGAGTTTCTTTTAAGGTCTCATTCTCGCTCCTCAACTTGGCGGCATTCTCTTTAGCAGAATTGAGTTCAGTGGTAGCATTGGCGAGATCAGATTTAGCGGCATTAAGATCAGTAAGGGTATGGTCAAGTTGATTCTGGGAAGTAGCCAAGTCAGTCTTCAATTTGTCGCGCTCTCCCTCCAAGTTTTTGATCGTAGCTTCCCGCCTTGCGACTCTACCCCTAAGGGTCTCTTTATCGCGCTTCAAAATTTGGTTTGTAGCCTTTAAGCTCGTTGATTCATTATCAAGACGAGTATTTTGCTCGCTGATACCCATGATAGAAGCTCCAAGCTGAAAAAGGTAACAAGGGAAAGTTAAAAAGCAACAGAAAATAAGGGTAATATTAATCAAGGAAAGTAAGAGCAACGTACCAATGAAAAATAAAGTCCAGCCTGACAAGCGGCATGGTCAGGATCCATGTGGGTGACACGTTGAACTTGAAGTTCATCACTAGCTCTAATCAAGGCCGAGCTACCCAACATACATTCTTCCGCGCTGCGAGTTTCTTCAATCAGTCCTTTTATGCGGGGAACTTTAGCAATCTCTTTACTGAGTTCGAAAAGCCCTGCAAAATCAATGGGCTTCGAAAAGTTTTCTTGAAGCCAGCTTGGGGAAGGAAGAGCGGAAGAAATATTTGGGTCGCGAGGAGTTGAAGGAGAATTAGAGACATTGGTAAGGTCGCAAATTTCCATGTTGGTGGAAGGAGGAATTTCAGTTTGATTGGGTTCAACAACATTTACTTCCAAAGTGGGAGAATTAGATGGAACGAGTCGAAGGAAAACCTCAACATTTTCGGCTCGGGGCGACATTAGTTTGCGGGATGACATTGGGTGTGACATCGATCTCGGTAGTTGGTGAGATAAGCGAGTGGGAGATTAGCTTGGCGGATGGAGGAGCTGAGGCAGCGACGGGATTTGGTGGGGTGATTTCTTGAGAAGGAGGGCGACATTTGTTGACACGAAGCGATTCTTTTTGTCGTTTGGCACGGGCGAGTGGGTTAGTGGGCCTAGCTACGCCCTTAGGCGTGTTTTGAGCTCTTTCCAAGGCTATTTCTTGATGTCTTTTCCGTCGCGAGAAATTGGCAGAGGAAGATTGTCGGGAAGAAGAGCAAGGGCAATGTCGCGAGCATTGGCCATTTGTTTTCTTCTTTGTCGGTTTCCGGGTTGGCGGCTTGGCGACTATCCATTGATTTGGCACGATGATCTGAAAGCAAATAAAAGGAAGTCAAGAGTTATAGTAATTCAAATGTGAGCCAAAGTAAAGAAAGAATAAGGTTAAAAGGAAACATACAAAGAGCGGTATTCATTGCGGTACGATTCACAGTACCACTTGCAGGGGCGGCATTCATGAGCGTACTTGTTGCCGAGTGTCGCTCCCATCCATCGAAGTAAACATGGCTTATTGGAACCCGGGGTAGGATGCGAGGCAAGTTGTCAGCGAGACCAACTTGATCGAGTAACCCTCTATCTCGCAGAATGCCTCTCCAGGAGATGAGAGGTTGGGGTGTATCATCAGAAGAATTTTCGGGTAAGGCAACAAGGGCATGAATGGCGGCACAAAGAGGCGGCGTCGCGTGATAGAGGCATCTTTAGTTTCAATGTGGGGCTTGATAGGATGAAGGTCAGCGGGATGAGACCATCCAACGCGAGAGACAACGAAGAGGGGGTCGCTCATCCATTCATGAACTTTTGTAGGTAAAGGAGTGAGGACTTTGGGACCTCGATGATATTGGAGGGAAAGGCGAGTTTCCACTATCCCGCTGGAAAGTTTGTTAATTTGCTTATATCCAGGAAATAAAAGAAATTAAGCGTAGCGTAGGTTCCTTCCTCGAGCTCGGCATATGGTAATGAAAGCGGTAATTATTCTTATGGCATTGGGATGAACTTCGGTTATCATGGCTTGGGCCTTATACAAGACTTCGCAAAGAAAAGGATCAAGGGGATCCTAAGGCCGGCTTTGAGTTGGGAAGGGAAGATTACTATGCCCTCCCTCATCTCTCTTAAGTGGGCAAGGGAGGTATCTCCCTGATAATCAGAAATGCGATATATTGAACTATCAATGTGGTAAAGTCTATGCCAATCAGTGATGGGGTTAGGAGTAAGGAGCTTGTGTGCAGTACAAGGGAAGATCCCGCCTCGGCATGGCGGGATTGGTAAAAGAGGTACCTTCATGAAGATTGAGATTTTGAACCAGGTGGAAGGGGATTCTTGGAAGTCGCCGCGGGAGAAGATGTCGCTTGATCGAGTCATTTCTCGAGAATCACTGGAAGAAGAAGAAGATAGGATAGATTTACTAATGTGTTCTACGTTTGGAAAAAGGGTCGGCGACACAATGAGATTCGGATGAGTCGCTTAGAATTGGGGTCATATTTATCTTTGATAAACTGACCAATTCTGTATGGGAAGTGAAAATATGAGACATAGGGGCTGAAGGGGAAAGGAAAAAGCGACCTTTGTTTTCAAGGGAATTAATAATTGAAGGATCTACCCGAGTTTTCAACCAACAACCCTAATTATGTCGGCCTTGAGGCGAGTCTTGCCCAAGTAGTTTGCGGCGCTATATAAGCCACTTTGAAACTTGACATCTTCCGTACCTAACCCGCCTAGCACGGTTTTGTATCTCGCCATGAAGGGTAGTTTGGGAAAAATTTTTATGGGACAAAGAGAAATACAAAGTACAAGGAATCAGACAAAAAGGGAAGATCAAAACTTGAAGGTTTAAAGAATGTGAAGGGTTTTTGAAAAAGTTACCTGATGAAGAGGAAAATCTTGGTCGGAAAATATGAAGAGTCACTGGAAAAGATGAACAGGCGCCGGAGTTAAGGGTCGAATCACAGGGATTGAGGAATGATACACCAAATCACTTCCAAAATGGTCGAAGATGAAAGCGAGAATAATGGTCAAGAAACAATTTTGGGGGAGTAATCCGGTGAATAAACGGTGAAAAAGTGAAGAAGAATCGTCGGAATCAAGGTTGGGGTTTGCGAGATTTGGGAGAACTTGAGCAAGAATGAAGAAGAGTAAAAAGAGGAATGTGGGAAGTAATTTGGGTATTTATATGAGAGAGGGTTTAAGGAACTGATTAATGTGACGTTTGGGGTAAAAATTTTCAAATTTTCCCTCATAATTTGGCACGATTCCCAAATAACGGCTCATTAAAATCTTAAGGGTTACCAGGAAAGAGACACGTGTATGGATGGGGATTTACAATGGAGTAGCTTCTTGAAGAAGGATCTGTATGTCGCAAGATGGCGAAGAATTGAACATCAAGTTTTTGGCGAGACCATAAATGAATCTCGCCATAAACTTAGGGGCTTCTGATGCTGTCCAATAATAACGGTTGGGCCTGATCCAAGTCCATTGGCGAAAGAGTAGCAAGTAGGCCCAAAATCGAGATAAGACCCAAGAAGAAGACTAAAGCGAGGTGGCGAAGGATCATAAGAAAGTGAGATAGGAAATATCCCGCTAAGAGTTAGTAAAGGGGGAAGACCAAGGCAATAATAGCCGAGACATTATGAGGTAAACCGGCGAGAATAACGATAAAGGCGAAATGCGAGATATTGTGGTAAGGCGAGAGCAGGCCAAAGGTAACCTTATCCGGCGAGAGAGGGATCCCAAATTGATGTTATTCACCGGAGGCGGCATATAAATATCTACGAAGTGGGGCCCATTAGACGGTTATGCATTAGGATTGGTGATCACGTGTTAAGGGTTTACTTTTATAAAGGACCAATGGAGTGGTGACACGTGGCGGGGAGAGCATGGAACGTGAGGATGTCACATGCAAGGCACGAGGGTAGGGGGTATAAGTATGAGAGGAAGGCTTCATTCCAAAGGTACGCCCATTTTTATACACACGAGACACCTTCCTTCTTGTTGGTTTTTCCCTTTGTCAAGCAAATTCTTATCCTCACGCCGGAGGAAGCTTACGCCGGAGCCGCCCAGGCTTAGATTAACGTTTGAGTGTGTGCAGATTGGCTGGAGAAGAAGGAGCCGGAGATATCAGAATTTGGACTACAACGGTGAGTTCTTGCAGAAATTCTGGCAACATCGTAAATTAATGAAATTGTATAATGAAACAAATATTGTGATTATAAAAAGTGAAGTAGTAGAGAGATAATGGAATACTAAATATTAAGTGAATAGTTACTGTAATTATGAAGGGTCACAAAAATAAATAAGTAATAATTTTTTTTCCATTTTGAGATTGAGCCTTTTAAAATGGTACACCAAAAATGTAATTTTGACTTTTCAATTATGACGGATAGAGTATTGTTTACATTATTATAGTTAAAAATGCAATTCATATATTATTATACATGCTATCTTATATCAATAAAATGTAACACACATATTATAAAATATAGCTCATATTATCATGAAAGTCCAGGATATAAATGCACGAACCCAAAATCATAGAGAACTGCATAACTTGAATCAAATGTATTCCTGCTAATTTTTATTTGATACGTGTGGAAATTAATTATTGGTAATTTAATCCTATGTCTATGGCTTCCTCCACTTTTTTATTGCGAATATCTCATCTCAATCCTTTGAAAAGCACATATGGCATGGAGGGAAATTAAGTACCTTTAATATTTGTGGTCGAGGGAAGGAGGGGCACTTAATACAAATGTCATTTTCTTACCAACGTGTTAACCATATAATCTCTCTCTTAATCTATATCCTTATCCAGTTTTGATATAATGTTATTGAACTTATTCAATCTTAAAATAGTATTCACTTCTACTAATAATGAATTAAATAACCCTAACAATAATGGCACGAACCAACTATCAACCAATAGTCCATTTACTATTTACTGCCCGAGTTTAAACTAAATAATTTATTGATAATGGCAAAAACGATTTGTTATCGGGATCAGAAGAATCAAGCGTGGGTTGTATTCCAGTATAATTGAATAACACAAGAAAAATAAGAACAAAGAGCGTGACACTTAATCGGGACTTCACACGGCAAAGTGCACTCCAGAGTGTGAGAGTAAGTATCACTACAACAATAACCAGCTTTTTGACAAGCGTTTTTTTTTTTTTAACAAACGTTTTTACTTAAAAGCGTTGTACATTATTGAGCTAATTTTTACAACGTTTTTAGCTTAAACGTTGTAAAAGTTTCATTCTCTTTGCGTTTATCAAAAAATGTTAACGGTAATGGACTTTTTACAACGTTTTTAAAGAAATGTTGTGTAGTATACCTACAACGTTTTTCTTATAAAAACGTTGTGAATGGTTTTTACAAACGTTTTTAAGAAATGTTACGAACTATACGACAACGTTTTTCTTATAAACGTTGTTGGTACCACATTTTACAACGTTTGCTTAAGAAATATTGCAACCTACAACGTTTTCTTATTAACGTTGTGAAGTTTGTTTTCAAAAAAAATATTTTTTGGTGGTGCCATTGCCAGGGCTTGAACCTAAGAATCACTTAGGCATGAATTGGGTAACCTGACCAACCACACTACACCAGATTATTGGT